>CM064554.1:834261-890410 GCA_032716605.1 Paralithodes platypus
CACGGGCCTGCCTGCGAGCCTCACTGTGGGCCAAAAATATCCCGGGGAGTCCCACTACTACCATAATGCCCACCCGTCATGTGGTCCTCCTCTGGTCGGCACATACACGCTCACTCATCAACACACACACATGCACATCAACATACACGCACATCATCACACACACACACACACACTCATTCATATAAATCAACATACACACACTGACCCTGCTCTTCAACACTATCAACCCGTAAATCTCAACCAGTGCTAAGTCGACCAGTGCCAAACTAAGGAACTAACGTAACTTAACCTAACACTATTAGTTGAGTTGGTACTGGTTGAGGTGCCCGATCATCCTAAAACACACTCGCACAAACACGCAATCTTACTCTAGTTAAGAACAGGTATTACATTTATGTATGTAGCCTACAGTATATACTCAGGCCCAATCCCAACTTGTTTTTTTTTTGTTTTTTTGTTTTGTTTTTTTGTGGGGGGGGGGGTCTTAAGACAGAGCCCGAATAGGGGCATCACAACAGAAAACAATGAACACACAAAAACAAAATGCACACATCTAGGTCATCCAGGAGAAGACCCAGAGACCAGGGTCACCAAGGTCCCTCCAGCACTTCCCCGGCCTCCGACCACATACATATATATATATACCTGTATATATATATATATATATATATATATATATATATACTGTATATATGTATTAATTAATTTGCACTGGTTAGTTCTTGAAGACGAACTTTCCTTGTGTATTTTTGCATGGGTAGCCTACATGTATTGTTTCCTTAGAAGGGCTCGGCACCATGCGAACAAGTTAGCAGCAAGTTAATAAATACCAGAGTCCGATATATATTTACCACTGAATCTAGTTCTGTGACGAGGCATAGGAAGATGTTAAATGAACATATAGTTACATATTTCAAGAACAAATATACTATAGTTTATTAACTAATGATATTCACCCTCATTCATACATAAACATAATCCTGTTAAATGAAACAAATGGTATATATATATTGCCAAATATAATATATTTGGCAATATTAGACATGCAAGAGTAAGTATATATTATATAATAACTTGCATGTGCTACGCGAGGTGCACCATATATTGTGTTGGGCTCCTCTCCTGTGTTGTGTTGGGCTCCTCTCCTGTGTTGTGTTGGGCTCCTCTCCTGTGTTGTGTTGGGCTCCTCTCCTGTGTTGTGTTGGGCTCCTCTCCTGTGTTGTGTTGGTCTTCTCTCATGTATTGTGTTGGGCTCCTCTCCTGTGTTGTGTTGGGCTCCTCTCCTGTGTTGTATTTGGCTCCTCTCCTGTGTTGTATTTGGCTCCTCTCCTGTGTTGTGTTTGGCTCCTCTCCTGTGTTGTGTTTAGCTCCTCTCCTGAGTTGTGTTGGGCCCCTCTCCTTTGTTGTGTTGGGACCCTCTCCTGTGATGTGTTGAGCTCCTATCCTGTGTTGTGTTGGGCCCCTCTCCTGTGTTGTATTTGGCTCCTCTCATGTGTTGTGTTTGGCTCCTCTCCTGTGTTTTGTTGGGCCCCTCTCCTTTGTTGTGTTGGGACCCTCTCCTGTGATGTGTTGAGCTCCTATCCTGTGTTGTGTTGGGCCCCTCTCCTGTGTTGTATTTGGCTCCTCTCATGTGTTGTGTTTGGCTCCTCTCCTGTGTTTTGTTGGGCCCCTCTCCTGTGTTGTGTTTGGCTCCTTTCCTGTGTTGTGTTGGGCCCCTCTCCTGTGTTGTTTTAGGCTCCTATGTTTTGTTGGGCTCCTCTCCTGCGTTGTGTTGGGCCCCTCTCCTGTGTTGTGTTGGGTTCCTCCTGTGTTGTGTTGGGCTCCTCCTGTGGTGTGTTGGACTCCTCTCCTGTGTTGTGTTGGGCTCCTCTCCTGTGTTGTTTTGGGCTCCTGTGTTGTGTTGGACTCCTCTCCTGTGTTGTATTTTTTTCCTTTCTTGTCTTGTGTTGGGCTCCTCTCCTGTGTTGTGTTGGGACCCTCTCCTGTGTTGTGTTGGGCTCTTCTCTTGTGTTATGTTGGGCTCCTCCCCTGTGTTGTGTTGGCATCCTCTCCTGTGTTGTGTTGGACCCCTCTCCTGTGCTGTGTTGAGCTCCTCTCCTGTGTTGTGTTGGGACTCTCTCCTGTGTTGTGTGTTAACCCTCTCCTGTGTTGTGTTGGGACCCTCTCCTGTGTTGTGTTGGACCCCTCTCCTTTTGTTGTGTTGCACCCCTCTCCTGTGTTGTGTTGGGACCCTCTCCTGTGTTGTGTTGGGACCCTCACCTTTTGTTGTGTTGCACCCCTCTCCTGTGTTGTGTTGGGACCCTCTCCTGTGTTGTGTTGGGACCCTCTCCTGTGTTGTGTTGGGACCTAATCCCACAAGGACCCCAATGGAAATACGCCTAACGGCCTTATTGGGCTATCCTTAGTTGAAATTATGCAAGGCTGGTACACGTCATATTTGTAACAACTAACATATTATGTGGTACCAACACTGTAAAATGCTAACTGAATAAATATTATTATTATTATTATTATTATTATTATTATTATTACCCTCACCTGTATTGTTTTAGGACCCTCTCCTGTGTTGTGTTGGGACCCTCTCCTGTGTTGTGTTGGGTTCTTCTCATGTGTTGTGTTGGGCTCCTCTCCTGTGTTGTGTTGGGACCCTCTCCTGTGTTGTGTTAGAACCCTCTCCTGTGTTGTGTTGGGACCCTCTCCTGTGTTGTGTTGAGCTCCTTTCCTGTGTTGTGTTGGAACCCTCTCCTGTGTTGTGTAGGGATCCTCTCCTGTGTTGTGTTGGGGCCCATTCCTGTGTTGTGTTTGAACCCTCTCCTGTGTTGTGTTGGACTCCTCTCCTGTGTTGTGTTGGGCTCCTCTCCTGTGTTGTGTTGGGCTCCTATCCTGTGTTGTATTTGGTTCCACTCGTGTTTTGTTGGGCTCCTCTCCTGTGGTGTGTTGGGCTCCTCTTCTGTGTTGTCTTCGGCTCTTCTCCTGTGTTGTGTTGGGTCCCTCTCATGAGTTGTGTTTGTACCTCTCCTGTGTTGTGTTGGGCTCATCTCCTGTGTTGTGGTGGGCTCCTGTGTTGTGTTGGACCCCTCTCCTTTGTTGTATTGTGCTACTCTCCTGTATTGTATTTGGCTCCTTGCTCTCCTGTGTTGTATTGGTTCCCTATCCTGTGTTGTGTTGGGCTCCTCTCCTATGTCGTGTTGGCCTCCTCTCCTGTATTGTGTTGGGACCCTCTCCTGTGTTGTGTTAATTGGTTCCCTCTCCTGGGTTGTATTTGGTTCCTCTCGTGTTGTGTTGGGCTCCTCTCCTGTGGTGTGTTGGGCTTCTCTTCTGTGTTGTGTTGGGCTCTGTGTTGTGTTGGGTCCCTCTCATGTGTTGTGTTTGTACCTATCTCCTGTGTTGTGTTGGGCTCCTCCTGTGTTGTGTTGGTACCCTCTGCTGTGTTGTGTTGGACCCCTCTCCTTTGTTGTATTGTGCTACTCTACTGTGTTGTATTTGGCTCCTCGATCTCCTGTGTTGTATTGGTTCCCTCTCCTGTGTTGTGTTGGGCTCCTCTCCTGTGTTGTGCTAGCCTCTCCTGTGTTGTGTTGGGACCCTCTCCTGTGTTGTGTTGGTTCCCTCCTGTGTTGTGTTGGGCTCCTTTCCTTTGTTGTGTTGGGACCCTCTCCTGTGTTGTATTGGGCTCTTCTGTGTTATGCTGGGCTCCTCCCCTGTGTTGTATTGGCCTCCTCTTCTGTGTTGTGTTGGACCCCTCTCTTGTGTTGTGTTGGGCGCCTCTCCTGTGTTGTGTTGGGACCCTCTCCTATGTTGTGTTGGGACCCTCTACTATGTTGTGTTGGGCCCCTCTCATGTGTTGTGTTGGGATCCTCTCCTTTGTTGTGTTGAAAACCTCTTCTGTGTTGTGTTGGGACCCTCCTGTGTTGCACCCCTCTCCTGTGTTGTGTTGGGACCCTCATATGTTGTGTTGGGCTCCTCTCCTGTGTTGGGGCCCTCTCCTGTGTTGTGTTGGAACCCTTTCCTGTGTTGTGTTGGGGCCCTCTCCTCTGTTGTGTTGGGACCCTCTCGATCCTGTGTTGTGTTGGACCCCTCTCCTGTTAAAATGCCCCAGAACGAGAGGCCCACCACAGAAGCCACGAGCGAACACCACACAGAAACACCCGAAAGAAAGGCCCACAGAACGAAAGGACCAGGTGACCGGGCCAACCAGTTCAGACAGGCCCAAGCCCGCAGGGCTAAGCAGCTCCAAACCACACCTGCCTACCCCTTCTAAAACACTGACCTTTCCCACACCTCACGTATACACTACCCTCGTGCCCTACACATCTACCTACATGAGAATGAACATAAATACACCTTAAGTTAATACACCCATGCTCTGTTCCTAAGTTAGGATATTAATATCAACATACCCTAAAATACCTTGTCTTGCCAGACTAAGTTTCTGAAGACCAATCGCCCCCATAAATCTATGTATTCAATCCTTAGGTTAGTTATCTTTTTCCGCCATTGTGTTCATCTCTTCCATTTACTTTTCCACAATTGTTATACGTCTTTCAATCACCTCCTTCGTATCCACAGTCCACACTACTCCATTTTGCTTCGTGTCCTACACCTCTTACCCGCCAGACTCTACCTACATGATGATGAACAGGAATACACATTCATATTAAAACACCCATGCCCTGTCCCTAGGTTGAGCCAATGCCAACCAGTTCAGACAGCCATAAATCTATGTATGTTCTTCCATCCGAGAAGTAATATGTTCACCCCTTAAAATACCTTGTCTTGCCAGACTAAGTTTCTGAAGACCAACCGCCCCCATAAATCTATGTATGTTCTCCCATCCGAGAAATATGTTCACCCCTTAAAATACCTTGTCTTGCCAGACTAAGTTTCTGAAGACCAACTGCCCCCATAAATCTATGTATGTTCTTCCATCCGAGAAGTAGTATGTTAAAAAAAAAAATGTCCTAATTGATAAGAAACTAAGATACCCACGGGTACACCAGTGTATATAGAACCATTACTCCCGTAAGACCTAGACAGCCATGACTGAAGATGTTAGCCACCATGCTATAACTTAATGCTTACCCCAACCAGGGATTGTATATACAACCCTCTGTTACCATTCTATCGACCACTTTCACCACGAAACAATACCGAAGTTAACCCTACGAACTGTCGTTTTCTTTGGTGTATATATCATAGAAAACGCAGCTCCCAGGAACAACTGGACCAGCAAGAAATAGTGTCAGAGTAACAGTATCCATAACCATCGTATTGACGAGTAATAATACACCATGTTTTTCCCTACTTTATCCACAGTCAAGCACACACCAATAGTTAACCTCCTTTTCCCCCACAGCCCCACAGTCCACATGATTCTATCTTTTCCAGACTCATATACCACCCCGTATTTGCTCATCCCCCGGTAGCATTTGGCTAACGTACTTTCACTATCATTTCCCCCCAAACTCCAATATCAACTGTAGCCTAATGCCACCCCCACGCCCGGAGACCTTAGGGTCAAACTTCCACGTAGCCCCCTGAACTCTCTCCCTCTCATTAACACCCCGCGCTCCTCGACTCTTTTCCGACCTAGCCTCTCCCTCATACCTCTTGAAGATCCTTGATTTTTCCGTTGCTAACGCTCTCCAACCTTTTATATATATACTCCTATCCAGCCTACCTTCCCTTAGTAGGCCGGAACAACATTAGAACTTTACTAACCCTTTGCATGCCATCTATTCCCTCACAACCCATTCACAACCCTGCACCCAATGATCGGCAGTGCGAGGCTAGCCGCCTCGCGCCAGTGACTAACTTCTATTGCCATACTTCCAGATAAATGTGGCAGAGTTAGCAACCCAGTCTCCACCACATCCAGCAAGCCATACAATTAACAACCAACCGATTAAACCAGCTAGTCAAGGCACCTTCGGTTTTGGTATTAAGAACACCCACATCTGTCTCATAAACAGAGGGTTATTACAAACACTTGTGATATGGCAAGCCCCTAGCCACAGCCGCCGGACGACCATCCCAGAGAGAGGGCGCACAGCTACCCCTTTTTACCCACCCGAGGAGGGAGACCCCCACCCCTGCGGAGGTATACCTGACCCCTGTTTTGACTTCCGGGTCATTGCCAGGTAGCACAGGAATTCTTCCTATCAATGA
This sequence comes from Paralithodes platypus, assembly GCA_032716605.1. Classification (NCBI taxonomy): domain Eukaryota; kingdom Metazoa; phylum Arthropoda; class Malacostraca; order Decapoda; family Lithodidae; genus Paralithodes; species Paralithodes platypus. The sequence continues at coordinate 840,430 of CM064554.1, forward strand.
ACTAACCATGCATGACTAACCCCTTTACTGACCTCTATTAACCCACAATAACCCATTCACCTTTTTTGCATACTCGGATAATCAAATTAGCACCTCAGCTATACCATAGAATGAAGACTGAGTAATATAAGAGAGACGCTCCTATCACAGCTGGCCCAGTCCTCCTCGCAAAGTAGATCCAGTCTCCCTCCCCTAAATACTTCCAATATAGCCAAAATAGTACCTCTTACTAAGGCTCAGTTATATCACATTATGAAGGCTCCCTATAGCCATGTGCCACAACAGTACTCACCACCTTACCGAGTCCCCGTATCTATTGAGAGCTCAAATAATTCCATAAGACTCGAGATCCCTATGGCCTACAGGGTCCAAAACCGAGCCTATAAACCCAGCCCCGCCCCCAGTAAAATCAGTTGAAAGATAGACACCAACCAGTGGCTGGCCCCCTTAAGTTGACCTCTAGCTCTGCCCTTGTGTTGTTCCTGAGATTTGAGATTCCAGAGCCGGCAGACTCCGTGGCAGATTTGAGATAGAAGCATCTGTCCACGTACAAGAAATCTATGTGCACCTTATAACCTTCACACACACCAGTGGGTATATAAGCGTGTAGCCAGCAACGATCGCCAAGAGATCCGTCTTGAGAACTTCCTACATATGGACCACATGGACGGCCGCGGAACCAGTCGTTAGCCCCCAACATCACGGACGCAAGATAACCAGGACCAGACCAACCAAATACTACCCAAGATTCACTTTATTAGTACTGTGTTACAGTACTAATTAGAAATTCACTTATTAATCTTTCTATGAAGTGGCTATATCTTTGCCCAGTGTAATTCATATATAACCATTCCATTTGGGAAGTGCTAAGCGTATCAGTGTTTATTAATTAACCGGCGACATTAACTCTCGTAATTGGGCGGGTGCCCAACCCCGAAAGGGGTTGAAATAGGGGAGCTATCCCCCCGCCAAAGGCGGCTTTCTAGGGCCTTTCCTAGCTGATGCTGAGAGGATTGGGTTCTAGTCATGTGGTGATGGGATGGTCTATCAGAGTGAGAACTGAGCGATCTCTGCCATACCCATAGCTTACTCTGACTGTTCCTTTTACTTATATATTTTCTAGATCTCAAGTGATGGCGTCTCTTCCGTGGATTGACCTCCCAATCTACCAAGATTGGAAGCCAAAGCGTCACATTTTTCCTTTGCCCCTCAATTTTCTCTTCATAATTGCTGAGGGGCACAGGGCCCTGGGTGGGTCTTTGGTTTCCCGGGCGTTTCCGCACCCTCCTCCGCTCCCCGCCATGGAGTGGCTTCGGTTACCCAGGCTTTATTGTGGTCGGCAGGGAGGGTTCTGTGGGGGCGCTCGGTTATGGCCTTGGCCTTGCTCGGGGCCTTGGGGCTGTTCGGCCAGGCAGCTTGGGGAACAACAACAACAACAACAACTCTCGTAATTACCTTTATCCAGATATTATTACATAGAAGTAAAACCCTAGTGATATCTAACATTCGCCCACTGATTTGTGTTCTACGTATTTCTGCCATAAGAATATAAAACTTAGATCAGTACCCCCCTGAGGTTACTAGAATTCCCGTGCTCTAAAACATACGCGTGTCTAATTCTAGTCTGTGAACTACTACTTGTGCACCAGACCTGCCAGTAATAAATCGAATTAGTGAAATTGAATCTATCAGTAACATTGAGGTCTTCCAGTATATAAATTTGCGAACCAAACCAGTGATCAGAAGAGTATACCTGACTGTTGGAAGTGGGAGACTAGGCTCCATCCAGATCCACTAATGCTAGCGGTTCATTTCTATCATTTGTCTTGTACGAGTATTCATACTTTCTTATGCTCCCTATTAACCTTGTTAAATAAACGTGATCGTGTGTCTTGTTACCGTGTGTTTATTTTGTGTTCTCTATTCCTCATACCTTGTATTGTGCATGCAGCCTTATATACCCAGTCAGTTAGAACTCACATTACCCAAGTTAATCCTGTAGCAAAACAGGGCATAACACCTGTGTTGTGTTGCACCCCTCTACTGTGTTGTGTTGGGACCCTCTCCTGTGTTGGGACCCTCTCCTGTGTTGTGTTGGGACCCTCTCCTGTGTTGTGTTAGGACCCTCTCCTGTGTTGTGTTGAGCTCCTTTCCTGTGTTGTGTTGGGCTTCTCTCCCTGTGTTGTGTTGGGCTCCTCTCCCTGTGTTGTGTTGGGACCCTCTCCTGTGTTGTGTTGGGATCCTCTCATGTGTTTTGTTGGGACCCATTCCTGTGTTGTGTTTGAACCCTCTCCTGTGTTGTATTTGGCCCCATATTCTGTGTTGGAGAAATATTGTAGGGGTCGTGTCTGTTGAAATGAAGATTTTCGACAGGGTTTCTTAGATATAGTGTACTTAGCTCTTTAATTCGATAATTAAGGAAATTGCTTAAATAAGAAGAAGAACGCCTGTGCAGTAATCTGGAGACACCACAACCCTCCAAGCAAACTGCACATTTAAACAATAAGAAGAAGAAGAAGAAGAAGAAATTTAAAAGGGCGGAGATCGGCGATTGAGTTGCCCTGCAGCCCTTCACCACTTAACAGTTGAGCATACATGTAATTCAATAATTCATAATAGAATTAGTTGTCAGAAAGTAGTACGGGAAGGATGTAGGCTAGTATTTGGACTTATCGCCAGCTTTATTTACATTCATCGAACGCTCACGGTTAGGCCTAGCCTATGTTCTTGTCTATTGTGACTGCTTTATTTTCTGTTATTTGCCCCCTGCTGGCAGTAGGCTATATATGATGATGACAATAAGTCATGGGGGGTGAGGGGGCAACCGTCTGGCTGGCTCAGTTGATAGCGTGCCTGCTTCCCATCTTGCAGGTCTCGTGTTCAATCCTGAGCGGCTCGCTTGGTGTAGTGACTAGCGTCTCGGACTTCCACCCAGAAGGCCCGGGATCGCGCCCACGCTTGGCGCATTAAAGATTTTTCACAAGCACAGAGTCGTTACCATCCCTCATGAGTCATGAATGAGCAAGGGGATGGGGTAGTAGTACAGGACCCCAATGGAAATACGCCTAATCGGCCTTATTGGGCTATCCTTAGCTGGCTTAGCATGCGCTAGCTTGAAGAACTATTATTATTATTATTATTAGGCCTATAGCCTGCGGTTACCGTCTCCCCATGAGCAAGGGAGATGGGTAATGGTCTCTGGTTGATTAAAGAAGTGTCAAGCGCTTGAGAATCCTCGAAGGAGGAGATACGGCCGCTATATAAGTAACCAGACGATTAGGCCTATTATTATTGATTACAGTATCCCACGCAGTCAAAATAGACGGGAACCCGATCGCGAGCATACGAGTTCAGCATTGTAAATAAAGTTGGCAATACGCCCGAATATTACATCCTTACCCTAGCCTAGGCCTATACTGTATATTACGGTACTACAGTACTTTATAGGCTTCTACTAGGCCTAGGCCTATATGCTTCTAATAAATAGACTGAAACACCAAACAAAAAAAACTCAAACTTACTAAAGTAGCCTTTATTAGGCCTAGGCCCTATTACCACATCATGAATATTTACATACATAGGCCTATATGTATATACAGTAGGCCATAGGCTAGGCTATTATTATCGTTATTATTTTTTTGTTTTCAGCATGAACCTTGTGGGAGCTCGACTGAAGGCAAGATTTATGTCCCAAGTGATACACAGAGCTTCCCAACACAGCTTCTTCACAGTCAGCCTCCCACACAGAATTAATCAAGTTTATCAAGTATGCCGGCCACCACAACTTTTGAGGCCGCTCACAGTGTTTCAGCCGGAGTTTAAGTGTGGTTTCTCTCTAAGGTCAGATTTATGGCAAGTACTGTACTGCTTGATAAGTATGTGTGGAGTGACTCGTAGTCTCGTAGAGACAGATTGACAAATGAAGAGATAACTTAAGACTCTAAGAGAGTGGGGCAGCAGGAACATTTGTCGGCCAGAGTGGACAGAAGAGTGCTGTGCTGGTATGGACCAGGTAGGCTGAATGCCAGGAATGTTCAAAGGCTGGTTTCTAGGAGTTAAAATTAAATGTCAACCATCAGACAGTGTTGATTGAATCCCAGCCACATAGGCCTATGTAATATCCACATGGTCAACCCCCAACTTGCCCAAGGCAAGAGACCATCTCCGAAGTCAACCAGGCGAGATATACATGTTATCAGAGGGATCTGCTCAAAATCTACAAGAAAAATATAGGTCTATAATATATTTTAAAAGGCTTATATACATGCATGCATAGTTGAGCCCTAGTCACCCAAAGATGGTTGTGGAAACTGATTTTAATAAAGTGCAACACAACAGTTAATTAAGTGGGAATCCCCAGCTCCAGTACTATACAGTATTACCACCTTGAGACCCTGTCTTAATTATACAAAACCTATTTATTTCACCTTGTGTTGTTTTTCCTTTGGCAGCCTTGATGAAGTGAGATATGAGCAAGTGAGTGAAGCGACACTGGACTCCCTCTCAGAGGTGTTAGAGGGACTCATTGAGGATGTGGCTGCTCTATCTGATTCTGATGTCTTATACAATGTAAGTTCTTTATTCAGGCCCTCAGACCACCTGGTGGCTCAAAGGTAAGTCTATCCAACTGACGTTTGATAACTAATCATGTGGTTAGAATGGCTGATTACTCTTCAAATGTCAGATAAACATACCCTTGAGCCACTAGACAGTTTACTCTGACTGAAAATAAATTGTGTTCATTCTTCAAGTACAGTATACTTATTATTCATGTTCATACTAGAAGATTGACTCGGTTTAAGAAAAAACATTCATAGTCAGTGGGTTAATGCATTAACATAAATGTAAGTTATGTACTGATGAGATTGGTAGCATAGTTTTCAGTACTGTATAAAATTAAAGCGGGTGAGAGCTGGTCTTATCCAGAGTGAGGTTTGGCATCCTATACCCAACCTTGGCCGTTTCTGTCTCTTTTATTGTCCTACTTTTCCTTATGGGGGCAGGGGGGTATTAATCTTCCTCCCCTTGTAAAATTAACTTACTAGACGAGACAGAGCAAGGGTCGAGGAAACGCGAATGTGGCACCGGACCCAAAGAACTGGAACTTTAAATGTTGTTTCTGTTCGGGCTCTGTCTCGAGTAGGCCACTCCCAGCTATGGGGTATGCGCCCGAGTATATGCATACATACATGTAACTTTAGAACCCCTCCCATCCGGTGCTCTCAGATCCGGTAACCCAAAAGATTCGGACAGGCATTTCAATCCAGACTCATGTTTCAGCCAACCAAACTTGTCTGGATGGCTTGGGAAAAAATAAATGTCGATCCAGAAACGAACGAGATGAATACAAGTCACCGCTCGTATTATTTACATCCAGGGTTAGATATCCAGACTTGTATGTTAGCCATCAGGATTTGTCTGGTTGTTGTTGTTGTTGTTGTTGTTGTTGTTGTTGTTGTTGTTGTTGTTGTTGTTGTTGTTGTTGTTCCCCAGGCTGTCTGGCCGAACAGCCCCAAGGTCTCAAGCAAGGCCAAGGCCATAAACGAGCGCCCCCACAAAATCCTCCCTGCTTATCACTAACAAAGCCCGGGTGACCGAAGCCACTCCAAGGCAGGGAGCTGAGGAGGGTGCGGAAACGCCCGGGAAACCAAAGCCCCACCCAAGGCCCTGTGCCCCTCAGCAATTATGAAGGGAAAGTTGAGGGGCAAGGGAAAAATGTGACGCTTTGGCTCCCAATCTGCCAACTTCTAGGTTGGCAGTAGGGAGGTCAATCCACGGAAAAGACGCCGCCACTTGAGATCTAGAAGATATATAAGTAAAAGGAACAGTCAGAGTAAGCTATGGGTATGGCAGAGATCGCTCAGTTCTCACTCGGATAGACCAGCCCATCACCACATGACGAGAACCCAATCCTCTCAGCATCAGCTAGGAAAGGCCCTAGAAAGCCGCCTTTGGCGGGGGGATAGCTCCTTTCGGGGTTGGGCACCCGCCCTAAGTCTGGTTGTTTAACTTAGATATCCAGACTCATGTTTCAGCCATCCAGATTTGTCTGGATGGCTGAATATATATCCGAACTGTCGGTAGATCCGGACTTTTGGCAGATCCAGACATGGCTTTCCCCTAATTAGTCTTGATGGGCAAGGATTTACTGTACCATGTATTTCAGGAATTTACAGTAGATGATATCTTTTGCTAAGACGTACCCCAAGTTATCAATGTTATATATATTTGTATAAAGTTTTGGTGGAAAACAGCTTATGTACAGCTAGGGATTAGTTTTTTATCATACAGTAATGTACTACTTCACTGCAAAACATTAGTTATCAGTTATACCTTCTCAAGTTATTTCATGTTTATATATTTTTTATCAGAATTAAGTAATCCATTCTATTAAAAAGTAAGAAAAACATAACTAGAACTCTTGTTTTCACATCAACTTCAATACTTACTGTTATATTTTTCTTTCTTTATGTAGTATTGTGCCTCAGATACATTTGCAAGCCTATATATCATGTAATTTAAGGTCAGTAATAGCTACACAAGCATAATATAAATGTAGCTTTAATCATAAGTTATGTGGAACTTATGTGGACACCTCTTAATCATAATAAGGAAGGTTCTCCCCAATAGAAGTACCAAAGATATTGAGCCCATTTGAACTCATAAGATACATGTTGGTTAAAAAAAAAAAAAAAAAAAACATTGAATAGGCAATAATAAAGATATGTTATTATACTTGACAAAACTAATGGTGACTTTATGGCTGTATGAGTGTTTTGGTGAAGGTCATAAAAACTGATCGCTATACAAAAGGCACAGCTTAAAATCAAATACAAATATGAGTACTTCATTATGCACTGGTAATTACAGTTTAGTTAAAATATCATCAGCTTGAATTGCAGCTCAACTAAAGAATATATTTGAATAGCAATTTAAAATCCATAATGATCTTGATTCATTACATCTCTTCCTATTTAAATTTTTCCTTAGTCAATATTTGTCTTTTTCCCCAATTCAGCATTTCACTGTTCTCAATATAGAGTTTTTTATTTACTATTATTATTATTATTGCATATACATTCCCCGCCACCTGGGTAACCTATCTCCATCAACCACTGCTTCAATCACTGCCTCCCTTCCATCTCTTACATTTAGCAAAGATTCAAAATACTGTACTCAACATATCTTTTCCTCACTTGCACACCTTCCACCAATAACTCTCCATCTGCATCTTTCACTGACTCTTCCCTCTTTTCTTCTCCTTTCCTTACTCTATTTACCTCCTTCCAGAACATTTTCTTCCATTCCTCAAAACTCTCACTCAATCTTTGACCCCATCTTTCATTTGCACAATAATAATGTATGTATTATTCGGTATTCGGTATTAGGGGATCGGTATTAGGTCCCCTGTTGTTTCTTATATACATAAATGACCTAGATTTAGGTATAACTAGTAGGATAAGTAAATTCGCAGACGATACTAAAATGGGGAGATCAATTGATTCAGATAGCGATATAGAGTGCCTCCAAAGGGATCTAGATACCTTACATGAATGGTCAGTAAATTGGCAGATGAAGTTTAACATTGACAAATGCAAGGTATTAAAGATAGGGAAGATGCATACAAATGTTAAATATAAACTAGCTAATTTAGAATTAGAAAATTCAGACTGTGAGAAAGATCTAGGTGTTTGTTAGCAATGATTTGAAGCCTAGAAAACAGTGTATAAGCGTTCGTAATAAGGCAAACAGGATTCTCGGGTTCATCTCTAGGAGTGTGAGTAACAGAACTGCTGATGTTATCTTAAAACTTTACTTGTCATTAGTGAGACCCCATATGGATTATGCTGTCCAATTTTGGTGTCCTTATTACAGAATGGACATAGATTCATTGGAGAGAGTACAACGTAGAATGACAAATATGATCCATAATATTAGAAATCTTTCGTATGAAGAAATTAGGTTTACATTCGTTAGAGAGACGCAGAGTTAGAGGGGATATGATAGAGGTGTTCAAGTGGGTTAGTGGGATTAACAAAGGGTGTAAGGGGGGGTTTTCGTAGTCTTTACTTTTCTTTCTAATGTTCCTGGAACTTTGCTGTGAGAATACTACACTAACATAATACAATTAACATTATCTTATACATAATTAATAAGGTTGGCAGGACAAATAATATGGAATTTGAAATCTAAATGATTAATTATCAGACGGAGTGAATAATTTCACCTTCGACCAAGACAAAGGATGTCGGATAATTTCGTAGTTACATATAAGAAACTGGGCTTATAATTGGTCTCAAAACTTATCTTAAATACTTCACAATTCACTTTAACTCACCTTCAACTGAAGGTTTTATCTAAACACAACACAAAAGGAAATGTATACTGAGTTAAGCCAAATATTTCCCCTTAGTCCGCCCGAGGCTGGCGACTGGGAGGGAATGACGCTGGCACTCTCGGCTCTAGGCTCTGTAGGACTCGGGGTCAGCGTCCTTTGTCACAACAATAACCATACCTTGATTAAATGAGCTCCTCAACTTACTTAGAGTCTAATAAAACTTTCAAAGGATAATTGAATTCTATCTATCTATCTATTGCCTGACGCCGTGATCCCCGAAGGGGTGGCCACGAACGAACCGCCCCCATGCACCTCTGTCCCCAGTCAGTCGACGCCCCTCCCCCCAACCAGCACCGCCTTCGTTCATGTAGTTCCTCACTCCATCCTTCCACCTCATATTCGGTCTACCTCTCCCCCTCTGTCCCTCCACCTCGCTCTCGTACACCCTCTTAGTCATTCTCTCGCTTTCCATACGTTCCATATGGCCGAACCATCTCAAGTTGTTCCTCTTCACACTTTCCAGCACATCTACCTCCACACCACACCTCCTTCTTACTTCCTCATTAGTCTGTCTATCCCTCCATGTAACTCCGCACGCACTCCTTAAGTAATTCATTTCCACTGCTCTCACTCTTGGTCTGAGTCTCTCAACCAACGTCCATGCTTCGCTTCCGTAAGTCAGTGTCGGGATTACCACACTGTCATGCAAGGACTTCTTCACTTCCATACTGACCACCCTATTTCTTGTTACTGCTTTTAGCATTCCTACAACCCTCTTCCCCTGTTGTACCCTCTCCCGCACCTCTTCATCCATAGTCCCATCTTTACTCAACACACTGCCCAGATACTTAAAAGAGTTGACGATCTCCATAGCCTGACCGTTCAGCTTCACCTCACACTCTGTGACTTCACCCCTTTCGAATTGAATTACTTTTATATAATGTAAACGAATTTCAGGCACAAACATGTTAACTATTACTTACGATATCCTAGGTAAGACTATAGTTTTTAAGTTGGAGGTAGGACTCATAAATTTTCACCTGTCAAACCCCCTTGAGGTGGGCACTTGTCGCTAAGGCCTCAGAATCAGGGTGTCACACTAGAGACTCGGTACAAGCAATTATTAGGCCAAATATCAGCATTATACTAGATTCACAAAGTTAAAGTTATGCTTTGCAATTAACTTTATACACCTGGAAGTGATTAAATGGCCAAAACAAGTAAATTTCATTCTAATTCCAAAACAACATTGCTTCGATTGTGACACCCCTTTTCTAAACTTAATATAACAATACCAAACAATTATATTTAATATGTAAAGTTAGAATAATGACCCTCGTACCTATGAGACACCATTGGGCCTATTTAATTATTTCTTTTTTTAGTCATTACAATTTAATATATGTCAACTGATATCTTAATCAAGATAATAACATAATACCGAACATTTCACCTAATCTCAACACTGACTGGGTCATTATTGGGCTTAAAGTGAGTGAACAGAAAAAGTCTTGGTGTAAATATTGCCAAAATCAAGCCTAGTCAATTTAGACCCCTTACAAGGGGACATGACAAATGTACTAAAGCTCAGTGATAGCGAAAGAACTCGTACCAATGGTTTCAAATTAGATAAATTTTGTTTCAGAAAAGATATAGGCAAATATTGGTTTGGTAACAGAGTTGTAGATGGGTGGAATGGACTACCAAGTGCTATAGTGGGGTCTAAAACGGTAGGGAGCTTTAAGATAAAATTGGATAAGCATATGGACGAGAAGGGTTGGGTGTGAAGGGGGATCAGCCGGGTTGGGCCAATCAGCACTCTGCATACCCCCATAATCCTGCGTTAATCTCTAACCGTTTTGGTAAGATGATCCTCAGGGTATTAGAGTGTTGAGCCTATAATTGGGCTTTGTAATTGAACTGGGGTTGTGTGGGACAGGGATCTGCCTTGCTTAGGCCAATCGGCTTTCTGCAGACTCCCATTTTCTTATGTTCTTATGTATACATACTTTTTTTGTACTTTTGTAGATGTTTAGGTGACAATCACCACGGTCGATCTGGGGATCCGCCGCTAATGAGCTCGTCCTGGAATCTTTACAACTCTGAATCTTACGATTCTTTACAGGACTGACCATGCCATTTTTATCGGCACTAGCTCAGAGAAGAGTGTGGAGAGGGGAGAAGGGGTGTTGGAGAGAGAGGAAGGTGTTGGAGTGGCTTTGTTATGTGTGTTTAGTCTGTATACGTCGTCAGGATGTCCCCTGACTAGGTGCAAGCATGTGAAACATGCTAGGACGTACTACCGCACCCACTAAATGTCCGCCGTGGCAGGGATTCGATCCCGGGTCTTTCAGATTCACACGCGAGCGTACTCACCACTTGACCACCACTGCATACATTATTATTGTGCAAATGTATACATACATTATTATTGTCCAAATGAAAGGTGGGATCAAAGATTGAGTGAGAGTTTTGAGGAACGGAAGAAGATGTTCTGGAAGGAGGTAAATAGAGTAAGGAAAGGAGAAGAAAAGAGGGAAGAGTCAGTGAAAGATGCAAATGGAGAATTATTAGTGGAAGGTGTGCAAGTGAGGAAAAGATATGTTGAGTATTTTTAATCTTTGCTAAATGTAAGAGATGGAAGGGAGGCAGTGATTGATGGAGATAGGTTACCCAGGTGGCAGGGAATGAATGAAAGGATTGGGAAGAATCAGGTGAAAGAAGCACTGAGACAAATGAGAGCGGGAAAAGCAGAAGGTATGGATGGTATTGCTGTGGAGTGTATTAAGAAGGGTGGTGATGAGATAATAGATTGGCTGGTGAGACTATTCAATGTGTGCTTTGCTGTGTCAATGGTACCATTAAACTGGAGGGGTGCATGTATTGTACCATTGTATGAGGGGAAGGGAGACCGGCAGGAGTGTTCAAGTTATAGAGGTATTCATTTATTGTCAAATGTTCGAAAGCTGTATGGCAGGGTGTTGATAGAGAGGATAAAAAAGGGTACAGAAGGTGCAATAGGAGAAGAGCAGTGCGGTTTTAGGAGGGGAACATATAAAATATTAAGGCATAAGATCAATTATACTGTACTGTATTATTATGCTAATAATTTTCCAAAGTTAACTGATAGATTGATGCACAATCTATTTGAAGTGTACAGTTTTCCTATTCAATGTTCAGTTGTAATAACATAACGCATTGCTGATAAATATTTGTATTGTGCCATTTAATAGTCAATTGTGTAGAGAAAAAATCAAATTTGCAGAATTGGGTATGCCGTTTTTTTTTTTTTTTCCAAAATGCGAAAGCGGCACTTTTACTTTATTATTATTTTTAATCTTTGAATAAGCTTTCTCTGTTCCTTTGCCATAATTCATCATTTCTCTTTTTTACTGGATCACAGAGTGGCGTGTTAACTCTCCAGCTTGGATCAGCAGGGACATACGTTATCAACAAACAGAGCCCCAACAAGCAGATCTGGCTTTCCTCTCCCCTCAGTGGACCTAAGAGATTTGACTTCCAGGACACAACTTGGATATACAAACATACAGGGGAATCTTTACATGGGGTGCTGGAGAAAGAACTGTCTAATATATTTGGAATTCATGTAGATCTGTCACAATGTGTGTATGCAGTTGCTGAGTATGATAAGTAATGTGTATATGATGGATGAATGGTGACTGATTGAAGTACAGTACAGTAAAGCCATTATTTTGCATTTGTGTCTCCTTTTTTTTAATGAATATGTGATAGCCTTACCTTTATTTTTCCTTACCCTGTATACTTGCTTCAGGATTGGCTACTGTATGGTGACTGACATAATTATGTATGTAAATATTACTCGTCAATGCCACCGCCACGAGCCATGCCATAGTCAGTAGCGTGTCTGACTACTGATCAAAGGGTCGGCAGTTCGATCCCTTCATGTGCCATTGGTAGACGTTAAGAGTTTGGACACTCAGGTCTGGCGATTCGTGGCAAATGTCCAGTAAAGTCCCTGTAACAAGGGCACACTCTAGCCCTGTCAATCTAGCGAGTGTACGGTGCTAAAAACTGCATCATCAATGTATACTGTATATATATATATTTATTTATTTGTGTTGATATATTCAAATCTTAGTTTATATTACTGGTAATAAAAAAATATGTATTGTATAGATATTAAGCTCATGAAATATTAATAATGTAAAGATTAGCTCTGTATTTTTCTTACCTACAGTACACTCGGATGTCATCGTCTCTAGCCCACTCATAAATATTTGTGGACTTCACCTATTTCTAATTATGGAAGTATAACTCTGGAAACAAATTTATAAATATTGTTTTCTATACATCAACTACAAAACTATATATACTATTTATTGATAAGCAAGTTCTATCTAAAAATTAATCCTGCTAGTTATAATTGTATAAAGAAAAACATAGGGGTCCACAAATTCTTAGGAGTGGGCTAGAGACTATGGTATCCGCGTGTACATGGTGCTTTAGGAATATTTTACATGCATTATATATTTTAATCTTATAGTCGTGAAACTGATGGATGGATTCATCCACCAGTCATTTGTTTATTAGTTTGAACTGCAATCTTGCAAAAATTCAACAATCTTAGAAATGTCAAAATAAAGTAAAAGATCAAAGGGAACAGGCAACTGTTACCAAAATGGCTGGTGAACAGATGCTCTCTTGACCACCAGTTTCACATGCACACAATGTCAACCCCAGCCAACCATGGTCTACATACAAACATTAGTATTACATTACACATGAGAAAGTATCAAACATAGTTCAAGTCCTGTAGAGAAGGGAAGCTCCATCTTTAGCCCTTTCATTAAAGGGACTTCTATAGTGACACATGCAACCAGGGTGTTTTACCAAATTTGTGCTCACTATAATGCCCGCCACTATCTGGTGCAGCTAGCCTCCTCTGTGGTGGAGGGGTGAGAATTTTCCACCACCGCTTTCTCCTGCGAAGCGTAGATGACGACTAGAGGGGATCGGGGGCGGGGGCCTGGTATCCTTCTCCCCTTAAATAAATCTACCAAAAAAAAAAAAACAGAGATAGGGGCTAGGAAGCGCGTTTGTGGTCCCGGACCCTAAGAATAGGAGCTTTAAATGTGTGGATGTAATACGAATGAGGGGCGAGAGGAAATTGGAAAGTTATTTGAAAGAAGGAAGTATGATATGCTTGCACTGAATGAAACTCAGATGAAAGGGGAGGGAGAAGTGGATTTTGGAAATATGAAAGGTAGAAAATCTGGAAAAGATGAGGGAGTCAGTGCGAAAGAAGGAGTGGCTATTATTGTGAAGGAGAAGTTGGAAGAGTTTATATAAGAGTGGAAAGAGGTGTCATCAAGGCTAATTTGGGTGCGAATGCGGTTTAAGGGTGAAAGGTGGGTTTTTGTGAGTGCATATTGGCCAGGAAGTGAAAGCGAGTTAGAAGAGGTGGTGGGTTTTTAGGGAGGATTTGAGGGATTGTCTACAAGGGTTCGAGGACAATTAAAATTTGTAGTTTTAGGGGACCTAAATGCTAGGGTAGGAAATGAGCGTGTTGAGGGAGTCGTCAGTAGTTTTGGTGTGGATGGTGTAAACGAGAGTGGAGAAAGACTGATTGGTGTATGTAGAGAGTGTAGATTGAGTATAGGTAACACTTTCTTCATAAAAAAAATTATACACAAGTACATATGGCATAGACTTGTGAGGGGAGTGATTGTAGAGAGAGCATTGATGGATTATGTGTTGGTGACAAGGGAAAGATTGTGTAGACTGCTGGATGTGAATGTGCTGAGAGGTGAGGCAGAGGGTATGTCGGATCATTACCTGGTGGAGGGAAAGCTGAGAGTTAGGAGTTACAGGAGAATGCGAGACAAGCGTGAAGTAAGAGAGGTAATAATAGTGAGTTAGAGAAAAGTACAAAAGAGAGGGAATACAAGGAAAGGCTAAATGAAAAGTGGATGGAAATGAGAGAGAGAGAGAAGTAGATGATGAATGGAAACGGTTTAAGGAAGGAGTGAAAGCAAGCGCAGAGGAATTATGTGATAAAAGGAAAGTAGGAGGCAGAGGTATCAGGAAGGGAAGCGAGTGGTGGAATGATACAGTGAGAAAGGCAGTTGAGGAGGAGACAGTGGTTTGAAAGAGTTTTATAGAATGGTAGTGTTGAGGTATGGGAGAGGTACAAGGAGAAAAGGAGAGAGGCAAAACGGAAGATTAGAGACGCAAAGAAAAATGCAAATGAAAGGTGGGGTCAATGGTTGAGAGAATTTTGAGGAACAAAAGATGATGTTCTGGAAGGAGATAAATAGAGTAAGGAAAGGAGGACAAAATAAGGAAGAGTCGGCGTAAGATGCAAGTGGAGAATTACTAGTGAGGAAAAGATATGCCGACTATTTTTAATATTTACTAAATGTAAGAGATGAAGGGAGGCAGTGGTTGATGGAGATCGGTTACCCAGGTGGCAGGGAATGAATGAAAGGATTGGGAAAAATTAGGTGAAAGAAGCAGTGCCTCCCTGGTACTACTCTTCTTGTCGCGGTTGGGGGGCTTCGGGGCCGGCGACTGGAGCTTGATGGGGGATGGTTGGGGTAATTTCCCTTCCTCTCCCCTCGAGCTTTTGTCATCTGCTTGACTAATTTTGAGTAGTTTTTCTTTCCTCTTTCTATGTTTTTCCCCTTCTTTTTTTTTTTTTTTTTTTTTTTCTATGTGATTGAGGGAGGCAAAAGGCATAACTGCCTATAGCGAGTGCCTCCCCCATAGTTGAAAGAGTGACAGGGCCAAAATCAAGGGACGTTCGAGCCAAAATGCCTGGACACACGGAGTTTGAAGCAATTTAAGTCATAGGAAGAGGGAAAGACTGATTCTGGGAGAGAGTTCCAGAGCTCAGCTGTTGAGTAGAAGAAAGTTTGAGAGTAACGTTTCACTCTTGGGTTGGAGAGTTGCACAGAGTAGGGGTGGGATTGAGTTGCAAGACGGGTACCACGTGCCCTACGTAAAGGAGGTGGTATGCACTGGGATAGCTCTATTCTATTCTATTCTTATTCTGTTCCGTTCGGTTGTCTTCGAGCAGCTTATATCGCATGCCTCCCTGGCCTGGCTAGGTAGTTGGCTCCTGATCTGATTAGTCTCTTCGGTTGCTGCTGCAGCCAAGCTGACTCGATTCCCCTCAGTAGTGCATTGTTTTCGCTGTGATTTTTTTCTGCCTTCGACCTGATCTCTCATTCTTCACCCTGATCACTTTTTGGTCGGTGCTGTGGTGTAGCAGTGTTTACCTCATCCTTCGGCCCTGCCCTATAAGAGCTCTGCTGTGGAGCTCATGTGGTCTGGCTGAACTGGTGAAATGGCGAGAAATTTCTGCGTGTCTTCACCTTCATCGATTTGTTCCCCTCCTGCCGTGTCTGGGCGAACACTAGCATAACTGTGAGACATCTCCAGCTCCCCTACAGACTTGTATCGCGAAAATCGCTCATAACAGCGCAGTAATTTTTACCGATTTAGCCCCACCTTTGCAATATCGTTGCACATCAACCAGTGGTCGCACAGACATAATTCAGGTATCATTGGAAAGGTCTATTCCTCTACTTTCAGGGATATATACTGTAATTGAAACACATTCTAGCTTTTGTTTACACATGAAAATGTGCAGGGAATGAAGGTCACTTTTAGTCCAAAACCCCCGTATGGCACAGTGCAGACCAAGCAATTGCCGTAGTGATTGCGTTAAACATGGCGCGCTGTTAGTCAATGGCTTGGAGCAAGGTGTGTGTTTTTCTCATCCTGTGATGATTTTGCGACGGCTCGGTTGTGACGATGAGCTTGCGATGGGGCTTATTAAACACAGCTTTTATGTTAGGCAACAAATGGCCGAGCAGCTCAGTACAGTAAACCTCTTTTTACTCGGAAACCCGCACTTCTCGGAATGGCATCGGCCTCTCGGAAATATCCCTGTATATCTCGGAAATTTACGAGTTGGACGGGATTTGTGTCCGGTTTACAATGGTCTCTCACTCGGTTTTAAGTGATTTTAGGATGAATTGAAGCCTGTGCCTTTTAATTATTGTGTTAATATTAATTACTATGTACTGTACTGTCCCTGAAAACATAATAAGGGTCGTATTTGTCATTAATATGATGAATTTCACATGTAAAAAAAAAAAAAAAAATCTCAATTTTCTCTGGTGACGCGGACTTTCCTCTTCTAATTCAGACTTTTCCCTCTCTTTAGTCGGACATAAGTCGGACTTCGTACATCTCGGAAAATCGGGCTTCTCGGAAGTGGTCTCCCCCCAATTAGTCCGAGATAGCGAGGGTTTAATGTATGTACTACCAAATTCAGCTGATAATACCAAGACGTCTGAGGACGTCGGCCGCAGTAATGTATTGTATATTTTGCATAGGACATTCGCCGAACTGAAAGGGTCAAGTTGGATAAAATTGTCTAAAATAAGCTGAAAATTATAGGTTGTATACAAGTTTTGTACTGTAGACTACTAGATTAACCCGGCAGCTACAATTATGGTATATTATACACCATTATGCCAGGCGAAGAGTAGACCATTTGGGCGACTTCTAAATCGCTACAAAAACTACATCAGTGCATAGGAAATGTACGCATATACTGTATATGCATCCAAACATGTATATATATATATATTTTTTTTTACCGAAAAAATGTGTCTGTAGTTGAAAAATGTAGCGCGAATGGCATCGCACAGCGGGGCTGCCGTCGCACAGGTTTTGTATAGGGAAGCCTTGCCCTTCCCTTTCCTCCCACTTACCCCCGCATCTCCTCCAGCCCGTTGTTGCAGTAGAAGGCCCAGTAGTAGAGGCGGTGTGGGTGGTATAGGTGGTAGTCTGGGTAATGGTGGTGGTGTCGCAAAAGTCAGCGATTTTTGGGCATGTGCATGGCCCTTTGCACATTATATACGTACCTTTCTTTGTTGCAGAGGCCTCGTCCTCTAAACTACTTATACATATTCATAAAATTAGAGGTAAGAGGGCCTTCTGGCAGCCACAATCTATCTCCCACGGCCGCGAACACTGCCAAAAGGAAGGCTGGTCGTGTCATCGGAACGCTCAGGAGAGGGACTTGAGAGCTCCATGACAACTACTTGATTTTTTTTATTTTTTTATTTTGGGTTGAAGGGCCAGAGGATCCGAAGACCCCTTTTCACCCTGCCGCGTAACCTATTTTACTGTCAGGCGAAACAGAGGCAAGGGGTGTGAGAAGATTGCCCAAACATCTCTACCCAGCCGAGAATCGAACTCGGTTCTCCTGGTTAGAAACCGAGCGCTATACCAATATCACTACTGGTCACCCCACAACTGCTTGATAACTGATTGTTTTGGAGCGACCGGAGTTTGTGTTGTGGTGGTATTGAGAGTTGCTATATATAGGCCTATATATTACATACCAATTTGTAGCCGCCTGGCTCAATGTGCATGTTTTTTGTACGCATTTGAAATCTATCAGCTTCCGGAATTTAAGGACCATTGCAGACCCTCCTTCTCCAAATCGGTAACTATACAATTTTTATTCTTGATTGAAGGGCTATGTGAGGGTAAATAGGACCTATGTAAAGTTCTTTATTTTTTTTAAGTCTTGGATTTTGTAGGCTATGCATAATCTTGGATTTTCTTTGTTGCATTTCAGTGGCAATTGGTAACACTTGTGTACACATGTTTACTGGCACGTACAGAATAAAATCGGGAGGACAGGATTGGGGGCAAATAAATATGTAGCACAAGAAGCAATCCGGGGGAGATGGGGTGGAGTACGTTTGAAGAAAGGATAGGGAAAGCAAAAGGGAAGTACAAAGTGAGGCTAGAGGGGATGGAGGAAAGTAGGTGGCCAAAGAAGGTATACAGATGGGCGAGCGAGGAAAGTAAATGGAACAGAGAGTGTAAAAGAAGGTTGGGGAGGATAAATATAAAACAGGACCGTGTGGGAGGGGAATTTAGAAAACTAAATGGGAGAGAGGAGTGGGTCATACTGGAAAATGGGAGAGGATGTATCAGAGAGATAGAGAAAGGGATAAAAGAGGAGGGAAGGGGTAGAAAACAAAGCCACGCTGTTATATTACAGAGAGAAGGAAAAACCAGCTAGAGAGCTTTTCTATGATGGAGGATGGGGATCTAAACTGCTGTTTAAAGCAAGGACAGGATCACTAGAGACGAATGAGAGAACAAAGGAGATGGAATGGAATGGGACCGCACTGCAATCAATGCGAAATGGGAGGAGACCCAATAGTAGAGGACGTAGAGCATATAATAACGGAATGTACAAGATATGATGAGGAGAGACGCGAGTTGGAGGGATACATGAGGAATAGAGTTGGGGAGAGGGGGTGGGAGGAGGTAAAGCAGAGAGACGATAGAGGGGTAGGGGCACTGTTGGGGTTAACACAAGAGATGGAAACACAAGACATGGAGATGATGAAGATACTAGAAAAGATGTGGAGGAAGAGAAATGGGTAAGGGGGGTGGCGGTGAGAGGGAGGGGGGAGGAAGTGAGGGGTAGGTCTATAAAAAAAAAAAAAAATCCCTTAAACTATATCCTTCTCCTCTAAACTTTCCCTCCTACTAACGTTTCTGAGCCAGTACCGATTCAAAGGTCAGCTCTGTGGATCTGCACGGTCTGCGGGCAGGTTCTAACTTCTAAAGAAGAAGAAGAAGAAGTTCACGTGTTTCACAGCATCACAGGAGCTGCGGAGCAACACATTTGTCAAACTCTAGTATCTAGTAAATCAAAATGCAAGACAACACGAAAATCACATCCGCTCATGCTGTTTATAATAAAGAGGTAAGGGAATGAGTTGTGTTACCGGGCTTACTTTGAGTAGCCTAAGAGTAGGGTAAGAGTTGTGTTATCTGGCCGCCCGGGCGTAAGCCCCTCGCACCAGACCGTTGAGCGTTTTCTTTTTCACTTGCACTTTAGGCTATTGTAGGGAATTATTCTATAAGTCCCCCCCCCCCCCTCCCCTCAACCCATCCTGTATCCCAAGCCAAAAAATGGTTGGTTGTTTTGGTTATACTGATGTTTTGGACCGACAGTTAGCCCATCAATCTGTTTAGGCCTAATAGGTCCGGTAGAGCATATACATCATTGCTATATATATGGCATTAAGAGCTGAAATGTATTAGGCCTATAAGGGAGAAAAAAACAAAAACTCTAAAATACATGTATAGGCCTAGGCTACCGTAAAACAATAAGTTTTTCAGCCAGTACCCAACCAGCGGGGGTGGCAGCCCCCACCCATATACTAGGTTAGGTTAGGTTAGGTTGTTAAGTTAGGCTAATATAAAAAAAAAAAGAAAAAAAAGAAGTAACCCAACCAGTGGGGGTGTGGGGGCCCCCCCACACCCCACTGGGGGCAGCAGCCCCCACCCATATACTAGGTTAGGTTAGGTAAGGTTGTTAGGTTAGGCTAATAGCCTAGAACATTAAAAAAAAACAAAAAAAAATCTAACCCAACCAGTGGGGGTGTGGGGGCAGCAGCCCCACCCATAATACTAGGATAGGTTAGGTAAGGTTGTTAGGTTAGGCTAATGTCTTCCCAAAGTTGGGTAGAAAGCGACTATTTTTATAACATGAAATATTAGGCTACCCACTCCACCCCGTGAAATCCGAGCCAGCTTTCGTCAAAAGTTGGCTCGGGTATTCACAAAATTGGGTTGTATGGGTTTGCAATTTGGGAAAACCCGAGCCAAGTTTTAATACAAAACGCTATATTATTGTATTTTTACGCTTTTAACCCCTCATTTTCCCTGAACTTCATAGCCCTCCCCACTAGTGGGGGGCGTGTTTGTAGATTGTTGGATAATGGGTAAATACTCATTTCCGCTCCTCTTCAGTATAAAACAACACTATATCTGAAGAAAAAATTACAAAAAACAAAATAAAACTTACTGAAATCGCTGTCGGTCCAAAAAGTCAGGTTTACCGTTGTATTAAATTGTTTAGGCTATTCTGAAAATTACATAGGCCTAGGCCTAGGCTAGGCCTATAGGCTACATCTGTAACATCTGAGTGTTTTAAGATCATTACCTACCAATATGTGCACAATACTTTGTGTTAAAAGGCGCCTGTAAGACTATCTATCTAGTATCTAGGCCTATCCTATTGCCGAACGCCTTACAGTCCTTACTCCCCTTAGTCCTTACTGAGGGTGGCCACTGGCCATAGAGAATGCCCCTAAGCGGACCTATTCCCTGTAAGAGGGACAACCCGAGCCAGTTTAATGAAGAACTTGCAGGAAGTAACAGGAATTACCACTTAATTTAGGATCCGTCCAACTCCGATGCCCTCTGTGTATCTTGTTAGCACTATTTTTCTACAGTGGTGTTCGGCTAGTCCATCCACCAACCTGGGATCCCAGCTGTGGTGTGACTCGTAAATATTGACCCCAACCTGTTACCTGCCTTACACTTAGATTAAGTTAGATAGGCTAAGCAGTTCGGATTTGTATCAGGTTTACTCCCCTAGACAGGTTGCCGACCAGGGTGTCAAACGAAAACCGAGTCCTTCATGTTTAGACAGTTTAGTCTTTATTATTGTAGCCTAGGCGCTAGGCCTATATGTAAAGCTAAAATTGTGATTTATAGTTTAAATCATAGGCTATCCTTGGAAATGATAGAATTACCAAAACAATGCTAGCCTATTTCATGATAATTGTCTTGTATTCCTTCTCATAATCATTCAAGTCTTCAAACAAAATTGCTCCGGTTTGAAACCCTGTTGCCGACCAAGGCTGACGAGTCCCATCCACCCTGATTTTTATAAGGTTGTCTCCCCTAGATGAGTTGCCGACCAAGGCTAACGAGTCGCATCCACCCTGTAAGAATAAAGTCTGTAATAAATCTGCCTTTATGTGTTTGTCATTCTCTGGTTTGTTGACTACCTGTCCGGTCCCGGCGGTCCACGCGGGATTATCATATCTAAATCTTGGTAATGCCCCCTACTGGCAACATGGATGATGATTACATTAAGTCCTGGCCCCTGGGGGAGTGAGGGGAGGCAGAGGCCGCAGAGTGGCCAGAGCCTCCTGTCAGCCCATCGTGTATCCATCTGGAATTCTGGATCCATAGTTAGGCCCTCTTGAAACATACGAGAACCCGAACCAAATGTTACTTCGATTTTGTGCGATTTACTTACTTTTGGGTAAATCAATTGGCCTACTTTAGGATATGTTTGGGTAGTTTTAGGTAGCCTACATCTAGCGGTCTGCCTGCAGTCGTGTGTTTATGCTGAGGAACAGGCGACGGTTGCATGTGGATCGACCCGCATTTATTGTATTTTGTATCTTTATTACATCTTGTAAGTAGCCTACTGTACAGTACTAAACTTGGCTCTAGTTTCCGTATTTATATACTATTAATGATGTGGACAATATTTTTTTGATTTACCCATATTCACTTGTTAAACGTCTTAACCCCCTCAATTTTCCCTGAGCTTCAATTTTCAAAGCCTTCCCCACTTGTGTTATTTCTCTGGGTACTGGCGCCTATATTACTGATTCAAAGGTTTTTACCATAATATTCTTCTAGAAAATATTCAGATATACCAGTTTTTTAGGTAAAAATGAAATAATATAGCACCTCTAAAACTGGCTAAAGTAATCAAGATTTTTACCATAGCCTAATAGTCAGCAAAGCCTTGATTAATATAATTTTATCTTACCTTTCAGATAAAAAAGAAAGAAAAGGCACTCAAGAATATGAACCGTAGAGACAGAAGCCTTTCAGCCTCAAGAACACCGGACAGAAACCAACGCTCGCAGTCAAAAAATAGACAGGGAAATATGAAACAGAATATGAAACAGAAAATGCAGGGAAAAATATATACCGGTACCGGTAAACACCAATCACCAAAAAGGGGAGTACCGGTATTTGGGAAGAACAGACTCGAGAAGACGCAGGGGCAGTTGAAGCGGAAATTAAATAAGGATGGGGAACGAGTCCAAAATGGTACGAGTAAGGTAATAAAAACTAAAAGAAATTTGGAGGCCAAAAAGAAAACTGTCCAGAATGGTACAAATGAGCCCATACATAGTAAGATAACTAATAAAAGAAATAATACCATGAAAAAGCAAGATATGATGAATGGAAAGAAAATTAACAAAAATGCCAGATATAAAGTGACTGCGAAAGAAGAGAATAATGAAGAAGAATGGAGTAACGAGGACAATGAGGAGGAAACTGAGGATGAGCAGAACAGTGGAGAGGAGCCGAGTGATGGAGAAGAAGTGGTAGCAGGTATGGATCGTTGTTCACTCACACACCTTATTCCCTTCAATACCATGTTTTTTTTTTTTTCTTTAGTTTTATTCCAGGTAACCATAGACAATTTTGGTCACCTTTGGAAGGACCTTTAATAATCTTGCAGCCCTTTTAATCTTATTCTGAGCAACAGAAGATGATTTTGGTCAGCTTAAGAACCTACCGTAGTACCATAATCAAAAGTGTAAAAACTATCTCAAAATAACCCTCTGACTCGCACATGTTCTGCATAAGGTTAATAATACTGTAACTAATTTGAAATTAAAATTGCACCATCATATTCAGAAGGCATATTTAGGTTCCCTGGGGCCTAATGCTCAAAGATGCCATAAGTTACGCAAATGTGAGAGGCATAACAAACTGAAGAAAGAATTATTCCTTGCTTCTATTACAGGTTTGACAACCCGAAGGGAAGAGTGTAAAACCTAATACTGTACAGTGTATTTAGTTGTGGCTCCGGAATCAAATGACGTAGTGCCATTAATTACAGTATACAGTATATATATATTTATAGCAATCTAAGTAATAGGATGAAGAAAAGATTGATTGAGGTAGAGAGTTCCAGAGTTCACCTGTGGAGTAGAAGAAAGACTTGAGAAAATTTTCTAATTCTCGGGTTGGAGAGTTGGACAGAATAAGAGTGGGGACTGTGTTGAAAGGCGGGTGCCTCACACTCGTCGCAAGGGACCGAGTATGCTCTGAGAGAGCTCTGAAGAACACTGATTGCTGTAATAGCGATAGAAGAGTGAAAGAGATGCAACATTGCGGAGTGTAGAAAGAGATTGTAGGGCATTTATAAGAGGAAGTGAATGTAGGGAACTTGTAAGAGGAAGTGAGTTGATCAGGCTAAATGCTTTTGATTCTACTCTTTTGAGAAGTGTGATTTGGGTGGAACCTCCCCACACATTCGAACAATACTCGATACATGGGCGCACTGTGCCCCTATACAGAGCAAGAAGCTGTGCAGGGTTGAAGAACACTGTTGAAAACACCAACTTCTGAAAAGCTGTTTTAGTAAGGGTGGTAATATGATTTTTCCATGAAAGGCCAGATGAAAAAGATATACCAAAAATATTGAGAGAAGATGAAGGGTTCATTTGCATAATATTGAAGAGTAATTGAGAGTCTTGTGGAAGATTGCGACGGGTAAATAGATTGAGAAATTGGGTCTTGGAGGCATTGAAAGTAACAAGATTTTCTCTGTCCCAATCTGAAATAATTGATAGATCTGAAGATAGTTGCTCTATGGCCTCGACAGGTGAGTTTTAGAGTGATTGCATGCTGGGTTGTAGTGAAAAATTAGTTGAATAGTGTAAAGTAGTCATCAACATATGAGTGGATAGGACTAGAGGTATGGTTGAGGAGATTATTAACCCTTTCACGCACATATGACGCAGAGGTTGCCAGATTAGCAATAAGAAATAGAGTTCTCTCACTCTTATAATTACCTCTCCAAAATTAGTTTTCTGCCCACAGCTAACTCAAAGACAACTGCAGAGGTTGAAGTAACTAAACTAAAGATTTCTAAATACCCCTGATGGTAACAAAGGCTTTAAAGTATCCCTAATAAGCTCAAAATTGCGCCATATGTCGGAGAGGGTTAATTAATATTAGAAGATAACTGGAGACAGGACAGAACCATGAGGAACACCGGAGTTGATAGGTCCTCAACCTATCAACAGGATGTGAGCAATTGTTATCCACAACTGCAGCAATGGAACAGTTTGAGAGGAAATTAGATACAAAGGCACAGATGGAGGGGATAGAAACAGAAGGAAGGTGGTTTGGAAATGAAAGATTTGTGCCAGACTCTTTCGAAGGCCTATGATATGTCTAGCACAATAGAAAAAGTCTCACCGAAGTCCTGAAAGGAGGATGACCAAGAGTTATTAAAATAAGCAAGGAGATCACCAGTAGAGCGGCCCTTAAGGAAACCATACTGGCGATCTGACCATGGGAAGATCCATGCTTGAGAAATTTTGAATCAAGAATAGTTTCAAAACTTAAAAATGCAAGATATGAGCGCAATTGGAGGGTTGAGAGCGATCACCCTTCTTTGGGACAGGTTGAAGTAAAGACATTAGAGGAAAGACAGAGACGGAAGAGTTTTCCTAGGCAGGGAGTCAGCATGGAAGAACAGTTTTTTAGTACAACAGGAAAAACACCATCCGGTTCGTACGCCTTCTTAATATTTAGCCCAGAGAGGGCAGAAAAGAAAGTACTGTACAGGTACACCCTTAGGAGAGATTGTGATCTTAGGCATAAGTAAGTGAGAGGGGAGGGGATAGGGAAGAATAACACCGGAATAATCCAAGGGGGAGTTTTTGGCGAAAGTTTGAGCAAAGAGTTTAGCTTTCTCAGAGGAAGACATGGCGGTGGTGCCGTCAGAGTGGGAAAGACGGAAGTAAAATTGTTGGAGAGGTTTTTGGCTAGATGCTAGAAAGCATGGGAAGAGCTAGAAATAGAAAGTTCATAATATTTGTTATTCATGTAAAAGTTTTTGGCTGGTTGAAGAACTGATTTGGCTTGATTCCGGGCAGAAACATAAAGAGCATGTACAAAACCTGTATAGGTTCAGTACTGTTGACCATTAGTTTTCTCATACAAAGTCTATAGTATGTTTTAGCCGACATTAAATTCAATCCTTTAGTACATACATACATACACAAATTTATTGACCGAGTGCTCCACGAAGTGCGGTTCTGGTCTCATGTCCTAATGGCGGCGTTCCAGGTAGCCCTTTTCAGAGCTGCCTCACTTGTCGTGTTCTTTGATTCAAGATCAGACCGCAAGGTCTGATCCCACGTTTTTCTTGGTCTGCCCCTTGGTGCAGCTACCTTCATGTTATGGACTAAATTCACCCAATACAGTAGATGCCTATTAAAAGGTAAATGAGCTTATACTACACTAATATTTTATATATTTATGCATGTTTCAGACTTTGATAGGGTAAACTCTTACTTATCCGAATTATGCAAATCCCCATGGAAGTCGGATAAACGAGAGTCTGCTGTAGCTGATTTCTCTATGCATACTGGATAATATGAAATTACTTTTGTCTCTGTCTTATTAATGCCAGGTTTTTGTAATTAATATATTTCTTTACAAAATCTTCATAATACTGTAGCTGAGTAATCAAGATGGTGATACGGTAATTTACTGTAAGCTGGAAAACCACCCAGACTACTGTATACATAGTGTAATTATAATAAGTGTAGTAATCCTCAGTAGGGTACTAATGTATATATATCTTTTGTAGTAAGTGGTGATGATATTGGTGCGCTATGTACCTCTGACAGTAAGCAGGCAGGAACTGCAACCTTCCAATGGATTATTGCTCCTCATACTGAAGAGGAATTTTTCAGGTATTGTATTTTGTTGTGTTGGTGGTAGAGAATTACTGTACAGTATTTGTTTGTACTGTACAGTAATGTTCCCCTCTTATCCAAATGTGTATCGCAAGAAGCGACTAATGCAGGTTGGCCAGGGAAAGCATCTAGCCGTGAAAAGCCCACACTTCTATCTTCTGTCCCCCAGAGCACTACTGTACCTCTGTCCTTCAGAGCAGTGACTGTCCCCGGGAGATTTGTCATGAGGCACTCATAGAATGACCCAATGCTAGCATGGATTTACTGTAAAGTGATCCCTTGAGTGGCACTGAGCATGGGAGTGCTGTAGGCCTAGGCCTTTATGCCTCAAGAGAGAGAATTTTAGTATTATAGTCAATTATGTTTGTTTTATTGTAATGCTGACCTTTTACTTAATTGATATAAATAAATTAATTATATAATTTCCTCTCATGAGTAATACTGGTTATGGTTGCCAGTAGGCCTACCTGTACAGTAACATTTCTTACTTTAATATTATTTGCTTTAGTCTTGTTATCATTTAATGCTAATCCTTACAAACCTTTGACTACTATATATATTTTACTACGACAGTACATGTATCAAATTAGGTTATCAGTTTAAGAAAGAACTCGGAATTTAAGGCTTATACAGTATTGATAAAAACAGCATTACTGTACTGTACTTGTACTTTTTGATTAATTATGCTATAGCCATTAAAAAGTGTGATAATTATCCCGAATAGACTCGCAGCGTTATTATACATAATTTATTAGGGAAAGTGAAGCTCTATGGAATCCTTATAATATACTCACATAGATTCCGTTGTGGTAGAATAGTTTTGATAAGTTTTGTAACTCTCGATTATGTCGATAAAAATAGAGTCCCGCGCGTAAACAAACTCTTCTTCTTCACTCCCGCAATCTTGAGAGCTCCGCTACGGACGTGTTCGCAATGGAGTACACTCGCTATGGTAAAGTGTTATGTTCTACAAAGATGTTACTGTATGTCTAATATACACATTTGCAACATTACATTGTGCTTGTATTTATGTTTCATAGTTTTCCCGGTATTTGTTCAATCCTTTCTGGCATTTTTCTTTCCCATTTCCCTTGTAGTTTTAGTATTATTACATATATTTGCTCTTGCGCACGAATCGGCGCATATTGTTGCCATTCCTTCTCTCAGCTGACAGAAACGTCGAACAGCCCGGCAGATTTGTAACTGTCATGGCCGCTTGTGCAGGTTGTAGTCTCTCCTGTCAGAAATTGGGGGACATTTTGCGAACCAAGGAAGCTACATGGGATTTTCTTGTTCAGCATAAGTTAGTCTTGGCAACTGGTAAGTGTAGTACATGTGGCAGTGAATTGCAAGTGAGTGAAAATAGACAACAAAAGAAGTTTAGATGTGACAAACAGAATAAAGAATACTCAGGAAATCACGATGTAGGTATAATGTTAGTGCTGTGAAAGACACATTCTTTGAAAATGCCCACATCCCCATTCCCAAAGTCCTCAATATTGTGTATTGGCTGAGTAGAACAGTAGCCAAGTAGCTGGCATGCATGCTACTCCCACGTACTGGTACAAATACACCAAAAATCTGTCTAAAGATGTCAAATAGCGGGGGTGTGGGGGCGGCAGCCCCCACTCATAATACTAGGTTAGGTTGTTGTTGTTGTTGTTCCCTAAGCTGCCTGGCCGAACAGCCCCGAGTCCCTGAGAAAGGCCATGGCCACGATCGGGCTTTCCCACAGAGCTCTCATTGAGTGTAGATTGTGTTGTTGGCGTAAGTGGTTGTGTGAAATGCAGTCTTCTATGATGTGTTTAATGGTATGGGGTGCTGTGTTACATCCCGGGCAGGCGTCGACAACGGAGTCATCCAGTCTCTTCTGATAGCTCAGGAGAGCTGGATGGTGTCCGCATCTCAGCCTGGCCAGGTGGACTCTATCCTCGCGTGGAAGGGTCCTGATGTGGCGGCGTCTATGCCGTGGGGCCACCTCCCGAGGCTGCCAACCGCGGATGGCTGCCAACCCTCCACGGCCGAAGACAAAATCAACGACCAGTGGAGGAAAACCGGATGCCGGCCGCGGGGAGCAGTTTCGGGAGCCAAACCGTCACAACCATCTCCTGCCCCCTCCCTGGGGGCACGGGTCCTTGGAGCGGCTTCGGTCGCGCCGGGAACTTCCACACTAGGTTAGGTTAGGTAAGGTTGTTAGGTTAGGCTTATGTCCTTTCAAAGGGGTATAGGCACCCATAATACCAAAAAGATGTCAAATAGCGGGGGTGTGGGGGCGGCAGCCCCCACCCATAATACTAGGTTAGGTTAGGTAAGATTGTTAGGTTAGGCTAATGTCCTTTTAAAGGGGTATAGGCACCCATAATACTAGGTTAGGTTAGGTAAGGTTGTTAGGTTAGGCTAATGTCCTTTCAAAGGGCTATAGGCACCCATAATACTAGGTTAGGTTAGGTAAGGTTGTTAGGTTAGGCTAATCTCCTTTCAAAGGGGTATAGGCACCCATAATACTAGGTTAGGTTAGGCTAATGTCCTTTCAAAGGGGTATACGATAGTAAACACTAGGATAGCCTATACCTGGTCAGAGGGAAGAAGAAGAGTCCTGGTGTAATCTCCTTGAATGTTACCATAAAAAGTGACCCTTTGTGTCTCTGATATTAATGCAAAATCTGAGCCAACTTTGGACAAAACTTTGCTTGCATATTTTCAAAGTTACCTTTTGTGTCTATGAAATTATGGAAACTCCGAGCCAACTTTGGACAAAACTTGGCTCGGATTTTTAGAAAATGCTCTTTTGAGTCTCTGAAATTATGGACAATCCGAGCCAACTTTCGACAAAACTTGGCTCGGATTTTTAGAAAATGCTCTTTTGAGTGTCTGAAATTATGCAAAATCCGAGCCAACTTTCGACAAAACTTGGCTCGGATTTTTAGAAAATGCTCTTTTGAGTGTCTGAAATTATGCAAAATCCGAGCCAACTTTCGACAAAGCTTGGCTCGGATTTTTAGAAAATACTCTTTTGAGTCTCTGAAATTATTGAAAATCCGAGCCAAGTTTCGACAAAACTTGGCTCAGATTTTGGAAAAGTGGCATTTTCGGCATTTCACACATTCCAATTCTTCATTATTTTACTATATTACTTTAACCCCACATTTTCCCTGATCTTCATAGCCCTCCCCACTATCGGGGGGAGTTATCTTAAGATTGTTGGATAATGGGGTTATATAGGGTTTCTCCCACAGTGGAATTATAACTAATAGCATCAAAACTACCATTGCCAAAACAAATTGGCCAAAAAAACTCTCAAATAAGGCTGCGAGTCTTTTCAAGAAAATTACCAAAAGTGTGGCTAGAATGATGTAGTTGTGCATTCTAGATGTTATAGTTATATTTTGGATGCAATACATTCTAAGAATATACTGTATTGAAGTCTGTAATATTATATTTGTTCTTAATTTCCCCTTAGCACGTATTGGGAAAAACAACCGCTATACATTCCACGAGACGGCAAAGACAGAGGGTACTTCAAAGGCATCTTTTCTACAGAGGACTTCGATAATATATTGAGAAAGGTTAGTACTATATTTATCTTCTGCAACAGTATTACGTTTAGATTACTGTATTAAGACAAATTTACTCTATATACAACTTATCAGTCTTGTTATGACATTTTTGCTATGAATTTTAACAATCCAGAGTGTTGAAAGCTGTTTCTCATTGATTCTCATGATATGGCAAATAGAAAAATAGAAAGTATGACAGTAAAAGAGACAGACAGAAACAGCTAAGGTTGGGTAGAGGATGACAAACCTCACTTTGGATAGTACCAGCCTTCACCATAGAATCAATTATTTGCTCCTTGTTAATTTTAGCACAATCCCTGCCATAAATGTAATCCTCACATGGTTAATTTCTAAGGCAAGAGACCACCTTCAGAGTTAACCAGGCACCAGGAAGGGAACCCAAGTTAGCAGCAGATCTGCTCAATATCCATATGAACAATCAGTAGTTCAGTTAAAAAGCTATGATTAATGCTTGCATGACAGACAGGCATGCCCATGTAAGCCTTGGTCACACAATTGTATTGGAAACAGATGAAATTCCCAACTGCAACACCCCTATTATATGGAAGCCCCAGGATCCAACACTAAATTGCCTCTAGGATTAATGTGGTAGTTGGAAGCAACACTGGTTCTCAAATATAGGTTCAAATGGCCTTATTGATGCCCTGGTGTTTAGAAGAAAGTATAATGTGCTTGTGATGTGATTGAGAGGAGATAATGTTTCCAAGAACTAGCTACGTTAGGTTGTTATTTGTGTTTGTGAGTCGCAAGAAAATATCAACGAGAGGCCAGGCAATGGAATGAAAGGTTCAAGCAACTCCTTATCAAATGCTCAAAGCCCCCTCTTGGGTATTTCCCTCTTCGATTGCAGCACAACCAACCCCCTAAAATTAAAACTAACTAAAATAAGAATCCCCCGTCTCTCTCTTTAGCAAAGCGTCTTGTACACAAAGAACCTGGACATCACCTCGTATAGCGATGGTCAACGAGAGACTCACAACCCAGTGGGCCGCGCTCACCCACCGGTGGTGTGGGACTATTACAACAACGGCTGTAGCGTCAGGATGCTCAACCCTCAAACCTTCCACCGACCTGTCTGGAAGATTCTGTACAACCTTCAAGAGTATTTCAACTGCTTCTGTGGGGCTAATGTGTGAGTTTGTATGGGTTAATACCGGTATGCTGATTACAAAGTACAATGGCATGTCAAATATTGTGTGAGTTTGTATTGTACATCATTGGTTATTGTGCTGAGGTTGTTTATGGTAGATCTAATGTGATAAATAGGAAAAGGATATTATTACACAAGGCTCTACGATATTGGTGGTACTGTACTAGTTTATTATTATTACCGAGTAGTTTAATTAGAGCTTTGATTTCCCAGCAAATAGGAATTATTATATATTGAAGAAAACTATAATACTGTATTTGCAAATGTTGACTTAATTTGTTTAATTTGGACTAAACTAGCTTAGACTGATAGAACTACAATATCTACACATTCATAAACTCTCTGTCATTCTCAAGGTATCAAAATGGCTTTGAAATTTAAGTATGTGACTCCGCTCTCTTGCTTCTTGGGTCGTACTTGTCAGGTAGATCCCAGAGTGTGATGGTAAATCAAATGGTCTCGGACTCGACACCCCTGCAGTATGGTGTTCCGCAGGGATCAGTTTTAGGTCCTATCCTATTTATAATTTATATCAGCAGTTTGTTTCTTCTGCTTCGTGCACATAATGTCACCTTTCACTTTTATGCAGATGACACCCAGATTTATGTGAGAATCACAAATATAGTTGATATACGGAGTAAGATGGAATTGTTGATGTCTGATATCAAGAAGAGGATGAGAGCGAGAAAACTTAAACTAAATGATGGTAAAACTGATATTCTCATCATCCGAGGAAATAGAAGAGCTGATGATATAGTAGGTGCCCTCTCCATCAATGTGGGTGGATCTCAGCTGCGACCGGCCAACTCTGTTCGAAATCTGGGTGTATATGTGAACTCCCGATTAGATTTCAAAGAGCATGTAAACCAGATAGTTAAAAGTTGTTACTTGCACATCAGAAATCTCTATTTGGTGAAGCCGTTTATAACCAGACATTGGTTCACTCATTGGTCTTCTCGTGTTGATTATTGCAATGCCCTGTTGGGGGGTCTTCCAAATTATATTTTAAAGAAAGTTCAGTCTGTTCTTAACAGGGCCGCAAGACTCATTTTTGGTGTTCCACCTAGAACTCCTACTACATCTCTTCACATAGAACTGCACTGGCTGCCAGTAAGAGCAAGAATAGAATTTAAGTTGTGTTTAGTGACTTTTAAGGTTCTCAAATTTGGTGAGCCTAGGTACCTTGCGGAGCTGCTCAGGCGCCCACCGGCACACCATGGTGTAGTTGTGCGTCATGACAATGACCCTTTTCGTCTTGATGAACCAAGGGCTTTCCAGCAGTCTTCTTTCTTTGTGAGGTCATTCTCCTACATGGCTTCGAGGTTGTATAACAGGTTGCCGCTGTCCATGAGACAACTGAGTTCTGTTGAATGCTTCAAGAGACAACTTAAGACTTTTCTCTTTGAGAGAAGCTATGATCTTGAGAGAGGTGTCATGACAGATGGCTATAGAGTTTAGGCTATTTTGCCACTGCTGGTGATTGTTAAATGTGTGTTGTATATAAGCCTTCTTTTGATGCATTGATTTTGTTCTTTTTTCTTTCTCTTTCCGAGCGCTAGTGAATTCTTCGGAAAAATTGGCGCTTATGAGAAATAAGTAACATGCTTATTATTATTATTATTACATTATTTTTCTGAGTAATGATATGTTGTACTCATTGATGTAGCTATATTTCTTGTTGAGACAGTGCAGTACAGTCGAGAGCACTAACGAGGTTACTCCCCCTGGTACTACTCTCCTTGTCGCGGTTGGCGGGCTTCGGGGCCGGCGGCTGGAACTTATGGGGGATGGTTATGGTTAATTCCCTCACTCTCCCCTCGAGCTTTCGTCGTCGGCTTGACTAATTTTGAGTATTTTTTCTCTCCTCTTTCTATGTTTTTTCCCTTCTGTTCTTATTCTGTCTCATTCGGTTATCCTCAGGCAGCCTATATCACATGCCTCCCTGGCCTGGCTAGGTAGTAGGCTCCTGACCTGTTTGTCTCTTCGGTTGCTGCTGTGGCCGAGCTGACTCGATTCCCCTCAGTAGTGAATATTTTTTGCATCTCGCTGTGATTATTTTTCTACCTTAGACCTGATCTCTCATTCTTCGCCCTGATCACTTCTTGGTTGGTGTTGCAGTGTAGCAGTTCTTGCCTCATCCTTCGTCCCTGCCCTATAAGAGCTCTGCTGTGAAGCTCATGTGGTCTGGCTGAACTGGTGAAATGTCGAGAAATGTCTGCGTGTCTTCACCTTCCTAGATTTGTTCACCTCCTGCCCTTCCCTATCTATCTTGACTTGATTAGTTGTCCATCTTGATCTAATTCTTAGGGCCATCCCTATGAGAGTTCTTTTGTGGAACTCGGTGGTCTGGTTAAACTAATTTTATATATAAAAAAAAAAAAAATGAGGTTACACCTATTTGAATCTTTGAACTTTTAAAGCCATATTCTGAAACATCTAGGCTATAATAAGCATTGCATTGTCTCATTTGAGTTCAAAACTTATTCAGAAGGGTGAGTTCCTATTAGTACTCATGATTGTACAGTGCATTCTTTGTAACATACTGTACTACTATTAGTTGATAGGTCAGATACCAAAATCACACAAAGGGGTTCCATCCGAGGGAGTCAATCATTCAGCATATTAAGTAATGTGGAAACTCTTTGACCAAGGTTATCATATAGAAATAATATCTCTACACTAATAAGAAAAATGTGTTGTATATTGTAATTATAGCTAAAGGCCTTCTCTGCTGGTTCTGATTTTCACCCTAGGCCATGTAGCGGCTAAATATATCGGTCTCTTTTCAGCTACTTGACGCCTCCAGACACACAAGGTTTCGCTCCACACTGGGACGACATTGAAGCTTTCATCCTACAGCTTGAAGGACAGAAGCATTGGAAAGTTTATAAACCAAGGTAACAAAATATGTACAGTACCTGACATCATTATAATTATTAACTCTTTGACCATGGGAAGCCTTTCCTGATTGTAATATATAGAGATGCTCAAAGAAGCTATACAGTATATATATATATATATATATATATATATATATATATATATATATATATATATATATATTATATATATATATATATATATATATATATATATATATATATATATATATATATATATATATATAAAAACACCAAATATGGTCTCATTTGTTTGATCGATTGTTAGATGACAACTATCATGATCATCCAAAATCTTGCCAGGGCCCATTAATATAATATAAATACATACTGTTAAGGGCTGGTCCTATCCAGAGTGAGGATTGGCATCTTCTACCCAACCTTAACCGTTTCTCTGTCTCTTTTTCTGTCCTACTTTTCCTTTTGGGGGCAGGGGCCAGGGGGATAGGAATCCTCCTCCACTTGTAGAAGTTACCTACAGTATAAAGAAAAGGGGTGGGCGCAAACTCAATACAGTGTAGCGTCTGCCGCTGTTGAGTACATCATAGGAAGAATAGAATAAAGGGACCTCTACCAAGGAAGAAGTCCGAAATTGAGAAATTTGTATGCATCGTATGCAAAGGTGAGCTTGTATTCAATGACCGGCTCGAGAGTGTTAACTTTGGCAATGAGGCACCTGAGATGGTGCACTAGTTTTGCTACTTGAGTGATACTATCTCTGCCAGTGGTGGGGCTGAGGCTGCCATTATCACCAGAATATGATGTGGCTGGGGAAAGTTTAGAGAACTTTCACCACTACTTACCATGAGAAGACTCTCTCTCCCCTTGAAAGGAAAGTTATATGCTTCATACGTTAGAAGCGCAATGACATATTAGTCCAGGAGCCAAGGGGTGTTTGCATGCATGAAAGGGCCAGAAAATCACCCGCTTGATTTAGTTAGAGGGTCCACTGGGACACCTTTTTAGCGAGGGTAGACATCCCGAAACCCGGCATTTATCGTGTTATTCGGGATTTTCGCTGAATTTAATGAAATCAAAATAACTCCTTTTTTTTACGTGTGACGGTTACATAAATTGCAATAACTCGGCAATGAAATGGTCTACAGAGCTCTTTCACCACTCAAAATAAAGCTTAAAGAATTATCTATTCAATGGATACAAACACAATAAGATTGGTCAATACCCATGTCACAAGTGGTCAAAGTATGACCTTTTCTGATGAGGAACTAAAATTTATGACTTTTCAAATTTAAATATTTGTGAAAAATAGGTAAATGGATTGAACGTTTAATGCTTTTATATTCTGATTATGTACACCATAGGCAAGTTTTTTAAATTAGTTGGAAAAGTTGATTACGTATTTTAACCCCTTGGCGTCCAGTACAATAATATGAAGTTTGCGAATGATATACCAATAATAGCTATGTATTGGTTATATAATTATGGTACTACTGAGTCAGCTAAAGTTCTATCAAAACACTGTATCACAGTATCACACATTGCATATATATCTTCAAAGCAGATTTCAATTATTTTTTGTCACATTAATGAATGACCTACTTTTGGGGAGAGGGGTGAGCCGGGGATACAGTTGGAAATGTATTCTGTGATGTGTCACATTAATGGCCTAGGTTTTGACATCCTTTCACCTGACATTTGCAGTAAGGGCAGCATTTCATATCTAGTTGTTGTTGTTGTTGTTGTTCCCTAAGCTGCCTGGCCGAACAGCCCCGAGTCCCTGAGAAAGGCCATGGCCACGATCGGGCTTTCCCACAGAGCTCTCATTGAGTGTAGATTGTGTTGTTGGCGTAAGTGGTTGTGTGAAATGCAGTCTTCTATGATGTGTTTAATGGTATGGGGTGCTGTGTTACATCCCGGGCAGGTGTCGACAACGGAGTCATCCAGTCTCTTCTGATAGCTCAGGAGAGCTGGATGGTGTCCGCATCTCAGCCTGGCCAGGTGGACTCTGTCCTCGCGAGGAAGGGAGGATTCGGAAGGATGGATTTCGGGAGGTCGTGCATGCAGCTGCGTGTTGTCTGTGAGTGAGTGGATGGATCGGTGAGAGATATGAGTATGGATGTGCTTCTGGAAGTTGGTTTCAGGGTGGGCAGGGAGGGAGAGAGGACAATAATTGTGTGTGATACCGTGTGCTGGGTGTTGTTTTGATATTTCTTGGTGTCTGTGGGTGTGTTGCCATGTAGTTTAGTGGGTGGTCTTGGTTCGTGGAGGCTGCTGCCAGGAATTGAGTGCCTCTCATGTCCAGATGGTCTTTGACTTTGAGGATTTTGGTTTCTTGATGTAGGTGATCTGTGGGTGCAGTAGCTGTGCAGCCTGTAATGATCTTCAGGGCTTTGTTTGAATAGTCTGTAAGGTCTTATGATGTGTTCAGCTAGGTTAGAAGCCCAGGCTGGGCTTGCGTATTCCATCACTGATCTTATGTATTGTTTATATACTGTGGTGGTAGTTTCTTTGTTGTGTCCAAATTTTGTGTGAGCAAGTGACCTGAGGGCGTTAAGTCTGGGTGTCAGTTTCTTTTTAATGTTTGTGGTGTGCTGTTTGAATGTCATATGAGTATCATATGTTACTCCTAGGATTTTGGGTGTGTGTGTATGTGTTAGGGGTGTGTTGTTATGGTGAGTTGAGGGATGTATTCGTGTTCTCCTGTCCAACTTGTGAGCAGGGTTGCGGTGGATTTGGCTGGGGCTAGATTAAGTCTGTTTGTAGTGCACCAGCCATGTAGTGTGTTGAGATAGGGTTGAAGGAGATCTGTTGCTCTTTTTGGGTCATGGTGTGTGCATGTGAGTGTTATGTCATCTGCATAGGAGGCTAAGTTTATTTGGGGCGTATTGGGTGTAGTTATATCGTGCATGTACAGATTGAAGAGTGCGGGCGATAGGACGGATCCTTGTGGGACTCCGTTTGGAAAGTTTCTGATTTTAGAGGACTGACCGGCAAAAGATACGTGTGCACATCTGCCTGCTAGGAAGTTGGCCAGCCACCGTTTTGTGTTGTTGTGCATGTTTGCACAACACAGTGTTTAGTAGAGCAGGAGGTACATTTACAGGGCATTGCAAAGTCATCCGGTAGCAAGACTTGAAGATGGTCCGGTTGAAGAATGCCATCTTCTGCAATGAAACCAAAGTCTCTGGGAAAGTCTAAAAAATGCCTCTAAAAAACTGGGACTCCTGTACAGAGTTCGAGAATTCTTCACTGACGAGCAGTTGGCCGTAATATATAAAAGTCATGTGCGCTCTCAGATGGATTACTGTTCACCTCTGTGGGGTGGAAGTGGAGTGGTTGCATTGAGGCAGTTGGACAAAATTCAAAATAAAGCTATTAGATTAATCAATAACCCTGCAATCACACAGGACCTTCCTACATTAGCCATACGAAGAAACGTTGCATCCCTTGCATTATTCTACAGATATTTTCACAGCAATTGTTCCGAGGAACTTGCTTCAATTGTGCCGCCTCTCCACATCTTTCCCCGTAGAACTAGGGCAGCTGAGAGCGCCCATGAATTTACACTTTCTCCTCCCAATGCAGAACTTCTGCTTATCAGAATTCATTTATCCCCAGAGCTACTACTCTTTGGAATTCACTTCCCTCGAATTGCTTTCCACAAACTTACAATCAACAAATGTTTAAATCCAGTTGTTACAAACATTTTATGAATGGAGGATGCCTTTAGGCACATGGACCTTTTTGTTTTATCTGTGTTTTTCCTTCCTCCGTTCATTGTCTCTTAAAAAAAAAAAAAAAAAATAAATAAAAAACAGTTAAGGATTGCTTAGGCAGCGTAGCTGTAGATATGTCCCAAAGAATGCCCTGAGGACATGACCTTTGACTGATCGGCTGGTGGGAAGCAGTTCCAAAATGGTCTTTTTGCTGTGGTGGTAGAGGTAGTACCGTAATTCATCCATTGTTCTGCATGAGGTTCCTGATTTGTACACATTCACAAGGAACTCTTCCACCAAGATGAAGTTAATACAGTTCAATTCCTTTCCAAAATCAATCAGATAATGCACCGGATCTGCCTTCAGTGCAGCAGCCTTTGTACCAAATTTACTTGTGGAATCACAACCAGTGAGATGGTGCAGGGCAACTAAGATTTTGCAAGTATCTGATCCCAACTTATCGCCTAGAACATGAAGGGGTATGTATCTTGTGGTATTACCAACACCAGCACGAATCCACATCTCTCGTAGGCCATGTGCCTTCAGAAGCGACCAGTAGTGTAGGGCCAAGATTACTACATCAGTATCATTTGATATAATAACCACTCTCTTAGTCCCATCTCAACTGCATGACGAGCATGTGGGATAATTCTGACGTCGGCCTCTTCAATCGTTGTGTCTAGATCAGGTAATGGTGTCTCTTTTCCATTCAAAATAGCCAGGCATGGTTCAATTTCAGGTGAAAGTCCAATCGAGCTAACAACTGTATCTGTCATCGGTTTTGGCTTGGTTAAGATGCGTTGTCGAATGAGTTTCTGTAGCTTGGATTTGTTTGCAGATGAGGCCCAGAATGCATCCATTGTGACTGGCAATTGCGTTCCTGTACCTATCCCATATAAATCAATTGGGCTGCAACCACACCTTCTAGTTCTTTCGCTGTCCTTCACTGAACCCTCAATGTATGTGTCAAAGACGAAGTCAAAGGAGTACAAAGGAAATCAAGCAACAACAGGTCTAGTGACCCTTCTAGGTTGCTTGTCCTCCAAAACACTGAGGATCAAGTGTCCAAACAGTGGTTTAGAGTGGGTAAGGGAACATTGGAAAGGGAATTACTGCCCTGGAACTAATGTCCGTGGCAGGATTAGGAAGTTAGTAGGGGAGAGATGGGTTAGTAACTGAGGGGGGGATAAAATAAAGTTATTCATTTACAAA
Source organism: Paralithodes platypus (assembly GCA_032716605.1). Classification (NCBI taxonomy): domain Eukaryota; kingdom Metazoa; phylum Arthropoda; class Malacostraca; order Decapoda; family Lithodidae; genus Paralithodes; species Paralithodes platypus. Next base: position 878,921 of record CM064554.1, read on the forward strand.
CGCAGTCAGTCGCGGGTTTGATGCGAGATATTTGTCTAGGCGGAGTTTAAATGAATCAACGGTGATGCAGTCTATAACGTTTCGGGGAAGCCCATTCCACAAGTTGACAACTCGATTGAAGAAGAAATTCTTAGATTCGTGTGAGTTAAAAGATTTACCAATAATTTTGCAACCGTTTCCCCGCGTGTAATTAGATTGGTCGATAGTGAAGTACTTACTACAGTTCATATTGTCGATGCCTTTGATGATTTTGAACACTTGAATTAAGTCACCTCTTAATCTGCGCTGGGTTAAAGGAAATAGATTTAATTCTCTAAGACGCTCTTCGTATGGTTTGTTCTTTAGGCTAGGTATAATTTTGGTAACTCTGCGTTGAACTCGTTCTAGCTTGTTTATATCTTTTTGGTAATAAGGGCACCAGGATTGAACGCAGTATTCCAGAAGAGGGCGGACTAAGGAATTGTAAAGGGTTAGGATAACTTCTTTGGATTTATGCTCAAATGACCTGCCTATAAAGCCAATTATTTTGTTTGCCTTCTTAACAACTTCTGAACATTGTTGACTCGGTTTTAGGTTACTCGATATTGTTACTCCCAGATCGGTTTCTCTGTTTACATTCTTAAGCTGAGTGCCATTCATCGAATAGTTTGCTTTCTCATTTAGGTATCCGATATGTAGTACTTTACATTTATCCGCATTGAAACTCATTTGCCAAATTTGGGCCCAACATGACAATTTATCTAGATTGTGTTGCATATCGTCACTTTGTTCTTTTGAGAGTACGCTATTTGCAATTTTTGAGATTGTACAGGTGAGACCCTCATCTATGTCGTTGATGTAAATTAGAAAGAGAATTGGTCCTAGTACCGATCCCTGGGGTACCCCGCTACTTACATTGGTCCATTTAGATGCCTTACCGTTTATGACTACTCTTTGCTTTCTGTCGCTGAGCCAATTTTCTATCTATTTCAACACACCGTCTTGTATTCCATGCGCTTTTAGTTTTAGCAGTAAACGTTTGTGGGGAACTTTGTCAAAGGCCTTTTGAAAATCAAGGTATATAATATCTACAGCTTTACTCTCATCGTAGAGGTTGAGGATATCGTGGAAGAAGTCTAAGAGGTTTGTTAAACAGGAACGTTTTTTACGAAAGCCGTGTTGAGTATCTTTAAGTATGTTATTTTCCTCTAAGTGATTTACGAGTGTCTCGTATGACCGTTTCTAGCATTTTACATACAACTGAGGTTAAGCTAATTGGACGATAGTTACTGGGTAGGGATTTGCTGCCTTTTTTGAATATCGGTGTTACGTTGGCTAGCTTTCACTGATCGGGCATAGTTCCAGACTGCAAGGATTTATTGAATAGTAATGTCAGTGGTTTGGAGAGCTCATCCTTAGCTTCCTTTAGAACTCTAGGTGAGATTGTATCAGGTCCAGGCGTTTTATTTACCTTGAGTTTATCTAAACAATTCAATACTTCTCTCTCTGTAACGGTGATATTGCTTAGAACATCTGAATTATCAATCTGAATCGGCGATGGTGTAGGGATATCACTGAGGTCTTCTGTTGTAAAAACTGATGCAAAGAAGGTATTGAGGGCATTACTCATTTGTACTTCGTCTTTGGTGTATTCTCCATTTTCATCGACTAACGGTCCAACAGTTGAAGTAACTACTTTTTTCTTTCTGATATAACTATAGAATTCTTTCGGGTTTGTTTTACTTTGATTCGTAATATGTAACTCTAAGGTCTTTTTACTTTGCTTAATTAACTTTTTGGCTTTGCGTCGTAGCTCTACAAATTTCACCCGTTCTTCGTCATTTTGTGAGGATTTTAATCTATCATTAGCAAAAATTTTAGAAAGCAGGCAGTTTGAAATATCTTTATTCCACCATTTGGGCTTATTATTATGGCCTGGACGCCGTATTTTCGATGGTATGCAGTCTTGCACTGCTTTTAGGTAAGTGGCTTCGAATAACTTCCAAGATGTATTTATGTCGTTATTGTGAATTAAAAAGCTCCAGTCAGTTTCTTTAAACATAGCTCTAAGTTTATGGAAGTTTGCTTTCTTGAAATTAGGGACTTTTTCGATACTACTATTTGGTTCGTTACTAGTAAACTTTAAAGTGAAAGTTATCGTACGATGGTCGCTGTTACTGAATTCATCACCAACATTCAAATTCTCTATTAATTCTTCTTTTGTTGCAAGTACAATGTCAAGAACGTTATTACCACGGGTCGGCGTTCGAACAAATTGATAAAGCGAACTCTCTTGCAAGTTCGTATACAAGTCATGTCCGGAGTGTGAAGTAAGAGTATCGTCCCACTTGGTCACAGGTAAATTAAAGTCGGCAAAAATTACGGTATCTTGTGAGTTACTTACATCTGCAATTTGTTCGTAAATTTCTTGGTCAGTTTGCACTGATTGAGCTGGAGGTCTGTATATTAATGCAAGTATTATTTTTGTACCTTTATTATTCTTTATTAGCACAAAAGATGCGTCGACGTTCACAATTTGAGGTTTTGACAAGAGGGTAGGGTTAAGACTTTCTTTGATATAAAGTAAAACGCCACCTCCATTTCGATTTATTCGGCTTATCTGAAACATTACATAACCGGGAAGTGAATACTCTGCTAAAAAGTATCTATCTTCTGTATTGAGCCAAGATTCTGTTATGCCAATCACATCATAATTTTCTGTAAACACTAGCTCCTCTAAATCTGAAAATTTATTGCGTATGCTACGAGCGTTTGCATAGAAAACCTTTAAATTTTTTATTTTAGAACTCACGGAACGCTCTTTAATAATATTTTTGGTTCTTGTCTGATCTACATTTATGTTCATGGCTGTCCTCGGTCCTCGCTGTCTTCGGTCCTTATCGCTGGTGGTCCTCGGTTGCCTCTGTTTTTTCTTGGTGTTGGATGATTTATGTCACTGCTGCTTCTTCTCGGATGGCGTTTTTTGATCCATGGCTGCGGACTGCTTCGTGTAGGAGACGACCCATGCATGCTGAACCCACAGGGTTTAGATGAGTGCCATCCTTGCGGAACAGAGTAGGCTGGTTGTAGAAGTTGTCCCAGAGGTTGATGAATTCAACTTCTTCCCTCAGACACAAATATTTTAGTCGGCTATTTGTGCTGAAGGCCTTGTCGTAGAATTTGTCAGGTGCGTCGATCTTGGGGAGAATGCCTGAGATGATGATATTCCTTGACTTGTTTTTGTAGTGCTGGATCATCTTGCGATATTTCTCCATCAACTCTTCGGATCTGGTGCGCATGACGTCATTTGAACCAGCATGGATGACAAAAAGGGTATTTTCATTTGCATCCTTTGTGGTATCTTCGAAGGCTTCCACAATGTCGTCCAGTCCAGCTCCTGGGATGCAAATCTTTTTCGTTGATTTGGGACTCTGTCGCAGAACTCTTCGACCTGTCCTCGTAGGATGGAATCCCCAACGAGCCTGGTCTCTTCTGGTTCGTCTTCCATCCCTACCAATATCTCAAATCTGTTTGACATTGTGACTGGTAGATGAGACCTTTTCTGCGTTGGCCGTGCACCGTTCCTCACTGGTGTAAATCCGGAAACCTGTGGTGGCGGGACTCTACGTACAGGTCGGGGAGAGGAGTGGTTAGAACGGGGGCGAGGGGTTGGTACTGTTCGTGCTAGCAGGCTTCTTGCACGAGGAGTTGGGGAGAGACTAAGGTGAACAGGGCGGCTGTCCTGGTTTGATGTCGGCTCAGGTTCGTCAGAAGCATCTGCTGCAGTGTCTACTGCAGGTGTTGGATTGTTGGCAGATGACGTTGGGGCGGTGGTGGATGCTGGAGTTGAAACAATTGGAGTTAGTGATACTCCAACGTTGAGTGTTACAAACTCTTGGAGTGATTCCAGCTTCCTGGTGAGGGCGTTGATCTTGTTGTGGGCTTCCGTCGACACGTTTAGAGTTGCTGCCAAGTCCAATATGACACCTCCAAGAACTTATCGCAGAGTTCACCAAAGGTGTTCATCTGGGATACCCGCATACGACGAAGGCCTGCCATTACATCAATGATAGTCACTGTATTTGCTGGCTTCCATTTAGATGGTGGTATATAGTCTGCTTTTCCAAGGTGTTTTTCTAACTCAGTGCACAGTTCACTTTTGTTTGGTTTGGTCATTAGTCCATTCTTGTCAAAGAGGTAACTGCTGTCAATCAGGTCAAACCCCAGCAAATGTTTCATGTCATATCCTCGGACACGAGCAATGTCATAGATCTTCGGGGTTTCTGCCATTTGCTTCTTGGTCTCTTTGCTTGTAGACTTATAGGTACTTTGGTCTCCCTTCATGGATTTGAATGTCTTAAGGTTCGTCCTGTGAATGGTATCAAAGATGGATCTGTGTTTCATTACGATTCTTTCATTTCGGAATGTTTCATACTTCTTCCTAGATCTTTCATCAAATTCGAGCAGATTGTCACGGATTTCCTTTGTCATGATTTCCTGTGTGAGGATGTTGTGAAGCTTTTTTTTTTTTTTTTTTTTTAAAGACCTCCGTCTACGTATTGTGAAAAACCTGTTATCCTCCGGCAAATTGTGGGGTTGAGTGAGTGAAGGGGGGGACAGTGAATGAAGGAGGATGCATGTTTTTCATAATACGTGTTGCTAGCCCCAAACGCGCGAGCAACTGTGGCTTTCAACCATCCGACACATCCCCTTTTATTTATGTAAATGTAGGTTATTTGTAGGGTAGTTATTGATAGGGGTCACTTGAGGCATGCTATGGTTACAGGTACCTACCCGATAGCACTATCGTTAGTGAGTGCTGTACTGTATTTTATATATTATTTTGTAATAGTATAGATATCTTATCAATATTTGTATTTTTTACTATTGTTAATGTCTTGTCATGTTGCAAATTTGATTTTAAATAATATTTTGACATTTAACATGTAGTTTCTTTATTCATGCAGAGTTTAGTAAAATTTGCCAGAACGTCCCGGACTTCCCAAACTTGACTACTTCCTTTAACGTGACGATAGTGCGTTGTTATATGTGCGATTGGTTTGCTTGGGAAACAGATTAACTTGCTCATGTAGTGATGTACACCCTATGTGGTGGATTGTGTTCTTTTATTTAATAATTTTCATTTTAGTAAGCGTTGTTTCCACATAGCGATTTTGATAATTTAATTTGACTTTATATTGTCCTTGTCCCAATTTTGGTTTGTTTAGTTTGCAAGTTTTACATTTTAATTTATGTGCATCACACATGTTACATACAAATACAGTTTATGTTTTGTTTTACCCTACTGTGGAAAGACTACGGATACACCACTCCTGCCCGGGCCTCACACAGTGGCATGACCCAGTCCTGTCGAACTGAGCTCATGACGCTGGTGGCATTGCCCCGGAGGATAGCCATCCCTAGTCTTTGCTTGAGCCAGAGGGTTTCCCGGGGTTCTCCTGAAACTTCTCTGATTTTACGGCCTATTTCATTCACCATCTTAAGGGTGGTAGGGCCGAAGACTCCTGAAGTTTCGAATGCCAGGGGCTCGAACTGATGATTTCTGGCGATGGCTTGATATTTTTCTCGCTTTTTATTTTCTGCTATCCGGGCGGCTTCACCTGCTTCGTCGGCGTTTCTGGCGATGTTGGTTGTGGAGAAAGTGTCAACACGAGGCACCGGCCATTCTTGTAAGGGAAAGTGGTCATCCCATCTGGCCGTTTGCCGTCTTCTCTGTGAAGTCCATGTGGTTCGAGGATTGATGCACGGTTAGCACTCTGCAGGGCCCGTTTTATGACAATTTAGTGCAGAGTGTCTTGGCAGGCGGCCTGCGTTGTAATTACATGACAAGGCATGGTGACCTTGAGCATCCATCTCCCCACCACACTTGCAAGTGTGTGGGTGACAGACTGCCGCACCCACTCTGAGCGCGATGGCAACCCGGAGCGCTTCAGCATCCAAGTGAGTTCCAAGAGGTGGGATGGGGATGGCGTGTAACCACAAGCCACTCTCCGAACGGGCGGCTGCCTGGAGGCGTGCTTTTGCAACCTGGTCTGCATTGGTTAGGAGATTTTCTTGAGTTTTCTTCGCCGAGATGGTATCCCACGCTTTCTGCTTGCTCCTGGAGGTACCCTGAGGCTCCTCCTCTACTCCTGTACTTCCCTTCCAGGTGTTAATCGCTGCTGTTACGTCCCCATTAAGTGTCGTTCCGGGTTGAGAAGAAAGGATGGACAATACGAGGTCGTTGGTCGCGATGAGGGAAGAGATAAAGGCTGGGGAGGCAATATCCGAGGCTCTCCGTATGCCCAAGCCCCCGAGGCGGACAGGAAGGGTGGCTTGTGTCCAGGCCCGTTCTTTAAATTCCACGTTGGTGATGCTGGTCACTGCTTCTCGGATTATGCTGTCTAATTCTTGGAGGCCACCATTGTTCGTGTAAGTCATCGATGTGCGCAGGAGGTATTGGAGTTTTGGGATGGAGAAACAGTTCTTGAGCAGGGCCAGAGCTGAGTGGGCATCGATGTGTATCAGGCGACTCACGAGACGTTGAAGCTCCTCCTTTTTAACTTGAAGTGCTGGTGGGATTGCTGCCAGAGTTAGTGGGGAACCTAATAGGGTTTGCTGGTGCTCCTGAAGGATCTTTACATCTGGCAATATGTTTCGAAACAGGGCCTGAGTCTCTTCTCCTTGTTCACGTGTGTGGTTGAGGAGGACAAGTTCACATTTGGTGTCATTTATCACTAGCCCGGCCTGGCCGAGGTCAGTTACGATGTTATTTAGGTTGGTTAGAATGTTCTCTACTGACCCACCCAAGGTTGCATCGTCCAGGTACCATACATTCAGTTCTGACCTTACTTTGTTAGCTGCTGCATCCACCCCTATTGAGAAAAGAGCAGGACCACCTGGATCTCCCTGCTGTAACCCGGTCGCTGATGGGATTACCGTCTCGCCAAAAATCAGGATTGAAGGTTTGGAATAAGCCTGCCAAAGTAGGGGGTACAGAGTGGGGATGTGTTCTTGAGCTGCACGGAGGAAGACATCCCTGCGAATGCTGTTGAATGCGTTCTGCATGTCAATCTTTAGAAGCACTCGTTTTTCTTGGGCTTGGCTGAGGTAGGTGCGGGTTGCGTGTACAGCAGCTTCACACCCCCCTGGAGTTCCGAAACCTAGTTGAACTGGTCTTAAGTGTTGACCTAGGCCATTCGAGAGTGGTTTCAAACCCACCTTTGTGGCAAGGCGGCGGAAGGTGTTCCCTACTGCTATTGGGCGCACTCCACCATCTTTTTTTGCCAGTGCACAGAGTGATGACCCAAAAAATAGGGGTGTGGCACAGTCGGGTACTTCCCCTCTTAAAACCATGTTGATGAATTTGGTGAGGGTTTCCAAGAGTGCCTCCCCAGCAGCTCCTGATCCCTGACCCAAGAGGCCTTTGAGGTGGGCGGGTCGGATACCATCTGGGGCCGCGGATGAGCCTGCTGGGAATGAAGTCACTGCGGCAACCACCTGCTCCTTCGTGACAACTAAAGGTTGGCGCATCTGGTCATTTGGGGCAGGGGGGAGGTTTAGGTCCCTAGGTGTAGGTGGGTGCTTTTCTTGTAGGGCATCAACAACTTCGGTGCCTTGACCAGCAAAACCTTCTGAAGAGGACAACAGTCTGACGGCCCCTTTGATGTCACTATCCGCCAGCTTCGCCGCGACCCTCTTACGTAGCTGTTCAGCCTCTTGCTCTTCCTTGTCCTGGTGCTTGTCTTTGTCTCCTTCACACGGTAACGTCATGGGGTTGTCATGTTCTTTTACATACTCAATCATATCCTGAATCAATGTCTCAGATGACCTTGTTGCTGATAAGTTGAACTCGTGGTTTACTAAAAGTTCTGTGCTAGGTGTGACGACTCCACTGACCTGACGTTGGAAATTGACAACAGCTAACATTTCATGGTAAATGATCTCCCACTGAGCAACGAATTGCTTCTTTTTGGTGCTACCGATGATACCCCCAGCACTCTTCTGGGATCGATTTATCGTCTGCTCGAGACACATGTCTGCCCCTACAGCACTGAATGGTCCATCTGTCCGCTTCACCACGAACTTGCCTGCCAGGAAACTCTTGTACACATCTTCTGTTAGCTTTCTCATATCTTCTAGGTATAATGAAGCCCATCTAAAATAGTTGACCCTATCACATCCAGCAAATAGCGGCAGCACAGATTGAACACTTTGGAGATGGAGTTTCCAGTCTCCCTCACGGTCTGCCCTAACCAAGTCCTTTAGAACAGCCACCATTCTGACGAAGTGGTCCCAGAATGTAAAAGTCTCTGACGCTGCACTTCTCTGACATCTAAATTTATTGAAGTCTTCAACCATTACTTCTGAGTTTGACATAAATGCCTCCAAATGAACCTTGCTTTCCTCCCTCTTCTTTTCTGCTACAGAGTTTTTCAACAGTCTCAGATGCTCAAGCTCATCCCTGTACCTCTCAATTCCTTCCACTTTGAAGAACTCCGCCCACTGCAGCCTTTCTATACACTCAGAGAGCATGAACAAACCCTTCAACGACCTCGTATAATGTGATCCATGAAGAACTGATCTTACCACATTTTGGCCAAATGCTTTAGACTCTACCAATATAGTTTCTGCTCCACTGCCATTAATGAGCTTTCCTATCGCACCCATGACTACCTTAATCATATGAAAAGAGCCCAGACATAACACCAAGTTATTAAATTCAAATGGTTTGCTCATGGTGATTTCACGGGCAATGTGATACACCCCCTCATCACATACCACGGGCAAGTGTGTTTGGTCTAGTTGACTCAAAATATTCTGGAAGTTTTTTAATGCTGTGTAAACTGTGCCATATTCCGTAACAGGGTGGGGAAGGACTGGTAGGAAACCTACAACCTTCTGACACACATTCTCATCAGTAATAAGAGAGTTAAAGGCACTCCAAGAGGGCATTGTTTGGTCCATAGTTGTTTCTTTAACACCTTCCGTCATACATGATAGATCCATTCTACTTACAGTCCAAGCTACATCCTTCCTGCTGACACTTTTTGCATGTGATTTGTCTATTTTGTACAGTTCTTCCGGAACTTCGTAGATTGTTGGAAGGCTTGGCTTTTTAGCAGTTTTTGTGTAAGGAAACAAAGTCTGGCAACCTAACTCATGTGTGAATTGTCTCTCTCTGTGGGTGACACCAGTATCCGATATCTTAGGCTTACTATTCAGAGTCACTCCTTGAAGTTTGTCCTGCATAAGAATCATAACAGTGTCATGACTTCCTCCTATGCCAGATAGTGTTGCTTCCTCATGATCAAAATTATCAAAGGCCCCCAACGTGAAGCTTGATGTGTTTAAATGACTAGGAAGTGGGACCTGACCCTGACTTGCTTCTGTAACAAATGATGCCATATCAGAATGATAGCGGAGTAGCTTGTCATAACTAATTGCCAGTCCAAACCTATTGAGACTAGAAATAAGCGTTTTTGACCTACACACATTATAAATAGCTTCAGAGTTCAACATGTGCAAAGGGGTTCACTTTTTACCATTATTTACAATGTAAAAGATGACTTGATACACAGATAGTACTTTTTTATCTTGGAAGATCTAGTGTCACTCTCCTCATAAATTTCAGGCTCACCATCTACAATATTGTCACTGTGTAAAATATCAACATCAAAAAGAGCTGAAAAAAAGTCTGCAACGTCACTGGGAATTATCATGTCAGAATATGCTTTCTCAAGTTCATTGGCATCACAGAACCTGTCATTCAGCTCAAAGTCTTCGTTGAGGATGCAATCTCTCAACATGGTACCACACTTTCTTACTGTTTCCCTATCTAACGACCTTTCACTTCTCTCTGGCTCTGTCTTAGCTGCACCTGGCTTGAAAACAATGTTTTTTTTTTTTTAACCGGTTGGGACAAAAAATGAGACATCCCCCCCCCCCCCCCAAACAGGTGGATTAGGTACATTTTCACATCCCTGTTTGTGTACATAAAACGAGTTTGATCATTACTCCGCGCTTCATTACAGCACTTGGAAATATAAGTCAGGTTATAGCATCTCCCCGAGTTCAACCCTGGTTCTAAATCTTTCATAAAATTTGCAAAGATATCAAACTTCTGCTGGCCAGTTGGCGTTGACGATGATTCAGTTGCTACTTTCTCTCCTTTCCTGATGTAGTTACGAATACACTGGCTGTGACAGTAAAGATCCGCTCCAAATACGGCATTCGCATCTTGCAAGTCGGAAGTTCGGGTAAACACATCATCCTGAAGTATCATGGCTGCCTTTAGGAATGATTCAGCCCGTCCTTTTTCAGAAATCCTCCATTTATCGTATACGTTGTTGTGTTTTGGATTTCCACAAATGACACATTTCTTTAAAAACTTGTTAATATTAGCTGGCAGAGATGCGGGGTCTCGAGAATCCACCATAGACCGTCTACTACTTTTAGAGGATGAGCTATCCTCTGGGGAATAAGCAGCAATATCCGTGGAGACTTCGGTTAACTGCTTGAGTTTATCCAGTGTTTTCTTGAGGGTATACTGTTTATAACATTTGTTAGTAACATGGTATAAGAATTTGCCTTTGTCCACTTGCTTCAGTCTTTCAAAAACTACGTCCTTTCTCACTTCCGCTGCTTCAATGATACGTGCCCTGCCATTCTCTGTGCTGGTCGTTTCACATTTATCATACTTTTGGCAGATTATGCATTTCTTGGGATTGCAAGAACCACTTGAGGATGGTGACTGTGGTGCCCCTAATCTTTTATTTGGTAAGCCAGACATTCTTCACTGAAAACAAAAAAACAAAAATTAGTTTTCCCAAAATTTTAAATGAACAATATATGAACAGAGAACATAAAATATACTGGATTAACTCATTTTTGCATTCCTATTGCAATCCTAAAGAATACAAATTACGGCATATATCTGTTATGCTTCAGTACGTTGATACGGTATATATACCTTTTATTGATTGCTACACAGGGGTTAAAATACGTAATCAACTTTTCCAACTAATTTTTCAAAAACTTGCCTATGGTGTACCTAACCAGAATATAAAGCATTAAACGTTCAATCCATTTACCTATTTTTCACAAATATTTAATTTTGAAAACTCATAAATTTTAGTTCTCATCAGAAAAGGTCATACTTTGACCTCTTGTGACCTTGGGTATTGACCAATCTTATTGTATTTGTATCCATTGAATAGATAATTCTTTAAGCTTTATTTTGAGTGGTGAAAGAGCTCTGTAGACCATTTCATTGCCGAGTTATTGCAATTTATGTAACCGTCGCACGTAAAAAAAAGGAGTTATTTTGATTTCATTAAATTCAGCGAAAACCCCGAATAACACGATAACTGCCGGTTTCGGGATGTCTACCCTCGCTAAAAAGGTGTCCCAGTGGACCCTCTAACTAAATCAAGCGGGTGATTTTCTGGCCCATTCATGCATGCAAACCCCCCTTGGCTCCAGGACTATATGCTTCAGAAACGTGGCCTG
>CM064554.1:890510-1135510 GCA_032716605.1 Paralithodes platypus
CCTTGCAAGTGTGTGGGTGACAGACTGCCGCACCCACTCTGAGCGCGATGGCAACCCGGAGCGCTTCAGCATCCAAGTGAGTTCCAAGAGGTGGGATGGGGATGGCGTGTAACCACAAGCCACTCTCCGAACGGGCGGCTGCCTGGAGGCGTGCTTTTGCAACCTGGTCTGCATTGGTTAGGAGATTTTCTTGATTTTTCTTCGCCGTGATGGTATCCCCGCTTTCCACCCTGCTTGCTCCTGGAGGTACCCTGAGGCTCCTCCTCTACTCCTGTACTTCCCTTCCAGGTGTTAATCGCTGCTGTTACGTCCCCATTAAGTGTCGTTCCGGGTTGAGAAGTCAAGGATGGACAATACGAGGTCGTTGGTCGCGATGAGGGAAGAGATAAAGGCTGGGGAGGCAATATCCGAGGCTCTCCGTATGCCCAAGCCCCCGAGGCGGACAGGAAGGGTGGCTTGTGTCCAGGCCCGTTCTTTAAATTCCACGTTGGTGATGCTGGTCACTGCTTCTCGGATTATGCTGTCTAATTCTTGGAGCCCACCATTGTTCGTGTAAGTCATCGATGTGCGCACCAGGTATTGGAGTTTTGGGATGGAGAAACAGTTCTTGAGCAGGGCCAGAGCTGAGTGGGCATCGATGTGTATCAGGCGACTCACGAGACGTTGAAGCTCCTCCTTTTTAACTTGAAGTGCTGGTGGGATTGCTGCCAGAGTTATTGGGGAACCTAATAGGGTTTGCTGGTGCTCCTGAAGGATCTTTACATCTGGCAATATGTTTCGAAACAGGGCCTGAGTCTCTTCTCCTTGTTCACGTGTGTGGTTGAGGAGGACAAGTTCACATTTGGTGTCATTTATCACTAGCCCGGCCTGGCCGAGGTCAGTTACGATGTTATTTAGGTTGGTTAGAATGTTCTCTACTGACCCACCCAAGGTTGCATCGTCCAGGTACCATACATTCAGTTCTGACCTTACTTTGTTAGCTGCTGCATCCACCCCTATTGAGAAAAGAGCAGGACCACCTGGATCTCCCTGCTGTAACCCGGTCGCTGATGGGATTACCGTCTCGCCAAAAATCAGGATTGAAGGTTTGGAATAAGCCTGCCAAAGTAGGGGGTACAGAGTGGGGATGTGTTCTTGAGCTGCACGGAGGAAGACATCCCTGCGAATGCTGTTGAATGCGTTCTGCATGTCAATCTTTAGAAGCACTCGTTTTTCTTGGGCTTGGCTGAGGTAGGTGCGGGTTGCGTGTACAGCAGCTTCACACCCCCCTGGAGTTCCGAAACCTAGTTGAACTGGTCTTAAGTGTTGACCTAGGCCATTCGAGAGTGGTTTCAAACCCACCTTTGTGGCAAGGCGGCGGAAGGTGTTCCCTACTGCTATTGGGCGCACTCCACCATCTTTTTTTGCCAGTGCACAGAGTGATGACCCAAAAAATAGGGGTGTGGCACAGTCGGGTACTTCCCCTCTTAAAACCATGTTGATGAATTTGGTGAGGGTTTCCAAGAGTGCCTCCCCAGCAGCTCCTGATCCCTGACCCAAGAGGCCTTTGAGGTGGGCGGGTCGGATACCATCTGGGGCTGCGGATGAGCCTGCTGGGAATGAAGTCACTGCGGCAACCACCTGCTCCTTCGTGACAACTAAAGGTTGGCGCATCTGGTCATTTGGGGCAGGGGGGAGGTTTAGGTCCCTAGGTGTAGGTGGGTGCTTTTCTTGTAGGGCATCAACAACTTCGGTGCCTTGACCAGCAAAACCTTCTGAAGAGGACAACAGTCTGACGGCCCCTTTGATGTCACTATCCGCCAGCTTCGCCGCGACCCTCTTACGTAGCTGTTCAGCCTCTTGCTCTTCCTTGTCCTGGTGCTTGTCTTTGTCTCCTTCACACGGTAACGTCATGGGGTTGTCATGTTCTTTTTACATACTCAATCATATCCTGAATCAATGTCTCAGATGACCTTGTTGCTGATAAGTTGAACTCGTGGTTTACTAAAAGTTCTGTGCTAGGTGTGACGACTCCACTGACCTGACGTTGGAAATTGACAACAGCTAACATTTCATGGTAAATGATCTCCCACTGAGCAACGAATTGCTTCTTTTTGGTGCTACCGATGATACCCCCAGCACTCTTCTGGGATCGATTTATCGTCTGCTCGAGACACATGTCTGCCCCTACAGCACTGATGGTCCATCTGTCCGCTTCACCACGAACTTGCCTGCCAGGAAACTCTTGTACACATCTTCTGTTAGCTTTCTCATATCTTCTAGGTATAATGAAGCCCATCTAAAATAGTTGACCCTATCACATCCAGCAAATAGCGGCAGCACAGATTGAACACTTTGGAGATGGAGTTTCCAGTCTCCCCTCACGGTCTGCCCTAACCAAGTCCTTTAGAACAGCCACCATTCTGACGAAGTGGTCCCAGAATGTAAAAGTCTCTGACGCTGCACTTCTCTGACATCTAAATTTATTGAAGTCTTCAACCATTACTTCTGAGTTTGACATAAATGCCTCCAAATGAACCTTGCTTTCCTCCCTCTTCTTTTCTGCTACAGAGTTTTTCAACAGTCTCAGATGCTCAAGCTCATCCCTGTACCTCTCAATTCCTTCCACTTTGAAGAACTCCGCCCACTGCAGCCTTTCTATACACTCAGAGAGCATGAACAAACCCTTCAACGACCTCGTATAATGTGATCCATGAAGAACTGATCTTACCACATTTTGGCCAAATGCTTTAGACTCTACCAATATAGTTTCTGCTCCACTGCCATTAATGAGCTTTCCTATCGCACCCATGACTACCTTAATCATATGAAAAGAGCCCAGACATAACACCAAGTTATTAAATTCAAATGGTTTGCTCATGGTGATTTCACGGGCAATGTGATACACCCCCTCATCACATACCACGGGCAAGTGTGTTTGGTCTACAGTAGTTGACTCAAAATATTCTGGAAGTTTTTTAATGCTGTGTAAACTGTGCCATATTCCGTAACAGGGTGGGGAAGGACTGGTAGGAAACCTACAACCTTCTGACACACATTCTCATCAGTAATAAGAGAGTTAAAGGCACTCCAAGAGGGCATTGTTTGGTCCATAGTTGTTTCTTTAACACCTTCCGTCATACATGATAGATCCATTCTACTTACAGTCCAAGCTACATCCTTCCTGCTGACACTTTTTTGCATGTGATTTGTCTATTTTGTACAGTTCTTCCGGAACTTCGTAGATTGTTGGAAGGCTTGGCTTTTTAGCAGTTTTTGTGTAAGGAAACAAAGTCTGGCAACCTAACTCATGTGTGAATTGTCTCTCTCTGTGGGTGACACCAGTATCCGATATCTTAGGCTTACTATTCAGAGTCACTCCTTGAAGTTTGTCCTGCATAAGAATCATAACAGTGTCATGACTTTCCTCCTATGCCAGATAGTGTTGCTTCCTCATGATCAAAATTATCAAAGGCCCCCAACGTGAAGCTTGATGTGTTTAAATGACTAGGAAGTGGGACCTGACCCTGACTTGCTTCTGTAACAAATGATGCCATATCAGAATGATAGCGGAGTAGCTTGTCATAACTAATTGCCAGTCCAAACCTATTGAGACTAGAAATAAGCGTTTTTGACCTACACACATTATAAATAGCTTCAGAGTTTCAACATGTGCAAAGGGGTTCACTTTTTACCATTATTTACAATGTAAAAGATGACTTGATACACAGATAGTACTTTTTTATCTTGGAAGATCTAGTGTCACTCTCCTCATAAATTTCAGGCTCACCATCTACAATATTGTCACTGTGTAAAATATCAACATCAAAAAGAGCTGAAAAAAAGTCTGCAACGTCACTGGGAATTATCATGTCAGAATATGCTTTCTCAAGTTCATTGGCATCACAGAACCTGTCATTCAGCTCAAAGTCCTTCGTTGAGGATGCAATCTCTCAACATGGTACCACACTTTCTTACTGTTTCCCTATCTAACGACCTTTCACTTCTCTCTGGCTCTGTCTTAGCTGCACCTGGCTTGAAAACAATGGTGTTTTTTTTTAACCGGTTGGGACAAAAAATGAGACATCCCCCCCCCCCCCCCCAAACAGGTGGATTAGGTACATTTTCACATCCCTGTTTGTGTACATAAAAACGAGTTTGATCATACTCCGCGCTTCATTACAGCACTTGGAAATATAAGTCAGGTTATAGCATCTCCCCGAGTTCAACCCTGGTTCTAAATCTTTCATAAAATTTGCAAAGATATCAAAACTTCTGCTGGCCAGTTGGCGTTGACGATGATTCAGTTGCTACTTTCTCTCCTTTCCTGATGTAGTTACGAATACACTGGCTGTGACAGTAAAGATCCGCTCCAAATACGGCATTCGCATCTTGCAAGTCGGAAGTTCGGGTAAACACATCATCCTGAAGTATCATGGCTGCCTTTAGGAATGATTCAGCCCGTCCTTTTTCAGAAATCCTCCATTTATCGTATACGTTGTTGTGTTTTGGATTTCCACAAATGACACATTTCTTTAAAAACTTGTTAATATTAGCTGGCAGAGATGCGGGGTCTCGAGAATCCACCATAGACCGTCTACTACTTTTAGAGGATGAGCTATCCTCTGGGGAATAAGCAGCAATATCCGTGGAGACTTCGGTTAACTGCTTGAGTTTATCCAGTGTTTTCTTGAGGGTATACTGTTTATAACATTTGTTAGTAACATGGTATAAGAATTTGCCTTTGTCCACTTGCTTCAGTCTTTCAAAAACTACGTCCTTTCTCACTTCCGCTGCTTCAATGATACGTGCCCTGCCATTCTCTGTGCTGGTCGTTTCACATTTATCATACTTTTGGCAGATTATGCATTTCTTGGGATTGCAAGAACCACTTGAGGATGGTGACTGTGGTGCCCCTAATCTTTTATTTGGTAAGCCAGACATTCTTCACTGAAAACAAAAAAACAAAAATTAGTTTTCCCAAAATTTTAAATGAACAATATATGAACAGAGAACATAAAATATACTGGATTAACTCATTTTTGCATTCCTATTGCAATCCTAAAGAATACAAATTACGGCATATATCTGTTATGCTTCAGTACGTTGATACGGTATATATACCTTTTATTGATTGCTACACAGGGGTTAAAATACGTAATCAACTTTTCCAACTAATTTTTCAAAAACTTGCCTATGGTGTACCTAACCAGAATATAAAAGCATTAAACGTTCAATCCATTTACCTATTTTTCACAAATATTTAATTTTGAAAACTCATAAATTTTTAGTTCATCAGAAAAGGTCATACTTTGACCTCTTGTGACCTTGGGTATTGACCAATCTTATTGTATTTGTATCCATTGAATAGATAATTCTTTAAGCTTTATTTTGAGTGGTGAAAGAGCTCTGTAGACCATTTCATTGCCGAGTTATTGCAATTTATGTAACCGTCGCACGTAAAAAAAAGGAGTTATTTTGATTTCATTAAATTCAGCGAAAACCCCGAATAACACGATAACTGCCGGTTTCGGGATGTCTACCCTCGCTAAAAAGGTGTCCCAGTGGACCCTCTAACTAAATCAAGCGGGTGATTTTCTGGCCCATTCATGCATGCAAACACCCCTTGGCTCCAGGACTATATGCTTCAGAAACGTGGCCTGTCAAAGTGGATGATATCAACAGAATGGAACTCAATGAGATGAGAATGATAAGATGGATGTGTGGTGCAACTGCAAGATAGGATATCAAGTGAAGAGCTGAGGAGAAGGTTAGGTATTAAGAGTATCAGTGATGAGATGCGTACTAGCAGGCTTGGATGGTTTGGACATGTGGAGAGGATGGATGAACTAAGCTGGGTGAAAAGATACAAGTCCATGAATGTGAAGGGAGCTGCACCAAGGGGCAGACCAACAAAAACGTGGGATCGGGCTTTGCGGTCTGCTTTTTAATCAAAGTACCTGACAGGTGAGGCCTGGAACGCTGCCATTAGGATGTAAGACCAGAACCGCACTCGGCCTTTAATTTGTGTATGTATGTATGTATGTACTGTATGTATGTATGTATGTATGTACTATAGTACTGTACCGGCACCTCTCATAGTAAATTGAATAGCCGACCACAGCATACATACATACATACTGTACAAGTTTAAAGACCGTTTTTTCCACAGAGAATGTGGTTACAGTCTCACATCCTAAATGGTGGCTTTCCAAGCGGCCCTGTCAAAGGCTGCCTCTGTTGTCAAGTTCTTTACAGTGTATTTTGAGATCGGACCGGAGTACAGTTGTTGTTGTTGTTGTTGTTGTTGTTGTTGTTGTTGTTGTTCCCCAAGCTGCCTGGCCGAACAGCCCCAAGGCCCTGAGCAAGGCCAAGGCCATAACCGAGCGCCCCCACAGAACCCTCCCCGCCGACCACAATAAAGCCTGGGTGACCAAAGCCACTCCATGGCGGGGAGCTGAGGAGGGTGCGGAAATGCCCGGGAAACCAAAGCCCCACCCAGGGCCCTGTGTCCCTCAGCAATTATGAAGAGAAAGTTGAGGGGCAAGGGAAAAATGTGACGCTTTGGCTTCCAATCTTGGTAGATTGGGAGGTCAATCCACGTTAGAGACGCCGTCACTTGAGATCTAGAAAATATATAAGTAAAAGGAACAGTCAGAGTAAGCTATGGGTATGGCAGAGATTGCTCAGTTCTCACTCTAATAGACCAGCCCATCACCACATGACTAGAACCCAATCCTCTCAGCATCAGCTAGGAAAGGCCCTAGAAACCCGCCTTTGGCGGGGGGATAGCTCCCCTATTTCAACCCTTTTCGGGGTTGGGCACCCGCCGGAGTACAGTACTGTACTGTACCTGATCCCACGTCATTCTAGGTCTACCCCTACCCGCAGCTCCCCCCAAGTTCACAGTCCGGCATTTCTTCACCTAGTTCTGATCATCCATTCTCTCCATGTGTCCAAACCAACCAAGTCAGTGCTTACGCATCACTTCATTGACACTCCTAATGCCCAGACGCCTTCTATATTCCTCGCTCGGTTCCTTGAGGTTAACCCCACATAGCCATCTCACCGTTTTCTTCTCATTCTGTTCCATTCTATTGATATCCTCCGCTTTAACCGGCAACGTCGGTAGCTGTATAGAAGAAAAATTATGTAAAATTATTTAGAAGGACTCTGAAGTAGTATATTTTTCCCCCAGGACAGATGATGAAGAGCTTCCAGTGAACTCCAGTGCCAATCTGTCCCAAGAGGAAATAGGAGAACCTGTGTTGGAGGTGACCCTGAAACCCGGTGACCTACTGTACTTCCCCCGGGGCTACATCCACCAGGGGGCAGCAGTAGATGGCCACCACTCCCTCCACATCACTGTCTCCACATACCAACGTAACACCTGGGGTCACTACATGGAGAAGCTGCTTCCTCAGGCACTGTCTGCAGCCATGGCGGAGGACGTCGAGTTTCGTAGAGGCCTTCCACGAGACTACCTGGATGTAATGGGCATCGTTAACATGGATGTAGAGTCACCTGGTCGAGTTGCATTTGTAAAAAAGGTTCTGTTTATCTACAGTATAATTTTTGTAAAATAGTTTAATCAAACCACTGAGGGCTCACATAGCAGGCCTATTGCTAGACACATACAGCACTGTAGGCTACTCTAAAATTAATATTAACTAAAAACCTCTGAAATCCCTTTTCACAATAAATGTTGTTTGCCTATTCAAAATATGGTACATTCTACTGCATTTGTAGAAAACACCAGAATATTTATAGAAATATGTTTTACTTTAATACCTTTTGAATTTTGTTGTAATTGAAATTAAAGGCTAGTCTATCTATCTATATTGCCTGACGCCATGATCCCCGAAGGGGTGGCCACGAACGAACCGCCCCCATGCACCCCTGTCCCCAGTCAATCGACGCCCCTCCTCCCAACCAGCACCGCCTTCATCCATATACTTCCTCACTCCATCCTTCCACCTCTCTTTCAGTGCACCTCTCCCTCTCTGTCCTTCCACCTCGCTCTCATAGACCCTCTTAGTCATTAGTCATAAAGGCTAGTACAGTAAACTATTTTTGTATATCCCCCCCTCCCAGGGGGGTAAGGGGGCCAATATCACACACTGTCTTGCCTGAGCCACTAAACCTCGACCACTCTGTTTGCAGTCAGTTAGTTGGTTACAGTGAGCCTTTAAGGGTTCAGAGTTATT
This sequence comes from Paralithodes platypus, assembly GCA_032716605.1. Lineage (NCBI taxonomy): Eukaryota > Metazoa > Arthropoda > Malacostraca > Decapoda > Lithodidae > Paralithodes > Paralithodes platypus. The sequence continues at coordinate 898,697 of CM064554.1, forward strand.
AAGAACATTTTGTTAACAGCCTACTGGGCAAAAGTCTAAGGTTTTGAAGTTCAAATGGGTGTAACCATATTAGTGTCCATGACTAAGCATACACACACTAATAAGACCGAGTGGTTCTAAGAAGTATGGCGGTTGTCTTTAAGGCCATATTACATGATTGCAAATAATGTTTAATTATTAAAGTTATACATTATGATGATTGTTTTGAGCTTGACCTGTTTCTATTTATCAGGTAGGAGAGATGGTGACCCGTATGATGCAGTTTACCACCATTGATGCCACCGTGGACCAGCGTGGAGCAAGCCTCATGCACGATGCTCTACCTCCACCACTAACACCAGGTGGGAACATAATTCATTTACTTTATACAATACTCTAACTCTTAAACTACCTGCCAAATTTTCTCTAAAGTAAGGGATAGGGAAAACTAAGTAACTTACGAGGATATATGGTATACATACTTCATATTCAGACTCCAAAAATCCCTCTTTGGCTTTCTTCATCAGTAGTGATGAGTTAGATATGCAGATTTGTGATTGTTAATGGGTTAAAAGTTATCAACGAAGCATAGTCGTAATAGTAGCATTCCAGTGATCCTAGTTTTGGCTGCCTCGCTTGTTGTTCTTTTATATTAAGATCAAGATTAAGTACCGCATCCCTTATCTTATGTAAAACTTGCAAAATTAACAAACCAAAACTTTAGACGAACACAGTAAAAAGACAAAACCTTATTAAAATCGCTATGTGGAAACAACACTTAAGCAAAATAATAATTTATAAATAAAAGAACACAATCCACCACATAGGGTGTACATTACTACATGAGCAAGTTAATCTGTTTCCCAAGCAAACAAATCACACATATAACAACGCACTATCGTCGCGTTCAAGTAATTAGTCAATTTTGGAAGTACGGGACGTTCTAGTAAATTTGACTAAATTCTGTATGAATAAAGAAACTACAATTAATATTAAAATTTCATATTTCACTAAATTTGCAATTTGACAAGATATCAACAATAGTACAATATACAAACAGCACTCACTAACGATAGTGCTATCAGGTAGGTACCTGTAAGCATAGCATGCCTCAAGTGACCCCTACCAATTACTACCCTACAAATAACCTACATTTATTGTACAAATAAACTAAGAAAATCGCAAAAGCAAGCAATTGATACTATCGACAATGAATGTATGTATGTATGTATGTATAAGTAAACCCCCTCTATGTCGGACCTCTAAATGTCGGAAACCCGTACTTGCCGGACCAGCAACGGCCTCCCGGATACGTACTTTCGTTTGCCGGACATTTCCGTCATCGTTCCTACAGTCTCTAACAGTGTCGGAAGATTCTATCAGTTTAAAAAAAAATAAGGGCAAATGTCCGTCATAACCGTCCAATGTACATGGTCTGATATCTCGTTATGTTCCCGAGATGTGTCCGACAGTCTCGAAAGTGTCGGATGACGCGCTTCCGTCCCCGAAACATAAGGGTGAATGTCCGTCAAAATGGGGATCCGTCGGAGCGCCGGTATAAAGGCTATGCACTGAACTGAGTCACCCGCTTGGAACGACGCGTCAGTACGATTTAGAAGCTGGTGTGTTACAATCTCCTCTCTGTATTTTTCCGTTTATCATGCCTCCCAAAGCGTAAGGTGACCTCGATATCACATGAGATGGAGAAGGGGAGTGAGGTGGTCAAGGAGAGTGAGGTGGAGAAGGACAGTGAGGTGGAGAAGTGGAGTGAGGTGACGGACAGTGAATGGACCGGTTTTCAATGAAGGGGTGAATGTTGTTCCTTACTTAATGTTCCATATAAACTACTATACAGCACTTTATGTGCTATTATATTAATATATTGAAATCTAGGTACGTATAGGGTAGCCTCCGTTTTCTAGGTTGATGCCGAGGTCGTATTTATTCCGTTGTCATGGTTGCATGAAGTTTGCTCCCGTTTCCCGGTTAACTTCGGACGTAGGTTCGTGGCTTTATTTCATTAATTTTTTGGCTCCTACTATTTTATATGAATATTTTATTATTGCTGCTTATTCCTGTCCAATGTTTTAGTGGAAAATGCATAGTCCATACTTTTAGGCCTGTATAATCAGTATAGGAGGGGGTTATATACTATTTTTTACAGATATTCTTTTTGGATCTGTTCTCGTTAGGCATTGAACTCACTCTTAGAAAATATTGAGCAGGAAAAATAACCAATGCTGTCAAATCAATAACTCAAAAATTAACTAGGCCTAGTGAAAATATATAGGTACTGTACTGGTATGTACTGTATACTCTATCACTGCATATAGGCCTACATTTTTATGAATTTGAGCATTTTTATAGGTACTGTATAATGTATGTGTTGGTGTTTCTTTCGGCAGATACATTTTTTTTTGGACAAGATATATGCCTCCTAATTTATATATACTGTATTATATATCCAGAATTATCCGAAATACATAAATCGGTTAACATATATTTTTATGGGTTTTTGGACTCAGAGAATGATTATTTGATCTTTAACCACCATTTTAATGATGGACAAGTATTATGAATTATTTTCATAGGGCAAATAATAACAAACGATTGTTTTGTTCCATGTCCGAAGTTTACATTTTTTTTTTTTTTTTTTTTTTTTTAAACATAATAGGTTAAATGATAGCGTTCTAGCTAGAGCGTTATACAAGTGTAACAAATTTCCTTTGGTGGATGTTGTCTGGTAATTTTACTACAAAATTATATCAGTCACAACATCATTCATACAAACAAATTTATTCAGGATGATAGAAGTTGTTATTGTTGTTGTTGTTCCCCAAGCTGCCTGGCCGAACAGCCCCAAGGCCCTGAGCAAGGCCAAGGCCATAACCGAGCGCCCCCACAGAACCCTCCCCGCCGACCACAATAAAGCCTGGGTGACCGAAGCCACTCCATGGCGGGGAGCTGAGGAGGGTGCGGAAATGCCCGGGAAACCAAAGCCCCACCCAGGGCCCTGTGTCCCTCAGCAATTATGAAGAGAAAGTTGAGGGGCAAGGAAAAATGTGACGCTTTGGCTTCCAATCTTGGTAGATTGGGAGGTCAATCCACGTTAGAGACGCCGTCACTTGAGATCTAGAAAATATATAAGTAAAAGGAACAGTCAGAGTAAGCTATGGGTATGGCAGAGATTGCTCAGTTCTCACTCTAATAGACCAGCCCATCACCACATGACTAGAACCCAATCCTCTCAGCATCAGCTAGGAAAGGCCCTAGAAAGCCGCCTTTGGCGGGGGGATAGCTCCCCTATTTCAACCCTTTTCGGGGTTGGGCACCCGCCCGGATGATAGAAGTTTGGCAGGGTAGCGAAAAATGTAAACATTTTTCGTCATATAATTATATAATATATTTTCTTGTACATATACTCATGTCAGTTCCCTAGGACTTTTACATGCTCTTCCTTTGCCATTTCTCTAAACAGACCCCACAAAAATAAAAAAATAAAAAGTGTTTCCATTATATAATGACAATGGCTAATTACTTATTATCGCCAATGTCCGAAGTTATGACCGCAGTCCGAAATTACCCCAGTTTACGGTACCTTCTCTTTGGGATTGACCCCACCAGGGGAGGTGTGGTGGAGTGGTCTTGCCACTGGCCTGGTAATCCAAAGGTCCCGGGTTCAAATCCCGATGTATCAATGGGAAGATATTATTGGGATGGAATTTGTGCTGTACCTAGTATCAGTGCATTACCACAAGCCCACCGAAACGTCAATAAAATACCCTCATTGTTCCCTGATTAACCCTTGTCTAGCGGGGGTTTTTGGGCTTATTTGGGCATATTCAGGCCCTCCTGCATGATAAATCAAGTATCTGCATGAAAAAAAAAAAAATAGCAAAAAACTAGGCGCTAAAAGCTTCAAAATGAGACCAGAACGAGCTACGTAGCACTCGTGGTTCTCATACAGTGATACCAGTAACATGGGAGTTTAGCGTATAGCGGCATATTATTCCCAGCTATGCTCTCTACTGGCTACACTGCCGGCCTCTCGAGAACACAGGGAACATGAGTTAATGGGCGGCGGTAAGCCCTGGGAGTCGGCTGTCTGGCCCGCTGCGCTCCCGGCCATTTGCACTCGATTTTAACCCTTTAAAAGCCTTAATAATGCTCCTAACTTGCTGCAAATTGGAACCGGACTTAAGTCCGACCCCGATCTTTAAGGGTTAAATAGCACTGTATGAATATTCCCATATTCAAAATATGCTATAGGGGTGCAATGCCTGGTGAGTTATCTGCTCAACAGGTGGCGTTGTGTGTGTGTAAGTGTGAGAGTCCGAGTGTAGGGGGTGCGACTGAAGCACGGGAACGAGGTGGTTTCAGAGATGGGGTCATTTCAGGCCATGAGTGAACACTGTGCCTCATGTGAAGGCAAAATGGCAGGTGCTTGTTGTACTCTACGTGCTTCACATGTCTCACTCCCTAGACTGGAACAAGACCTCACGGGCTTCACTGTTCATTGTAAAGCGGTGAATGTTAAGGCTCTCAGCCTATGCCCGAGAGGAAGTAAGTTGGAATATAGAAAAAAAAAAAAAAAAAAAAATGTACTTCTCACCATTCTCATTAAATTTCATTCCATTCTTTCAATTTCTTCCATTTTACCTGGCCATGTTACTGAAGCATGTCTTAGCATTAGTGGCTACCTTACTAAGTTATGTAGTAATGATCCAGTGAATCTTTCTCTCTTTCTATCTATGTATTGTCTTTAGAGTATGGTACAGTAATATTCTCTTTAAAACTAATTTATAGCAATCTTACCCAAAAGAGTGAAATACAGTACTGAGGTGAAAGTCTGAACCGATACCCTCGTATTTTATATTTTATTTTATTATATTTTAGTTTATTTTATTTGTCTATGTGCATGAAGGAGACAAGGCAAAGCTGCCTGTAACAAGTGTTCCCCCAAGGTTGAAAGAGTGATAGAGAACCAAAATCAAGGTAAATTAGAGGTAAGAGGTAAGTGTTGGGAATGTGTGGTGTGCTTTTTAACCTAAGACGTGCGCATGGGGGGTATGAGACACCACACGCCTGTGCGCACGTATTTGAGCTGTTCCCATCACTAACATCGTTATTTTACCATAAATAGCATTAATACTTATCCATATGTGCCTATTTTAGGTTGATTATAAAGGTATTAACCTGTTACAGCAATAAAACAAGTGGAAACAGCGTTTGGATAGTCAAAATCGGCGATACAGGCCGGGAGTTACATAATGTATGGCTGAGGCAACCTCCCTCCCCTCCTCCCCTCCCCTTGTCTGGAGAGACACTGTTACGCAATAGTCTCTCTCTCGCTCTTTCCCACGCTTGGTAACAGTGATGACAATGCCCTGCTACCAACTCGCTAATGTTAGCACGAAAATAGACCACAGAATAAGGGAATAACAGGGAAAATAGGTGATAACTGAAGGACGGGAGGGAAGGAGGGGATGTGGAGGAGTGATATTTGGCATGGCCCAGGGGCAAAAAAAAAAAAAAAATGGGGGGTTTTAAATGGATTTTTTTAGGCCCAGGATCTTAACCCTTCAAACTCGGATGGTACACGTGTGTACCATTATGTTTTGCCCCCAGGAACCCGGGTGGTACAACATTGTACCAGTGTTTGAAAGTCTGTGAGCTTGGTGTGCGAGGCGTCGGTCCGACGCATGTAAACAACAGCCGGTTGGACCGACGCCCCGCATCTCCGGCCACAAGAAGGAGAGCGTCGCTTGTTCGTGTGTGCCTGTATGTTGTTGTTAAGTATCGAAAAGTATTGTAAAGTGGCTGTTGTTGCTGTAAGTTATCTCCACTGAAATCATCATCACAACTCAACCAGTTGACTTAGAGAGCTCTACTTAACGCCATTCTACAGGTAAATAACACAGCTACGCTTGGGGATGCGCGGGAATGCGGGAAGCAGTCAGCATAACAATGATACGGTAGCCTAGCCTAGACGTTTTTCGGCCAAAACACCCGGGTTTCGGCCAATATTTATGTAATGCGTAGCCGGGGCTGGAGGGTTAAGAGTCTTCCCGCAGTCGCCCGGGGAAACTCTTAAGAGTCTTCCCGCACTTGCTGGGTTAAGTGTAGTAAAATAAATACGAGGAGAAAGTGTTTGCAAGAGTAAGCTGGATCACTCTATGTGTAGGTGAGGCACAAATAGAAACAGTTGGGGAAGCCAGGGAAATGAAACAGGAGTTCCAGCAACTCTTTATCATATGCCTTTGTGTCCTCCCCTCGGTACTACTGCCCTACTCGATTGGTGCCTACAATCTTCCCATGCAAAATATATACTGTATAGCTTATAGCCTTTTTATTTATTTATTTATTATTATTTTTTTCAACTGACAAATTTGCACTTGGTTAAGATAGAGAACTTTTCTTGAAGCTGTCTAGCTGATGGGACTATGTAGTATATTTCTTTAGTTTTTTTGTTTTTTTGTAACTGAAAGATGTTTAGACGCAGTACCACTGGTTCCTATTTTCAGAAATTCCTGTGCTTGGTATGCTTCCAGCCAGGGTCCCACTGGGGTAAATAAAATAGCAAAACAGTAGTGGAACTGCCATCCGGGTGAGGGTCTGCTCCTTCAGTGCTAAGGGTCATAATCCACTTAGTGGATATGGCACTATAGAGTGAGTCAGTGAGGGCATGTCTGGGAGCCTGGAGGCATTTTCTGCTATGGCCATCCCTATTGGATTGCTTCCTCTGGATGCGGGGAGTCAGATTGATGATGATGATGATGATGATACATAATCAATCAGTGCCTTTCATTCCACGTCTCTCCCTCCCTCCTTCAATCCACTTGCCATGTGTACCTGTGTATCATTCTGTGTCAGAAGATGTTGGATATCAATAGCCTCCTCCCGACACATACGTCCACAAGTGCACTACCATTTCCATCTACCTCTGACGGTACACCCCACCCTCTGACCATTCCATCTTCTTTACTGTCACCCACCTTCCCATTAATATCCTCAGTCAGAAATATCCTTTCACTCTTACCAGACTTATTCAAGCTAGCCTCAACACTCACTCAAAACTACTCTTTCACCTTTATCCTCTGTAGGAGCATACACATACACACAACCACCCATGTTTGTATTCCCACTTTCATTTTCACCCACAGAACCATAGTTGCTTACACGCTCTTTCCACTTTTTACTTACAAACAATCACACATCTCTTTCGCTCTCTTATTCCTTCACACTTGTACCCTTCCATTTTGTCTCAGTCAGCCTGGCATTCGCTAATGCTTCCAGAATCTCTCTCTCTTTTGTGCTATCATTCACGCTTCTTACATTCCATTTCGCGATCCTAAAGCAGTCCTTGGCCAGTCTGTGTTCATCAACAGTAGGTCCGTCAGTGTCCAAGGCGGATCTATTGTTGTTTGTTGCTGTAAGATTTTTCCCAGGTGGTGGGTAGCAAGCCCAACCGACCCAACCTCTTTAGTCACCTTTTACGACACGCAGGAGGCATGTGAGGCATATTCTGAATCCTTTACCCCCAGGTGTAAACTCGCTAGGTTAAAAATAATAGACTAAAGTACCTTATACTCAGAAAGACCATGATGAAAATCTGAATTGAAATACAGTAGATTTCTACCATCTTTAGTAACTTCATATGATTTATTGAAGTTCAGTAGAACCACATAAAGCCAGATAATCAAATTACATAATTATATTATTTACAGATGAGAACCAGTGTAGCGCCAGGAGTGGTGGAGAGCGGTGGTGTGTCAAGAAACAGCGTGTAGAGAACCGCGTGGAGCTGGACCCTGCCACACATATCAGACTCATCAAGGGAAACTGTCTACGGTGAGTCACCCGGGATATGCTATGGGCTATTAACCCTTGTCTAGCGGGGGGTCTGTGGCCATTTTGGGCCGTTTCAGGCAATTCTGACTGCTATATCAACCATCAGCATGAAAGGAACTGTATTGTGCCGAAAACTAGGCGGAAATCGCTACACAATGACACCACATACAGCTACGTAGCACTCGTGGAGCCCTGACAGTGTTACCTCAAAGATGGAAGTTTAGCTGATTTCTCTACATTGTTCACTTTTCGCTAACTATTGGTCACACTGTCATCCACCCGTGAAGTGGGGGAACTGGAGTTAGTGTGGGCCGGGAGGCCACAGATGTCGGACGTATGGTTCATTACTGTTCCACCCATTTTCACTCGATCTTCACCCATTTTTCACCCGTTTTCTCCCAGTTTCTTTCACTCGACTTAAGTCGAGCGCCGCTAGTAAAGGGTTAAGGGGAGACAGACCGCTTTTTTGTCTATTAATTTATTTATTCCTATATTTCTTAGTTTTCTCTCTAGACCTCCATCAAGCTTAGAAAAACACCCCCTAGATAGATATGTACATTTTTCGGTAGAAAAATATCCCGGCCAAAGGCCGATTCCTCCTAAAATTACAGGCTCGCTATCGCTCGCCAAGAAACAATTGACACCTAAAAGGCACGAAGGGTCCTAATATTGACAAAGAAATGGGGTGAAAGGTCATAAAATCCCCAAACTAATGGAACCAACATCTTAAAATGTCAAAACTAATGGGGCTAAACATTAGGGAGAAGGGGGTCCAGAAAAACGGTCTTTCTCCCCTTAATCCCTTCAAAACACTCATGCCTTTCTGGTACTTTACCTTTGAAACAAGGTAATTTTTTTGGTAGCTGAGTTACACTATATATTGTGAACCTTGTTCACCCAACGACAGCATTCATGATAATAGAGCCAGAGGATAATTTTTAACTATCACATTGCATTTATGTGAGAGAGCCCAACTCTACACCATTGTGGCACCTTTAAGTGATTAACCCTCCCGCACGTACGGACGCAATTTGAGTGAAATGGAGATTTTGTTTAACCCTCTCACCACGGAAGGGCTCTTGAACGCCCATAAAAAAGCATATAACAGGTACCCGGAAGGTCTCTTGAACGCCCAGTGGTTGAAAGCCTGTGAGCTTCGTGTGCGAGGCGTCGGTCCGACGCATGTAAACAACAGCCGGCTGGACCGTCGCCCCGCATCTCCGGCCACAAGAAGGAGAGCGTCGCTTGTTCGTGTGTGCCTGTATGTTGTTGTTAAGTATCGAAAAGTGGTGTAAAGTGGCTGTTTTGGCCATAAAGTTATCTCCAATGAAATCATCATCACAGCTCAACCAGTTGACTTAGAGAGCTCTACTTAATGCCATTCTACAGGTAAATAACACAGCTACGCTTGGGGATGCGCGGGAATGCGGGAAGCAGTCTGATTAACGAATATACGGTAGCCTAGCCTAGACGTTTTTCGGCCAAAACACCCGGGTTTCGAGGAATATATGTATAATACATAGCCGGGGCTGGAGGGTTAAAGTGTACACAGACACAAATTGCGTCCAAATAAGTTTATAAATGGTGAACAAAAGCTAGAGTTGCAAAATGTATAACTTTTTCGGTGCATATAATGATGGATGTCAAGAAAATAGGCAAGCTATTGGCAATGCTGTGTGCCGTCTTGTCATTCTGAGAGAATATCAATACCAAGCCTGGATAACAGTCTGTGGTGAGCAGTGGGGTGAGAAGGTACAGTGAATTAAACCAGGTTGATTAGTGCATTTAGAGAATTAACTGAGGTTGGTAATTGTATACGATATATGATACATTATACTAGTGTTGTATATTTTACAAGTGATTCTTTTCCGTAGATATATATACACTAGTGTAACGTAATACGCCATACAAATTTTGAGCTATGTGAGCAATTGCGAGTGGTGAGTGAATAAAGGGACCCCTGCCGAAGGATAAGTCAGAAATAGAGAAATTTGAGTGCGTAGTGTGCAAAGGCGAGCTTGTGTTAAGTTATGATCCTGTGGCTGTGAATTTTGGAAATGAGTCATTGGAGCTGGTGAACAAGTTTTGTTACCTAGGAGATACCATCTCTGCCGGTGGTGGGGCCGAGGCTGCCACTGTTGCTAGAATTAGGTGTGGCTGGGGGAAGTTCAGAGAACTGCTGCCAATCCTGACCATGAAAAGAATGCCTCTCCCCCTGAAGGGAAAGGTGTATGCCTCATGTGTTAGAAGTGCAATGACGTATGCCTCAGAAACATGGGCAGTTAAAGTAGAGGATGTCAACAGAATGGAACGTAATGAGATGAGAATGGTGAGATGGATGATGTGGGGCCAGGCTACAGGATAGAATAACAAATGTTGAGCTGAGGAGACGTTTAGGTATAAAGAGTATTAGCGAGGTGATGCGTACAAGTAGACTGGGATGGTATGGACATATGGAGAGAATGGGTGAACAAAATTGGGTGAAAAAATGCAGGTCTGTGATTGTGGAGGGAGCTGCACCAAGGGGTGGACCGAGGAAGAGGTGGGATCGGACTATATGTGCCGATCTCAAATCCAAGAGCTTGACAAGTGAAGCAGCCCTTAACAGGGTTGCCTGGAACGCCGCCATTAGGACAAGACTCTGAAACTGCACGTATGTGTGGAACACTCAGTCTTAAAATGTTATGTATGTATGTACAGTATGTATGTATTGCTTATATATTAGTTAAAATAATACTAGAGTATTAGGCCTAGGAAGTTCATTTTTATTTTATTCTCTTTTTCATACAATGATCTATGCGTTAAGTTATACAGTCAGGTCTCGATATACAGTACATGCTTTCGTTTGGACACGGTAACCTCAAAAGTTCCAAAGTCGGCCACAAACACGGAAAAGTCGGAACATATACGGGTGGCAGCCCAAGCCTAGGTATATTTATATACTGTATATATATATTAATTTATTAATTTATTATTAATTTATTATTATTATTATTATTATTATTATTATTACTATTTGTTTTTGTTTTTTTAAGATTAACACCTTAAGAGCGGCCTATGCGGTTTATTTATATGTACCGCCCAGCGGGGTGTTTTTAGCCAAAATAGGGCTGTTTACGTGATAATTTTCATGCCTAAATAAGACCCAGAACGTAAAACAAGTATCTATCCCTGAAAACAGAGCTTTCGAATGACACCATAACGATCCTTTTATGATGGCTAGTTTTCTTGCAATAACCGTGTAACGCGAGTGCAAAAAGCATGTAATTCGGTACTTTCCCCATACAATTCAGTATGTAGCGAGTGAGAGAGGGAGGAGGGAGCTGAGATTCGTGTCAGTAGGTTCGCCGCGGTGGTCTGGAGCAGTCATACGCTCGCTAGTCTCCTGCCACCACTTGTCTCTCTCTCTCAGCAACATTATGTGCTGAAATTGCCACTCGACCTATGTCGAGCGCCGCCACATAGTCCAGCTTTATTAAATACGACTTATGTTGCGCCCCGACTTTTAGGGGTTAAGAATGTTATTTATGCATCAAATGTCTGTCTGGCTATCTATTTAACCCTTCCTACCCAGGCTGCCTTACCAAAGGATGGAGGTCGTATCCGGGCGATCTGGCCGAAAAACGTCTAGATCTAGGCTACCGTATCTTTTATTTTAACTGCTAGAAATTTCCCACGCATCTATAAACATAATAATAATAATAAGCATGTTACTTATTTCTCATAAGCGCCAATTTATCCGAAGAATTCACTAGCGCTCGGAAAGAGAAAGAAAAAAGAACAAAATCAATGCATCAAAAGAAGGCTTATATACAACACACATTTAACAATCACTAGCAGTGGCAAAATAGCCTAAACTCTATAGCCATCTGTCATGACACCTCTCTCAAGATCATAGCTTCTCTCAAAGAGAAAGTCTTAAGTTGTCTCTTGAAGCATTCAACAGAACTCAGTTGTCTCATGGACAGCGGCAACCTGTTATACAACCTCGGAGCCATGTAGGAGAATGACCTCTCAAAGAAAGAAGACTGCTGGAAAGCCCTTGGTTCATCAAGACGAAAAGGGTCATTGTCATGACGCACAACTACACCATGGTGTGCCGGTGGGCGCATGAGCAGCTCCGCAAGGTACAGTACCTAGGCTCACCAAATTTGAGAACCTTAAAAGTCACTAAACACAACTTAAATTCTATTCTTGCTCTTACTGGCAGCCAGTGCAGTTCTATGTGAAGAGATGTACTGTCAGGACCCCCAATACACGATTCCACAATGCGCGAAAACCCTAATACACGAGTTACCCCTCGAAAATAACATTAATTAATTAAGCATTAATTACGCGAGGTGGTACCACAATACACGAATCGAGAGCTAAGAAGGGGCCAAATCCGCTATTCCCGCTTGATACGCGAGCACGTCTACGTTTCGCGAGGGCCAGGAGTAGCTCTGAAAAAAGAAGAAGACGGGCATATGCCTGCCTTCCCTCCCGCTTACCCTCCCTCCCTCCCTCCCACAGTCCCGCTCAAGCGCTCATAGCCGTGCGGAGTGACCAAACGTTTGTAGTGCCTGCCACTTTTTTCGCCATGCCACGCCAATATAAGAAGATAACACACAAAATGAAGGTGGAATTGTTGTTTCGCAAGAAAAGAGGAGAAGGAAACTGTGCAATAGGCTTGTCAGAGTAAACTGTTCGTACGATTTGGTTAGGGAGGGAGAAGTTGGAGAAAATCGTCAAGTCCTACGGTCCTAGTCCTAGCCTATCTACTACTAATTTTAAGGTAAGGTTTCATATTTTTATTCATTGTTCTTCTTATATATAAGATATAGACTGTACTGTAGAACCAAAAATTTCGAAAATAGGCCATAATTGAGAGATGTCACCCAATCTAATTATTCCCATATAAAGTTAGTTCCACAATACCCGAATTCACAATACGCGATGCCTCCTGTCACCCCTATTCTCGCGAATTGGGGGTCCTGACTGTAGTAGGAGTTCTAGGTGGAAAACCAAAAATGAGTCTTGCGGCCCTGTTAAGAACAGACTGAACTTTCTTTAAAATATAATTTGGAAGACCCACCAACAGGGCATTGCAATAATCAACACGAGAGAAGACCAATGAGTGAACCAACGTCAGGAGGCAACGTCTGGTTATAAATGGCTTCACCAAATAGAGATTTCTGATGTGCAAGTAACAACTTTTAACTATCTGGTTTACATGCTCTTTGAAATCTAATCGGGAGTTCACATATACACCCAGATTTCGAACAGAGTTGGCCAGTCGCAGCTGAGATCCACCCACATTGATGGAGAGGGCACCTACTACATCATCAGCTCTTCTATTTCCTCGGATGATGAGAATATCAGTTTTACCATCATTTAGTTTAAGTTTTCTCGTTCTCATCCACTTCTTGATATCAGACATCAACAATTCCATCTTACTCCGTATATCAACTATATTTATGATTCTCACATAAATCTGGGTGTCATCTGCATAAAAGTGAAAGGTGATAATTATGTGCATGAAGCAGAAGAGACAAACTGCTGATATAAATTATAAATAGGATAGGACCTAAAACTGATCCCTGCGGAACACCATACTGCAGGGGTGTCGAGTCCGAGACCATTTGATTTACCATCACACTCTGGGATCTACCTGACAAGTACGACCCAAGAAGCAAGAGAGCGGAGTCACGCACACCACAATCATAAAGATCACTCAATAACAACTTGTGATCCACTGTGTCAAAGGCCGCAGAGAGATCAAGCAAGACCAATAGTGAGGCCACACCATTGCAAATGTTCTCAACTAGATCATTATGTACTCTAATCAATGCTGTTTCAGTTGAATGATGCTGTCGGTAAGCAGACTGAAAAATTGGGATAGTTTCATTCTGCTGAAGTAGTGGTTGTAATTGGTCAAGTATTGCACGCTCTAATATCTTTGATATGAAGGACAGGTTGGAGACAGGACGATAGTTCAACATGTTCTCAACATCAAGTCCAGGTTTCTTTAGACTAGGTCGGAGTAGTGCATGCTTTTCAGAATGTGGGAAGTTACCTTCAGAGCAGCACTTATTAATTATTTTGGAAATAAACTCAACTGTGTGATCATAGACTCTTGGTAGCTTGGAAACATTTATGGGATCCAACGGGCAAAATGTTTTATTGAGGTTTCTTATGTAGGACGAGATCATGTCCACCTCTGAGTGAAAGGATGAGAGGACATTATTAGGAATGTGTCGGGGTTGGAGTACAACTGCAAGTTCTTCACCAACAGAAGCATCATCCAGTTCCTGTCTTATGCGAGTTATCTTGCCAGCAAAAAATGACACAAAGTTGGCAGCCAACTCGGCATCGGGTACAGAAGGTCTTAAGCTGACTTGTTTTTCCAAGTAAACTGTTTACAATTGAAGCCAACCTCCTCTGGTCGTTACCACATGAGTCAACTTTTCCCTGATAATACACTTTCTTTTCATCTTTGATTGTGTGGACCACGGCTCTTCTGGCTGACAGATATTGCAACCATGTAGTCTGTTTTATTTTTCCGCCATTCACGTTCAGCTCTTCTACGCGCTCTTCTAAGAAATTTAACTCGAGTGCTATACCAGGGTGAATCATCTCGTACTATGATTTTCTTCTCTACTTCTGGACAGTGATGATCGAACACTAATTTAAGTGCATTTCTATGTACCTCCACCAGCTCATCTGAAGTAAGGTTGTTGTTGTTGTTGCTGTTCCCCAAGCTGCCTGGCCGAACAGCCCCAAGGCCCCGAGCAAGGCCAAGGCCATAACCGAGCGCCCCCACAGAACCCTCCCTGCCGACCACAATAAAGCCTGGGTGACCGAAGCCACTCCATGGCGGGGAGCTGAGGAGGGTGAGGAAACGCCCGGGAAACCAAAGCCCCACCCAGGGCCCTGTGCCCCTCAGCAATTATGAAGAGAAAGTTGAAGGGCAAAGGAAAAATGTGACGCTTTGGCTTCCAATCGTGGTAGATTGGGAGGTCAATCCACAGAAGAGACGCCGTCACTTGAGATCTAGAAAATATATAAGTAAAAGGAACAGTCAGAGTAAGCTATGGGTATGGCAGAGATCGCTCAGTTCTCACTCTGATAGACAAGCCCATCACCACATGACTAGAACCCAATCCTCTCAGCAACAGCTAGGAAAGGCCCTAGAAAGCCGCCTTTGGCGGGGGGATAGCTCCCCTATTTCAACCCCTTTCGGGGTTGGGCACCCGCCTGAAGTAAGGTTGGAAGTATCAATACTTCCCAAGTACTGTTTTACTTCACTGCTAGCCAAATTTTGGTCTGTATTTTTATAATTTCTAAATCTGATTACTTTTTCATGTGTGAGATGGCTTAGGGAAATCAAAGTTGAAAGTAATCAAAGCATGATCAGAGGTATTAGGGTCAGCATTCTCAACATCAACATCCAGAACACCACCACAACCCACAGGAGAGAGAACCAAGTCAAGGGTGTGTCCTAAGATATGAGTTGGGTGGGACACATGGTTTACAAAATTGTTCTGATCAGTCAACTCAGGAA
The DNA here is from genome assembly GCA_032716605.1 of Paralithodes platypus. Taxonomy (NCBI): domain Eukaryota; kingdom Metazoa; phylum Arthropoda; class Malacostraca; order Decapoda; family Lithodidae; genus Paralithodes; species Paralithodes platypus. The sequence goes on from CM064554.1 coordinate 914,070, forward strand.
CTCAGGAGAGAATGGCTTCAGATGAGGGCTGTCAACCCAGTAATTAATATCTCCACATATCAAAAGTCTTCCGGTTTTAGCAGAAAATTCCTCGAGAAACTGCCCAAACTCTTCCATAAAACCCCTATCTGTGCCACGATGGCCAGGCCTATAGACAACTGCCATTCTTAGAATTTGTTGATGAAGTTTTATTTCCACTTCCAACAGTTCAAATAAAAAGGGGCTGGGTTATGGCTTATTTGCAAGATATTCACCAGAGATGTGGAGTAGACAACTGCCACTCCACCACCCGGATGATCTACCCCAGGCCTAGGAACAGTTATTATGGAATGGGTTTTAGGCAATGCCGCCTGGATAATATTCAGATCTGACTCGAACAAACAGGTCTCAGTGAGACATAATACATCAAGGTTACGTACATCCAAGATCTCGCAAATATGATCCATTTTGTTACGCAAGGAACGAACATTCAACAGACCCAGTTTCAACCGGCTCCCGTGTGCATATTTCATTTTTTTGAACCTACAAAATTGGTGTTTTCAATAACTTTATTTCTCTGAGCTGTCATTAGAGGACAATTTCTACTTGAGGCGAAATGATTTGGCGGCTCCGTAACTGATGTGGAGCTCATATAATTTATACATTTGGGGGAAGTCTTGTTGGTGCAGTCTTTTGAGTTATGAGTACCGGCACAGAAGTTGCATTTTGGATCCTCATTTTTCCGATAACACCTGTCACTGGTATGGGCAAAGCCCTGGCAATGGTAACATTGTGTTAACCAGAAGCGATCGTATGCACGACATCTCACAAGTCCAACATACACAGAATTGCCATCATCCACAATGGAAGAGCGTATTTCAGGTGACATTTTTACTACCGCAGTCTTTGTGTGTGCATCACTCTTTTGCTTGGTGAATAGCAAATTCATAGCTAAGCCATCATCGACCAGGGACTTTATTCTTGGGTTCTTGTTGAGGATGCTGGGAATGATCTCATTATCCTCAGCATCATTAGCAATGCCTACCAGAGTCATTTTTGGCAGCATCTTCTTTGGTTCGGAGACACTGAAGGCACTGTCCACCCCCAAACACTGATTGATGGCCCTTCCTGCGTCTTCTTTGGCTTTCTTGGATGGAAGTCGTACCACCAGTACACCTGAATCAGTTCTAGTTAACTTGTTAACCGGAACCGAAGCCAAAGCAGTCTCGATTGCCTTTGTATCTGGTGGGCTTACTGGCTCGGAGGATCGGTCTTTTGGCTTCACTACCAGGACCTGATGGTCCTAGACAGTTTTTTTCTTTCCACCATCTACCACCTCAGTGGTGCGTTTGGTCGGCTCCTTTTTGGTCTCTTCAAATGTTTGCTGAACTATCTTGGCAAGCAAGGGAATGTCGGGGGCAGCAACTTTAGTCTCAAGGATATCCATTCTGTTACCAATACTCTCTATCTCCACGGCCACCGCAGCAAGGGCACCCTTCACTTCGTTTACAATGGCAGTCTTCACTTCACCAACTAGGGCAGCCGTCAGGTCATCCAAGGTCTGCTGACTAATTGCTGCGTCCTTAGCAGCCAGGGGGGTGGTATCGCAAACAGTGCAATGCCATTTAAATCCAGGTTTCTTCTTTGCAAGTACTCTGAGGTCCTCATCATCAACATTTATACAGTTAACGTGAAAATATGTACCACACAAGTAGCAGCCCAGCGATTTGGCCTTGCCCACAACCTTCCCGCAACTGCAACTCTGCTTGCTTGCTGCCATTTCAGTGGAAGTAACCAATAATTAAAAACAAAAACACCTGTTTTTCGTATCTGATTAAAAATAAGAGAAAACCCTAGTTTAAAAAAAACGTGAAAATAACTACCTGGGACAGACCCAGGTAGCGCCGTCCCCGTCAGTGCCACCACAATGGAAAAAATTAAAATGGAAAAGAAAAAAAGGGAAAGTGGTGTCTGCAAGGTCACCGCGGGCAGGTGGGGATCGACTTGGCTACCCTTTGGGGGTAGCCCAACCGAGATGCGTGGAGAGACCACGCACAGGATGGCAGATGTGTGTGGTGCAAAAACTTTAACCAATTTTGTACACTGTTTTGAGCTTATAGCAGTGACAATACAATTTCCACGGTACTCAGCAAGACCCTATTGTTACGATACTGCCACTGCGCAAAGCTGTGTGGTTTTCAATGTGTTTTTTTTTCAGTGTGGTTTTCAATGTAGAGCTCTGTAAGTCAACTGGTTCAGTTGTGATGACGATTTCAGTGGAGCGAATTTTTCCGCGATGTTGACAATATCGGAGCTTTTCAGACACTAATTTCGTCATATCATACAACAACAACATTGATCCGACATCTCCTCCTTGTTTTCGGAGGTGCGGTGACGCAACGATCGGCTTTGTTTACATGCGTCGGACGCACGGCGTTCAGACCAAGCTGAATAGGCTTGAAAGCTTACTGCCTATTATAAGGACACCCGGGGTCCTGCCCATCTTCCGCGGTGTCCTTTCAAAATGACAGCCGGGCTGGAAGGGTTAATGCATCTATCTCCCTTATACATAAATATAACTATGTCTTGTTTGGTCTTTTTTTAATCTATGAATCATTTCTAATACATAGAATTGAAAACAAGATTACCTTTCCAACACACAAATAATAAAATTAAAAAGAGAGTCAATACAAATATCTCCTTTGTCTTTTCAGAAACTTAAATCCGTCTCATATAATTTTGTATGTTATCGATCATTTGCCCCTAGCAACTATATCTCTCTCTATCTATCTCTCTCTCTATACATTATCTATCTCCTTTATATATTAACATAACTATGTCTTATGTGAACTTTTTGTAATCTATGAATCTTTTCTAATGCGATGGAATTGAAAAATATAATATCCTTCCAGCACATAGATAAACAAGGGCGGGTGCCCAACCCCGAAAGGAGTTGAAATAGGGGAGCTATCCCCCCGCCAAAGGCGGCTTTCTAGGGCCTTTCCTAGCTGATGCTGAGAGGATTGGGTTCTAGTCATGTGGTGATGGGCTGGTCTATCCGAGTGAGAACTGAGCGATCTCTGCCATACCCATAGCTTACTCTGACTGTTCCTTTTACTTATATATCTTCTAGATCTCAAGTGGCGGCGTCTTTTCCGTGGATTGACCTCCCTACTGCCAACCTAGAAGTTGGCAGATTGGGAGCCAAAGTGTCACATTTTTCCCTTGCCCCTCAACTTTCCCTTCATAATTGCTGAGGGGCACAGGGCCTTGGGTGGGGCTTCGGTCACCCGGGCGTTTCCGCACCCTCCTCATCTCCCTGCCTTGGAGTGGCTTCGGTCACCCGGGCTTTGTTAGTGGTAAGCAGGGAGGATTTTGTGGGGACGCTCGTTTATGGCCTTGGCCTTGCTCGAGACCTTGGGGCTGTTCGGCCATACAGCCTGGGGAACAACAACAACAACAAGAAATAAGATAAAGTCAACAAAAAATATTCTCCCGTCTTCTCTGCAAATAGGCGCGAGGTTCCGAGCGTCGGGAGATTTTATTTTATTTATTTTTTGGTTTATTTTCGCCTTGAAAGTGTGTCTATACAAATTGATTGGGAAATATTGTAACATGTTTTTAATTGACATTTGTGTCATTTTTGCTGATTATGAGTTGGTGGAAAAATGTTATCTTTAATTCCATCATATCGTAAATGATTCACAGATTATATAGAGACCAAATAACATACACTTGTAAGTGTGTTCAATAGTTTTGCATTATCAATAGGGTTATAACTTCTCTACTTTCTGGTCTATTGAACCATAGCCTAATAAAGAGAGGGGGAGGGAGGGAGCGTCCCCGATAGTGACAACTAGTCTGATGATGATAATGATATGATGGACAATATTTCTGTGTTCTCTGGTTTCAATGAGGACGATCAACATGCCTGGGAACCTGGAGGGGCCGATGTGCTAGCTGTAGCACAAGGCTTATCAACATCATCACAGTAACGGGGTCGGGGTTGAGGCCGGGACGGGGCGGGGATATCTACCTAACGTCAACACGTCTATTCACACAAATAAGTCAGTAACAGGTCCAAAACAGTTCTTATTGATGCTTAATGTATTCTATGTTATGTCATATATGATGTTGGTGGTATAATGTAGTACGTGTATAAGTTGGCTGAAGGTAGGCAAAAAGGGCCAAAAGGGGGACTTTGGGAAAGTGGCTGGACCGAATTAATTGATTCCCAGAAGGCCTGTTATTTCTAAAACACGGTTTTGATATACACTGTACGTACAGGGTACGAATTAACCATGTACACTGTACAGTAGAACCTCGCTCTTTCGGAATTCTCAGACTTTTGGACTAGCATTTCAATTCGGACTCATGGTTCAGCCTTTCGGATTTGTCTGAAAGACTGAGAAAATACCTCCATCATTTTCGGACTACATTTAACTTCGGACTCATGCTTCAGCCTTTCGGATTTGTCTGAAAGGCTGAGAAAAATTAAATCGCATTCGGACCAAAGAGCCGAGTTTCGGACTTGTCTGGTTAGGTGAATGTGTATTCGGACTTATAAACTTCGGACTCATGCTTCAGCCTTTCGGATTTGTCTGAAAGGCTGAGAAAAATTATTTCGCATTCGGACCGAAGAGCCGAGTTTCGGGCTTATAAACTTCGGACATTATTTCAGCCTTTCGGATTTTTCTGAAAGGCTGAAGTGGGAGTTCGGACTTTTGACACTTTCGGACAGGGGTCTCCCCCCAATTAGTCCGAAAGAGCGAGGTTCTACTGTATATCAAGACCTGACTGTAATTCATAACAATAAACCTCGCAAGAACCAAATAAACCAAAAATTATGTAAACTGTTTTCCGAGCGGATTTTATTTTTTTATTATATTGTAAACTGTATACAGTACTGTACTGTATTCTTACTATATTCTTGAATTTGATAAGAATTTTTATCAAGCATTTTTAAGTTATTGAAAACTGTATGTATGTACTGTATACAGTGTACTCAGGCACATACCCCACAGCTAGGGGTGGCCGACTCGAGACAGATCCCGAATAGAGACAACACACCACCTTTTAGGGGAGGTGTGGTGGAGTGGTCATGCCACTGGATTGGTAATCCAATGGACCCGGGTTCAAATCCCGATATGTCAATGGGAAGATATTATTGGGATTGAATTTGTGCTGTACCTAGTATCAGTGCATTACCACAAAGCCCACCGAAATGCCAAAAAAATACCCTCGTTGTTCCCTGATTAAATAACACTGTATGAATATTCCCATATTCAAAATATGTTACAGGGGGACAATGCCTAGTGAGTTCACTGCTCAATAGGTGGCGTTCTGAGAGTGAGGGTCTGAGTCTGGAGGGTGAGACGGTGAAGCACTTGAGCGAAGCAACCGGCCGCTTCAGAGATGGAGCTGCTTCGAGCCATGATGGATGCTTCGCATGTCTCACTCCCCAGACTGGAACAAGACCTCACGGGCTTCACCGTGTTGGGCGGTGGAATGTACAGGCTCTCAGCCTATGCCCGAGAGGGAGTAGTTGGAATATAGAAAAAAAAAAAAAAACAAAAAAAAAATATCACACTCATCAAGGTCACCCAGGAGAAGACCCAGAGACCCAGTTTCATTTTTGAGTTCCCTAGCAAAGACACCCAGGTCCCAGACCACCCGGAGAGGTTCGGTCTCAGCAGGCAGACACACAGCGGAGCTTTACCACCACCATGCCCGCCTACCTTACTTCCAGGCATGGCCCTTCTCAAGGTAGACTGGCTCCCCTGGCCAGGCACTTGACGGATTATTATTTAGTCCAACTGCCAGCTGGCCCACCGCTTTATCACTCATCTTTTCACAAGCGTTCTCCATTCATTCCTATTCATTACCACTTCTCTTGCCTGTTGTACAGTCATCTCTCTACCTTCCAATGCTTTTACTACACAATCACTTCATCTCATCCAGGGTCTTCCTCTCCCTCTACCTCCCCTTCAATCTGCCTCATATATTCTCTTTGTAAGCCTTTCATCTCCCATTCGTTTAACATGTCCGTCTATATTGTATTAATTTTTCCACAACACCAAACACCTCCAATGAAATTAATGAAATTAATATACCTCCTCATTCCTCAATCTGTCTATACATGTCACTCTACACATACTCCTCAAGCAGTTCATCTCCATCACTTCCAAGTTTCTTCTCTCTTGTGCCTGACTATAAATGGTTAACTGAGAATTTAGGATAAATGCTGTTCTACTGTACCTCTTACCATCCAATGTTGTCAAATTATTACCTAGATATAATATTTACAAGAAACTGCTTGTCTTTTATGTAGAACTGCACTTGTCTACTGAGCAGCACTGCATAGCAATGTATGTATGTATATGTATATACTCAGGCACATATCCCATAGCTAGGGGTGGCCGACTCGAGACAGAGCCCGAACAGGGAGAACATAACGCAACATTAACCCTTCCTACCCGGGCAGTCTTACCTAATGACGGTCGCCCGTACCCGGGCGAAATGGCTGAAAAACGTCTAGGCCTAGGCTACCATATTTATGTTTATTTTCACTGCTAGAACTTTGCCACTCATCTATAATCGTAGTGCGGTTTTCAATCTGTATTTTGGCGTTGAGTAGAGCTCTGTAAGTCAACTGGTTCAGTTGTGATGACGATTTCAGTGGAGCAAATATTGCAGAGATGTTGCCAATATGGGGGCTTTTCAGACACTAATTTCGTCTTACGTCAGAACAATAACATTGAAGAGTCTTCTCCTTCTTGTTTTCGGAGGTGCGGTGACGCAACGCTTGGGTTTGTTGACGTACGTCGTACGCACGGCGTTCAGACCAAGCTTAATTAGGCTATTAAGCTGCTGCCTTAGGTAAGGCAGACCGGGTAGGAAGGGTTAAAAAAACTAATATATATATACAGTATATATATATATATATATATATATATATATATATATATATATATATACCCTGTATATATATATATATGAATAATAAAATAAATAAATAATATAAAAACAAATAAATTCACATACATCTAGGTCGCCTAGGAGAAGACCCAGAGACCAAGGATCACTAAGGGCCTCCAGCACTCCCCTGGCATAGAAATAAGATAAAGATATTGATTTGTGCCCTCACCTACCACCCTAGTACACTCAAGATATTATAGTGTCAGTATAATTATAATGTAAAACTTGCAAAATAAACAAACCAAAACTTATACGAACACAGTAAAAAGACAAAACAACTAATCAAAATCGCTATGTGGAAACAACGCTTAAGTAAAACAATAATTTATAAATAAAAGAACACAATCAACCACATAGGGTGTACATTACTACATGAGCAAGTTAATCTGTTTCCCAAGCAAACTAATCGCACACATAACAAAGCACTATCGTCACGTTTAAGGAATTAGTCAATTTGGGAAGTCAGGGACGTTCTGGTAAATTTTACTAAACTCTGCATGAATAAATTATAATATTATAATTATGTATTTTTTGTTTTGTATCCAGTGTGGTGGTAGAAGGTGAGAGTGTAAACCTGTACCACTGTCTGGAGAACACCCGGGAGTACCACCAGGAGGAGCCACAGTTCCTGGAGGTGTCCCTGGATCACGCCGCGGGGGTGGAGGCTCTGGTTCGGGCCTACCCTGGCTATCTCGCCATAGAGAGCCTGCCACTTAGGGATGACACACTCAAGGTATGTTCAATATAGGGAAATATGGTTTGGGGCCTAGATACAGAAATGCAGTGATAAAGTTGCAACCTGGTTAGAGATTTATAATTTAATGATGAAACAGTTTATTAAGTGATTTCAACATTAAGCAGAATGTTTTGGCAGTGTTTTGAGTATAACTGGTGTGGGAATTACTGTAGTACCGGTATGTCATCTGTCATGATAAGACAGTCTTAGGAGGATGTGATATCATAAATGTTCTGAGTATCTGGCAGCTGGCCTCTGGTAAGATTAATTCAGGCCTGTTCAGCTCATTGGGAAATAAATGCCTTGACAGGATGGATATGCAAACCTCTTCCATTCCCACCCTCTCAGTCCTTCCTAATATTGTTTTTAATTATTATTACATACAAGTTTAAAGACAGTTTTGTCTTAAGAGAATGTGGTTACAGTCTTACACCCAGTATGTATATACTCAGGTACCGGTACATACCCTATAGCTGGGGGTGGCAGACTCGAGACAGAGCCCGAACAGGGACAACACAACACAACATAAAAGGCAAAACAAAATATTACACACATTTAGGTCGGCTTGGAGAAGATCCAGAGACCAAGGATCACTAAGCACTCCCCCGCTCCCATACCTCCCGGAGAGGTTCTGATCTCAGCAGTCAGACACGCAGTGGAACCACACCACAATGCCTGCCCACCTTACATCCAGGCATGACCCTTCACAATATAGACCGGGTCCCCTGGATAGACACCTGACAGACTCATTTCTTGTCCAACTGGCGCCTGACCTCCTCTCCCTACGACCGTGTTATCACTCTTCTATTGACAAGAATTCTCCATCCATTCCAACGTATTACCACTTCTCTTGCCTGTTCTTCAGTCATCTGTCTACCTTCCAACGCTGGTACTACACCATCTCATCGGAGGCCTTCATCTTCCTCTAACTCCCTTTGTTTCTGACTCATATACTCTCTTTGTAAGCTTTTCATCTCCCATTCATTCAACATGTCCATACCAGCAAAGAACCCTACTGTCCACTCTGGGCTGATAAGAGTTCCTGCTGTCCCACTCTCCTACATACCTCTTCATTCCTCAATCTGCCTCTATGTATCACTCCACACATATTCTCAAGCAGCTCATCTCCATCACATCTAACTTTCTTTTCTCTTGTGCCTTGAAAGCCCATGTCTCTGCCCCATACATCACTGTTGGTACAACTATCCCTTGATACATTGCACTTTTAGCTTTCATTCCAAGTTTTCTTACCTTCCACATACTGTACTTCCCATTGCTCCAAAAACTTTCCTTCCTTTTGTCATATTTTCTCTGTTAATTATGTACCATATACCATACATTAAACTCTCCATATTATTAAATTGCTAGACCATCCATGTACTGTATGGTATTAACTTTATTTTTCCTTTGCAGATGAGCCTGGCAATTGGATTATGGGAGCGAGGGCTTCTTGTGACAAGCCAACCTCTCAACCCTGCATATGATGACTGAGGCTTTTCACTGTTTATTACATATTTTAAGGGAAAAGAAAGAAGTTCTGAAAAATCAACTATTGTTTTTCACTCATTAAGCAAGTTTGCAGTTAGTTCCAACTCCCATGATCAAATAGGGAGAGATATAAAAAGAGAGAAAGGAAAGTAAAAGAATTATATATTGGGCTATTGATATGCCCAGATAGGTGGGTCATGCCTCTATGCGCTTCTTGTAAATCAATCTACATGACTATTGGCTGTGAAAGTTCCTACAATGTTACTTCTGAACTTCCCTGACACTATAGTTGATGTTGCTATTAAATGTTTACTTATTGAATTATACTAACTAACAAGCAATCTCTTTCAAGACAGAACTTGGAACTACAGTAACATATGAATGCAAGCTTACCATTACAAAGTTTTCTTGTGTGCAAATTTCATGAAACCATTATGAATTGTGGCAAGTTCATAAGCTCCTACGGAGCACGATAACCTGCATGCATTATGTTTCTAGATTTGGTTACTCATATTTACAGTAATATTTCACAGATATATACAGTATATACATATCGGTTATTATAAACATTGCCCATTTGACATCAGCCTTACTCGTAGAATGTGTTCCTTTCTTCCCTAAGTTTAACCCGAGAAGCGCGATAAGCATCGCGGAAGAAAGCCCATGATTTTTTGTTTTATAAACAAATGCCCCACAGGCACTCCAATGAAAGTAATTTATAATTAGGGGGGCATATTCACCCTCCAATGACTCCTTCCTCTTCCCCACATGTGTCCCCCCCCCACTCCCCCTCCTTCCCCCCCTCTTCAATTATTGGCTATTTTTCCTCTTTATTTATATTATATCTATTCACTTTTTATAGTATCAATTGCTTGCCTTTGTGATATCCATCTTTTATTTGTACTATAAATGTAGGTTATTTGTAGGTTAGAAGTTGGTAGGGGTCATGTGTTCATGCTATGCTCACAGGTACTGTACCTACCGGATAGCATTATTGTTTGTGAGTGCTCTATCGTTTTTGTACTATTGTTGATATCTTATTATAAATTTGTAAAACTTGCAAAATTGTCAAATTGCGAATTTGTTTGAGTATAATTTTGTTTGACTTAAATTGTAGTGTCTTTATTGTTCTTTTATTTCATTTTTTTTTTTTTTTTTTTTTTTTTTTTTTTAAGCGTTCTTTCCACATAGCGATTTTGATAAGTTGTTTTGACTTTATATTGTCTTTGTCCCAGTTTTGGTTTGCTTGGTTTGCAAGTTTTAAATTTTAATTCATACAGAATTTACCAGAATGTCTTGAACTTCCCAAATTAACTAATTTCCGTGAATATGATGAATGTTAATATACTGTATGTGCGACTAATTTGCTTGAGAAATAAATTAATTTACTCATATAGTGATGTGCATTCTATGTGGTGGTTTTGTGGTTTTTATTTAAAACAAATATTTTGCTAAATTGTTATTTCCACAGTGATTTTGACAAGTTCTTTTGTCTTTATATTGTCATTCATGTTTTGGGTTGTTTATTTTGAAAACTTTACATTATAATTTCCTAATTCCTACCTTATTTCTTCACAAATTATGGTGAGTCACGGTCCTCCACACCCTTCTCCTTTTCACATGCGCGAGAGATGGCAGACAAAGCTGAGTGCCTCCAGAGACCTTGGAGAGGCAGGATGTTACTTGTTCACTCTCTTGCCTCCCTCCCGCCACAAATTATAATGTAAAACTTGTAAAATATACAAACCAAAACTGGGATGACACATTATAAAAGCAAAAGAACTTATCAAAATCGCTATGTGGAAACAACGCTTTAGTAAAATAAAATGTTGACATAAAAGAACACAATCCACCAACATGAGCAAGTTACTCTGTTTCCCAAGCAAACTAATCGCACACATAACAACGCATTATCGTCACGTTCACCAGATATTTGCTATTTACATATATTTTCTGGTCTTCACTGTTCACATGTTCATCATACAAGTAAAATATATGCACATGGATCAGAAATATTGTTTTATATGGTAAATATAACTACAGGTATTTGTGTCAGAATCAAAGGTAAAATCGCATACGCGGGCGTTTAATATACTCCTCCAATTAGATGACACTGTTTTTTATTTTGTGTTCTTTATAACTTTATTATCATTATACTGTACTGTACCTTGTATTTGACTACTTTTAAATGTTGATCTATAAGAAAGTTTAAGTGTTTTTGGCATCAATACAAAATTAGGTGTATTTCTGATATTTAGATATGTATTTGTATACAGTAATAGAAATGCATTTTAGCTTATAATCTGTATAAATATCAATACCTAAACCCTAAACTTGCAAGTGGTCAATTGCAGTGTTGTAACTTGGTCCAAGTGCTACAGAATTCCATTAGAAGAACAGGTACTTTTAAGAAATACAAAACCAGATTATCAACTCTGCGTAAGCAGAGTGGTATCGACCCCCGTATAGTGGTACATGCAAACCGAAATGTCTGTCTGTCCGAGAACTCCTCCTAGACCGTTTGACAGATTTTCACCAAACTTCACACGAACCTTTGGTGCGTGAATGCGACGGTAATTATTATTTTTTTTTTTAAATTTGTGCAATAGTTATGATCTTAGGTCCAAAATATGGTTCCCCCCCCCCCCTTTCAGGACCCCCACCGCCCACCCTGTACCTATTCCCTGTGTATGTGTGTGCCCCGGCACACATCATACACATGTCTCAGATGTGATGATAATAGTGAGACGTATGTCTGTCTTTCCGAAAACTCATCCTAGACCGTTCGACGGATTTTCACACAAACTTCCAACGAACATTCGGTGAGTGAATGCGACGGTAATTAATTATTATTATTTTTTTAATGTGCAATAGTTATAATTTTAGGTCCAAAATATGGTTCTCCCCTCCCAAAACCACCAGGGGGGGGGCCACCCCCCCCCCCAAGCCAACAGTCGTGATTGTGAAGCTAGTTGTGATAGTTGGTGGTGATAGTAGCAGTGATGATGGTAGTAGATGATAAGGATAGTAGTAGGGATGATGTTGAAAGTATTGGTGATGTTGGTGATGGTTACTGGAGATGACGACCCGAAAACAATTCGCCCCGCATTTGCTAAGTTAACCCTCCTGGCCCGGGCAGGTCCTCCAAAGGACAATGTTGGCTACCCGGGCAATCTGGCCGAAAAACGTCTAGGCCTAGGCTACCGTATTTTTGTTAATTTAACTGCTAGAAATTTCCCACGCATCTATAAACATAGTGCGGTTTCCAATCTGTAGACTGGCGTTGAGTAGAGCTCTCTAAGTTGTTGTTGTTGTTGTTGTTCCCCAAGCTGCCTGGCCGAACAGCCCCAAGGCCCCGAGCAAGGCCAAGGCCATAACCGAGCGCCCCCACAGAACCCTCCCTGCCTACCACAATAAAGCCTGGGTGACCGAAGCCACTCCATGGCGGGGAGCTGAGGAGGGTGCGGAAACGCCTGGGAAACCAAAGCCCCACCCAGGGCCCTGTGCCCCTCAGCAATTATGAAGAGAAAGTTGAGGGGCAAAGGAAAAATGTGACGCTTTGGCTTCCAATCTTGGTAGATTGGAAGGTCAATCCACGGAAAAGACGCCGTCACTTGAGATCTAGGAAATACTTAAGTAAAAGGAACAGTCGGAGTAAGCTATGGGTATGGCAGAGATCGCTCGGTTCTCACTCTGACAGACCAGCCCATCACCATATGACTAGAACCCAATCCTCTCAGCATCAGCTAGGAAAGGCCCTAGAATGCCGCCTTTGGCGGGAGGATAGCTCCCCTATTTCAACCCCTTTCGGGGTTGGGCACCCGTCAACTGGTTCAGTTGTGATGACGATTTCAGTGGAGCTAATTTTTCCGCGATGTTGACAATATGGGAGCTTTTCACACACTAATTTCGTCTGACGTCACAACAATAACATTGATCCGACCTCTCCTTATTGTTTTCGGAGGTGCGGTGACGCAACGATCGGCTTTGTTTACATGCGTCGGACGCACGGCGTTCAGACCAAGCTGAATAGGCTTTCAAGCTTACTATCTCCTGAAAGGACACCCGGGCACCTGCCCTTATTTCGTGGTGTCCTTCAAGTTAGGATAAGTTAGTTTAAATGACATTAAAAGTGATAGTAGTAACAGTGGGGATGATGGTGATGGTGAGAGTAGTAGTAGTGGTGATGTGATAATTGTAGTGATGATGGTGGTAATATTAGTAATGATGGTAACCCTTCGCAGAGTTGGGTATGCCGTTTTGATTTTGGGCAAAACGGGAAGTCTACTTTATTCTTACTGTTTTTTTTATCAACTCTGCAGAAGCAGAGTGGTATCGCCCCCCGTATAGTGGTACAGTACATGCAAACTGAAATGTCTGTCTGTCCGAGAACTCCTCCTAGACCGTTTGACGGATTTTCACCAAACTTCACACGAACCTTCAGTGATTGAATGCGACGGTAATTAAAAAAAACATAATTTGAATTTGTGCAATAGTTATGATCTTAGGTCCAATATGGTTTTGCCCCCCCCCCCCCCCGTTTTTCAGGACCCGCACCGCCCACCCTGTACCTATTCCCTGTGTATGTGTGTGCCCCGTAGGGCACACATCATACACATACACATGTCTCAGATGTGATGATAATAGTGAGACGTATGTCTGTCTTTCCGAAAACTCATCCTAGACCGTTCGACGGATTTTCACACAAACTTCCAACGAACATTTGGTGAGTGAATGCGACGGTAATTAAAAAAAAGTTTTTGAATGTGCAATAGTTATGAATTTAGGTCCAAAATATAGTTTCTCCCCCCCCCCCCCCCTCCCAAGCCAACAGTCGTGATTGTGAAACTAGTTGTGATAGTTGGTATGTGGTGATAGTAGCAGTGATGATGTTGAAAGTATTGGTGATGGTTACTGGAGATGAAGACCCGAAAACAAGTCGCCCCGCATTTGCTAAGTTAAGTTAGGTTAAGTTAGTTTAGATGACATTAAAAGTGATGGTAGTAACAGTGGGGATGATGGTGATGGTGAGAGTAGTAGTGATGATGGTGGTAATAGTAGTGATGATGGTGGTAATAGTAGTGATGATGGTAATAGTAGTGATGATGATAGTAGTAGTGATGATGGTGGTAATATTAGTAATGATGGTAACCCTTCGCAGAGTTGGGTATGCCGTTTTGATTTTGGGCAAAACGGCACTTCTACTTTATTAAAAACATTGTAATATATCTTCTTCAGTAGTCCTTGTACAGTATTAGTATCAGTGAGTTTTAGTAGTAATGGGGTTTTAATGTTTTTTTCGTGAGTACAGTATTGTACACTTATGAAGGCATTACTATATATTTGTCCTGAAAAATCCCCCGCTCTGCCTACTTCCTTGGTCTCAATTTTGAGTGTGTGTGGGGGCTGATGAAGGTGGCAGGAGGGGGGTGCGGGCCCGCTTGCCAACCCTTCCTCCTCACAACTTCAGAGGGAAGTTTGTTCAAGGTAGACCCCCATACGACATGACTCGTTGGCGTCGTTTGAGGGCTTCCGGGCTGGTAAAGCGGGTATCACACTGGGCCACATTTTCGCCCTTCTATGATCTCCGATCTCCGTTTTCAGCCAGTAGCGCAGGCAACTCCTATCACACACGTATAGGCTTTACCCACTGGCTTTACCACGGTTAAGCGATCTTTGTATTGTGGTGTTTATCTAAACTGTAGAATAATATGGATTGATTTTGACAAATTTAGTGTAATAGGACCCAATCTATACACTAAGGTTGCTATGTTTTGTGTTTGAAGCTTATAGAAGTAGCTACGAGGAAGTTTTTCTAAATATATACAGCCTGACGGCGCCCCTGTCGTTACCACGGCACTAAGCGATCATTATGTTGTGCTGTTTCACCTATAATGTAGAGCAGTGGTTCTTAACCTGGGGGGCGTTTGACAATGCTAAGGGGGGCGTGGGGTAATCAAAGTTCAAAATAGGGCTAGGCCATTCAAATGCATTTTTTTTTTTTTTTACCCAAGGTGGTCTAAGAGAGGAAAGAAGGGGTTTGGGGGGGAAGGGGGAAAAAGGAGGAAAGATGAAGGATACATACAGGGTAATCGCAAAGATATATATAAATAAGAAACTTTGATAGGAAAAATTCACAACCGTCATTCCAAGCAACCACATGTAGTGTTGACATAAAAACCATTAATCAGTTATAATCCTTGCATGCAGATTAGTTATTTTTTCGCCCTTGCGTCTTCAGCATCCATATGGAATGGATAAAAACAAATAGTTTTCTAGGCATCAGGGGCATGGGGGGGGCATCATGAATACAGTCCTGACCAAAGGGGGGCGCGGTGCTAAAAAGGTTAAGAACCACTGATATTGTAGAGTAATATGGATATATATATCGACAATTATATTTCAATATGACTCGATCTACACGTTTGCGTTATTATTTTTTATATTTGGAGCATGTACTGTATGAGCAAATCATTTGAACTTTTCAGAGGTTTTAGAATGTTTTCGATTCATACCAATCGCCGTGGCATAGGAAGGAAGTCGTTATTTAGCTGCAAGTGGTGTAGCTATTTTAGCATTAATTCACTTAGTTTAAGTCTATCTGCAGCCCTTCTCACAATCAAAACACAATTTTGTAGAAAAATATATATTTTGACATCATATACTTGAGATTTCATTGAGATTAAATGCGAGCCGTATTGAGGCTGACAATTTACCTCCGTCAAAAGACGATGCTTCCCACCCAGTGCGGGCTGCATCCTAGCTCTGTCAAACGGCGATATATGTGTCGGAGAAGGGCGGTAGCTCCGTTTGCAGTAGAAGGGCGAAAATTGGCCCAGTGTGATACCCCCTTACGAGCGGCCAGGATTCTTGATCGCTCCCCCTACCACCTCCAACTAATTTTGTCATGTCCTTTTATTTCTCCTTTCTAGTTTTCGTTTTTCCTTCCGCTTTCTCCTGGGGCAGCTGACAGAAGTCGGTCTCCCATCCTTGTGCTTTTGTGGACCCGTCCCTCCCTTTCCTTCTAGTTGACTTCCCTGTTTGTTTCCTACCTTTTTCTTTAACTGCTTCGGAGGTTCTAGTTTCCTTGGTGTTTCTGATCCCAGCTCAGTTGGCAGGGTCCACCTGGTGACAGGTGCTGCCGGCGAGGGCTCTCAAGGCTCGTTGCTGGAGGATGAGCACTGTAGGGTTGCTTTGGAGTTTTTGACTCCCTTCTCTCTTCCCAGTGTGTGTGATAGGTGACTACGCCGGCCCCATTCTTCATGGGACAAATGCCCGGGTTGTACAAGATTCCAACTCAAAGCCGAGGCCTGTCCCATTTCAATTGGCCACATTCTGGGTTTCGTGGCCCTGCGGAGGTCTTTCTCCCTTTCGTTACTCTATTCCTCGGACCTCCCATCCTTTTACGTCAAAATATGTTCCGTGGTGGTCTCTGCACTGCTCCAGGGCTCTCCGCATTTAACGGGCTTCTTGGAAGAGCTTTCGTCGTAAACGTTTTACTCCCGCTCATGATCGTTCTTTCTTACTTTTTCGTAAGGCGTCTGCCTTCCTCTGTCGCACAGTCAGGTCTGATAAACATCAAAGTTGGATGTCCTACGTTTCCTCCATTACATCCTTTACTCCTTTCAGTCTGTCTGGAAAAGCATTCACAAGATTTCGGGCAAGCTTTTACCTCTCCATTCTCCTGTGCTTCATGTTGATGGTGTGTCTGTTGCTGACTCAGAGGCAGTTGCCAGTCATTTAGGTCTCTACTTTAGCTCTGTCAGTAGTGGCTCTCATCTCCCTCCATAATTTCATTCACTTAAATTCGTTGCTGAGACTTCTCCAGTTGTTTTCACCCTGTCTTCAGAAGAATCTTACAACGCTCCGTTTTCTTTGTGCGAGTTGCTCTCCGCTCTTCATGCCTGTAAGGCTACTTCTGAAGGTCTTGATGGTGTCCATTATTTAATGCTTAAACATCTTTCCTCAGAGGCTTTAGTATTTTTGTTGGCTCTTTTCATTAAAATGTTTGGTTGTCTGGTGTTTTCTCTCCTGCGTGAAATACTGCTCTTACTATTCCATTCCTTAAGCCTAGTAAGTCAGGACTATCGCCCTATTGTCTTGACGAGTTGCTTATGCAAGCTGTTTGAACGGATGGTTTAATGTCCGCTTGATGTGGCTTCTTGAGTCGCATCAGCTTTTGTCTCCGACCCAATTTGGTTTTCGGCGTGCTCGGTCCACTATTGACCCTTTGTTTTGCTTGGAGACCTATGTCCAGTCTGCTTTTGCTCGCCATGAGTCTGTTCTTGCTGTTTTCTTCGATCTCGAGAAGGCGTACGACTCCACGTGGAAGCATCACATTTTGTGCCAACTCCGTTCTTTTCGTATACGTGGTAATATGGGCGTCTTTATTCTATTCGTAATTTCCTTTCTTCTCGTTCTTTTTGAGTACAGGTAAATTCCTTGTTTTCTCGGTTATACCCTCAGTTGGAGGGTGTACCTCAGGGATCTGTTTTAAGTACTATCCTCTTCCTCATAGCTATTAATGGCATTATCTCTTCACTTCCGGTTGGGGTCAGGTCCTCCTTATACTGTATGTTGACGACTGCAATTTATGCTGCTGATTCGGATCTTGCTGCATTACGGTCCCTTTTCCAATCTGCGATTGTGGCTGCCTCGTCATGGGCTACCGCTCACGGGTTTCGTTTTTCTACAACTAAATCTTACTTGGGGTGCGGACCGTGCTCTCCTTCTTCACCTTCACGTTGCCCTTGTTCTTTCTAAACTAGATTATGGTTGTCAGGTTTACTCCTCAGACTCAGTCCTTCATAAACTTGCCTCTGCTCACCATTTCGGTTTGCTTCTTGCCTTGGGTGCTTTTCGCTCTTCCCCTGTTGAAAGCCTCTATGCTGAATCTGGCGTCGGGCCCTTCTCTCTCTCAGGTATACTATGGCCGGTCGCTTCAGTTTCCTTCTTTGCGGACCTCTCTTACTCCTACTGTTTCTGTTACGTCTCATTCTAGCCTTCGGCCCCCTTTCGTTTCTTGTATGGATTCCTTACTTTCTCATTCTTCGTTTTCTCCCTTCCGCGTTCTTCCGCTACGACTCAGTGAGTGTCCTCCTTGGCTTCTTCCTCGTATTTTCATGTGTCCTTCTATTCTTCCTTGTTCTAAGTCCTCTATCCCGCCCCCGGTTCTTTGTTCTCGTTTCCTTGAACACCTTGCACAGCATTCTTCTTTTACTCCAGTTTACACTGATGGCTCGCGTTCGTCTTCTGGCGTCGGGTTTGCCAATAGTTTTCATTCCTGTTCTTATCAGTATTCTCTCCCTTCTATGGCTGGTGTTCTGACTGTCGAGCTTTATGCTATGTTCTTTGCCGTCCGTCTCATATGCTCCTTTCCTTCTTCCTCCTTTACCCTTTTTTCTGACTCATACAACGCCCTTCTTCTCTTGCAGTCTTTCTCTGCTGTTCATCCGTTGGTTCTTGCCATTCAAGATTGGCTTGTCAGTCTTTCTACTCGGTAGAAGGTTGTCCAAATTTACTAGGTGCCTAGCTATGTTGGTGTCCGTGGGAATGAGCAGGTTGATGTTCTCGCTTGTGATACTGCGGCGGTCAGGTTACCTCTCTATTCCCGCCTCTGACTATTATCCGGCTATCTCTGCCTTCCTTCTGTCTCGTTGGAAAACCATGTGGTCTTCTCTTTCCTCTAATAAGCTCCGAACTGTTAACCTCTGAAGTGCGCATGGGGGTAATTGGAAACGTCCCCCTGTGCTGACGTATTTGAGGTGTTTCCGTCACTAAAATATTCATTGTGCCATTAATAGCATTAATATTTATCCATATGCGCCTATTATGGGTTGATTATAAAGGTATTAACCTGAAACAACAATAAAACGAGTGAAAACAGCGTTTGGATGGTCAAAATCGGAGATATAGCCCGCGAGTTGTATAATGTATGGGTGAGGCAATCTGCTTTCCCGCCAATTTCCCCCAAGGCCACTGAGACGCAGTCGATCGATACTCTCTCTCTCTCTCTTGCACTCGCTTGCTATCAGTGATGACCACACCCTCCAATCGGATTTCTAATGTTAGCACGAAAATATACCTCAGAATAAGGGAATAACAGGGAAAATAGGTGATAACTGAAGGAGAGGAGGAAAGTGGGGAAGGAGGGGAGGTAGAGGACTGAGATTTTGCATGGCCCAGGGGCCAAAAAAAATAAAAAAATAAAAAAAAAAAAATATAAATTTTTTTTTTTTTTTCGATGTCAAAAGTTGATTTTTATTTTCTCTGACTCTTAAGAGTCTTCCCGCAGTGCGCCGGGGGAACTCTTAAGAGTCTCCCCGCAGCTCCCGGGTTAAGGCCTCCGTTTCTGCCTGGGCTGACCCCTCTCACCGTGTTCGCCGTTGGGAGACTGCGTTGGCCCGGCTTCGGATAGGCCATACCAGACTTACCCACTTTGTCATCATCATATATATTGCCAGCAGGGGGCAAATAACAGAAAAAATAGCCGTCAAAATAGACAGGAACATAACCGCGAGCGTATGACCGATGTAAACATGACGACCGTACGCTCGGATACTATATCCTTCCCGTAATTTCTTGTTACTGCCTCATTGTAGCACGGTTAACCCCTTCACTATTGGTGACGTCCTTTTCATTATACAGTATGTTGCCAACTATTAGACGATCTTTTTCAGCTTAAGAAGGGCTTCCATCAATGAAAAGGCTACAGACTATCAATTAATAATTTTAGCTTGAATATATCCTTCGTAAGCTCAATAAAATCGTCTAAATGTAGCTCAATTCAAATATATAATACATCACCGGTAGTGAAGGGGGTTAAGGCTGGTGTGGTGCGGATTCACCAGGTATAAGTGCTTCAGGGGGACTTTGTAGTCTTGCTGAGAAACTGTTAGCATTATAACCGGCCACTGTGATGACATGATGGGACTGTTGTGGTAAGTGTTTATTGTACAGTACTGTACTACAGTAAAGACAATGAAACCCCGCTCTCTGTGGATGAAGTGGTATTTACACTTGTAGGCTATGTATGTACTGGTATGTGAGTGAAGTGACATGCTTCAGAAACGTGGCCTGTCTAACCTCTGTAACTCAAACAGGACTAGAGCAAATGAGCTGTAAATGCCCACACCTATTCCCTGGCTGCCTTTTCCCAAATGGTAGAAATATTAGCTCGATATTACTCTAGTCGTTTACGAGTTACAGAGGTTAGTTTGCAAGATGTTTAGCCTATCTATTTTGAATGGACTGTAGTTAGCCTATTCATCTGTTTTTATATATCCATAAAACTTCACCGTTTCTTCTAAAGCTAAACCCTATTCCAAGTAAGTAGGCCAACATTCTTGAACATCAGGGTAACCTCTAGGCTATAACTCACAAAAGACGAGTAATCAAGCCAATATTTCTACCATTTGAGAAGAGTCAGCCAGAATGTAGGATACTCCCCATTTGCTCTAGCCCTTTTTGAGTTACAGAGGTTAAGTTTCACGATTTCTAGCCTACCTATTTGGAACAGGGTATAGCAAAACTATAAACTTTATACTTTAGACATTTAAATTTCCCGCCAAAATTCGTAAGTCTTGGTCTTGGTATGAGACTCACGCTTGATTGGTCAAGTCAGGTCTTGGTGCGAGAGTCACGCTCGACTGGTCGAGGTGTGGCCTTAGTATCGGCTCTCTCTCCTAGGATAAACTTATAAACTATAATGGAAAAGGACAGGTTGAGAATAAAAGAAGATTGTCACTCCACACTCAACAAACCACGCTGCAACAATCGGACAGTCTCAGAAAGCGCACCCTCCTATCATATCTCCAGTTGTATAGATGATAATTGAATTTCCAAGTTCTTTTACATTTAACATTTATTCCAAGGGCTGGAGAGAAAGGAAATAGTGGTAATATCATCTCCCAAACTAACAGAGGCGCCGATTCAGACATATCAGTAACCTAGAGGACACATTTAGCAGAAGTAAACAAACGAGATTGGTTCAGTGAATTGTGTACCGCGGGCCACATGGAAAACTCTGTGCAGTAATCAGTAATCTGGAGACACCACAACCCTCCAAGCAAACTGCACATTTAGCCTAAACAATAAGAAGAAGGATCTTCAACCAAGAATCAAGAATCTTCAGAGTAAAATGTAAGTCAGAGGTAGGCTAGGCTATAGGCCTATGTAACTAACTCAAATCCTACATGCCCTTTTACCTTGAAGCGCTTCTGCCTCAAGAGGGTGTTCTCTGAGGCAAGGCCACAGCGCCACCCTTCACTTCGCTGCTTGTACTCCAGCTGGGACGTTATCGAGTTGGATGCCGCTGGGCGGGCTGCAGCATAGCCTGGGATGCCTGGTTGATCCGGGATGGTTAAGAGGAATTTCTCCAGTTCCCTCTTGAACCCATGTGGGACAAACTGGATTTTAGGTTACGTATGATACCTTACCTTTTGATGTGTTCGCCGCTCTTCTAGCGGCACCAAGGAGCGCGACGCCCCTCGTTATGGGTCGTGATTTGGTGCAGTAGACTGTTTGAAGCGACAGCTCGCTCCCTTGCGAGGATGGGCTCGTCTGGCACTTTTTGCAGTTCGACATCTAGGGCTCTCTTGAAGTTGTCTAACGAGATGTCCCTCATGAGTCATGTCTTACTCGCCGTGGGAGTTTGTTGAAGAGACGTGGGCCTCTGTGTGATAACCAGCCCTCTCGCAGAGAGCCCATAGCACCCCTGTTATTCATCCGGGGGATTTCGCATTCCCAGCCTCTCCTATCACTGAATTTCATGACTATCGGAGTATGTAGGTTTGATACTAAACCCTCTGCGATTTTCCACGTGTATAGTATTAGGTAACGTTCTCTTCTACGTTCCAGTGAGTACAGATTCAGTGCTCTTAAACGCTCCCAATAGTGTAGATGTTTTGGTCAATATACAGGAGGCGCTACAATATAGGTAGCACAATTCGGAAAAACTCCATTTATTGGTCACCAATTTTCCCATGGATTTTTTTATTTTTCCCTGTTAGTTTTCATCAATATATAGTGTTTAGAAATAATTAGAACCCTCGGCGAAACCGTTTTCCCCATTATACAACGATCTTAAGACACGCCGCCCGATAGTGGGGAGGGCTATGAAGTACAGGGAAAATGAGGGGTTAAATGCGTAAAACGGCGATACAAACGTATTCAAGCAAAACTTGGCTCGGGTTTGAAGGTATTACAAAGGCCTAAAACCCAATATTTCGAAAACCCGAGCCAAGTTTTGGCCAAAGCTGGCTCGGATTTTGCGAGTTTTTAGACAACAAAATGACAGTAACCTCATTTAGAAATTTGGCTCAGGTTTCCCGAAATTGCAAACCCATATAACCCGAATTTTGGAAAACCCGAGCCAGCTTTTGGCCAAAGCTGGCTCGGATTTTGCGAGTTTGTAGACAAACAAATGACAGTAACCTCATTTAGAAATTTGGCTCAGGTTTCCCGAAATTGCAAAGCCATAAAACCCGAATTTTGGAAAACCCGAGCCAAGTTTTGGGAAAAGTTGGCTCTGATTTTGCGAGTTTTAAGAGTAAACAAATTACACTAACCTAATTTCGATTTTTGGCTCATGTTAAGCTATCATAGTGTTTACAAGCCTATACCCCTTTGAAAGGACATTAGCCTAACCTAACCTTACCTAACCTATCCTAGTATTATGGGTGGGGGCTGCCGCCCCCACACCCCCGCTATTTGCATCTTTGACAGATTGTTTGTGTATTTGTCTGTGAAAAGGGGGTAATTGTTTAGTGTATGGCCTGCTAAAGAAAATGGATTTTTGAGCACAGACTAAACCAAATGTTCACTACTGTATTTACATAGCTGGTCATTAACCTAACCTAACCTAACTTAACCTAACCTAACCTAACCTAACCTAACCTAACCTGGGCATCCTGGGGGCTGCTGCCCCCAGACCCCCGTTGGTCTTGGGATGAAAAGTGATAAAAAACTCGTATCTCTTACCTCATTATTCAAAGTTTTGTATTTGGTTTAATATACACTTCCCAGGTCATTTGAACAATTCTATTGCTTCTATATATCATATAATACACCATAGAATACGTTTTTAATAACTAGAAAAAAGAGGACTTCGATTAAACAATTACGGAAATACCTTAAAACACGAGCCAAGTTTTGCTTAAATAATTTTGTTTTCGCCGTTTTTAAACCCGCGAAAGTATGAAAGCCTAATTGCATACCTTATTGAGATGTGGAGGGAGTAGGTGGGGAAGAGATGCGTCCACGTTTTCGACGAGGAGTTACGACGAGTAGTGGTTTTATTTCAAAACCAATAATGACCGCATCGCCACTGGTCTGCCGGTTCATAATAGTAACATTCGTTTGAGCAGAGTTTGCAGGAAACAGAGGTAGGCAAACAACCATGGTCAGTAAAAACCTTAAGGGCTGCACTATTGTTCCTTGTAGTGTCAATAATCACTGAATGTGGGAGGGGTGAACAACCATTACAAGCGGCGTCCATGACTAAAGTGAGGAGAGACTTAAATGAAGGTGTGTATCTGTGATTGGTTCAGTGCAATGACGTAATCAAGGTCAATAAACTCACCTGATAGGTTGCTGGTTGTATGCGTGACGGAATCTATGAGTTTAATGACGTGGTCAGAAAAAAACCCCAATAAGAATCCAGAAGTGTTTCGTGACGTATTGCGCAGGAGTTAGGAAATGAAACTCAGTATTTCCAATGAGGATTGGCAGATGGCGTGATAGTATTACAAAAGTTGAAGGGTAGAGCTCTCCAGTTCACGAAAAAATGGCGTCGCTGAAAGCCGCGCCGTCTATAAGAGAGCATTGACAACCGTTTTACGGTAGGTAGACATGTTGTTACCGTTTTTTTTAATAGGTTTTGCCGAGGGTTGAAACTAATTTTAATATGATGCTTAGAGCATATAGATTCCATATCTGTCTTCAAATATGTCAAAATAATTGGTGACCAATAAATGGAGTTATACTCACAATTCTAATGGTAGTTTTGGGTTCCTATCATCATATGCTTCATTTCTATATACTTTTTATCCCCGGGGAAAAAAAAAAACATCTTGGGTTTTTTATTTTTTTCATTAACCTAACCAAAAAACCTAACCTTCTTTCTTCTTCTTCTTCTTCTTCTTTTGAACCCGCCCGCAGACCGTGCAGATCCGCAGGGCTGACCTTTGTATCGGTACTGGCTCAGAAACGTTAGTAGGAGGGAAAGTTTAGAGTAGAAGGATAGTTTAAGAGACAGTTTTTGTTTTGTTTGTATAAACCCCCCCTCACTTCCTCCCCCCTCCCCCTCCCCACCTCCGCTCCCCCCCCCCCCCCCCCCACCCCCCCCCCCCCCCCCCTCACTCATTCTCTTCCTCCACATTTTCTCCAATATCCTCTTCATCATCTCCATGTCTTGTGTTTCCATCTCCTGTGTTAACCCCAATAGCGCCCCCACCCCTCTATCTTCCCTCTGCTTAATCTCCTCCCACCCCCTCTCCCCAACTCTATTCCTCATGTACCTCTCCAACTCCTCTCTCTCCTCATTATATCTTGTACACTCGGTTACTATGTGTTCAACATCCTCCACTATTGGATCCCCTCCCATTTCACATTGACTGCAGTGCGGTCCCACTCCATTCCATCTCCTTGTTCTCTCATTTGTTTCTAGCGATCCTGTTCTTGCTTTAAATAGGAGTTTCGATCCCCATCCCCCATCATAGTACAGTTCTCTAGCTGGTTTTTCCTTCTCTCTATAATATGCCAGCGTGGCTTTATTTTCTACCCCCTCCCTCCATCTTCTTCTCCCCTCCTCCTTTATCCCCTTCTCTATCTCTCTGACACATCCCCTCCCATTCTCTAGTATGACCCACTCCCCTCTCTCATTTCTTTTTCTAAATTCCCCCCCCACCCGGTCCTGTTTTATATTTATCCTCCCCAATCTTTTTTTGCACTCTCTGTTCCATTTACAGTAAACTTCCGTTAATCCGAAGGGCAGCGGACCGGCTCTCGTTCGGATTAGTGGATTTTTCGGATTATCGGACTTTACCCCTATGAACCTGTGTATGACGAAAACATTGAGACATTAGGCCACCCAAATGACACAATGGTGCACACACACATATCATATGTTCATGAAATCACTTCAAAAGTTTACCATTGTCATTGTAGCCTATTAACTACTTCAAAACATTCAGATTAATGGTCAAAGGAATCTGCTGATATAAACGTCTTCTTCTTCTTCCGTCTACTAGCGAGTTTGTCTTGCTCTTGAAGATCAGATGTGGTTCGGGAAGTAATGCCTTAACAACGGCACTTCCCTGAGAGGTTCTTGTAATTTTCCTTTTGTGATTTTCCTTTTGTGACGTGCTCTGTTATATTATATTGTATTGAAAGCACCCTTGTCTTGTTGTCTTGAAAGCACCCTTGGGATGCTCCGATCACTGAACTATAAATAGTAGCGTATCGGAACATCCAAAGGTGCGTTTTCAAGCTCAAGACTAATACGTCCAAAGGTGCGTTTTCAAGCTCAAGACTGAATGCGCTTGCAGAAAATGCGGTGCAAGCCAGTAGCGCACCGGAGCGTCCCAAGGATGCGTTCAAGAGCAAAACAAACTCTCTAGCAGACGATGTGGAAGAAGAAGAAGACGAAGGTGTTTACGATTATATCAGTAGCTTCCTTTGACCATTAATCTGAATGTTTTGAAGTAGATAATAGGCTACAATGACAATGGTAAACTTTTAAAGTTAATTCATGAACATATGATATGTGTGTGCTCCATTATGTGTCATTTGAGTGGCCTAATGCCTCAAAAAGGGGACTTTGGGACTTCTTGAAAGGTGCGTTTTCAAGCTCAAGACTGAATGCGCTTGCAGAAAATGCGGTGCAAGCCAGTAGCGCATCGGAGCGTCCCAAGGATGCGTTCAAGAGCAAAACAAACTCTCTAGCAGACGATGTGGAAGAAGAAGAAGACGAAGGTGTTTACGATTATATCAGTAGCTTCCTTTGACCATTAATCTGAATGTTTTGAAGTAGATAATAGGCTACAATGACAATGGTAAACTTTTAAAGTGAATTCATGAACATATGATATGTGTGTGCTCCATTATGTGTCATTTGAGTGGCCTAATGCCTCAAAAAGGGGACTTTGGGACTTCTTGAAATTCGGACCATCGGGTGAATTCGGATTTGGCCTCAAATTGAAAAATTCGGACTATTGGGAGATTCGAATCATCGGTCGTCGGATTAACGGACTTTTACTGTACTTTGCTCACTCGCCCATCTGTATACCTTCCCCGGCCACCTATCTTCCTCCATCCCCTCTAGTCTCACTTTGTACTTCCCTTTCGCTTTCCCAATCCTTTCCTCAAACGTACTCCACCCCATCTCCCCTCGGATTGCTTCTTGAGCTACGTATTTATTTGCCCCCAATCCTGTCCTCCCGATTTTATTCTGTATCGTTTCTAATTTCTTCGTTTCCGCCTCTGTTGTTTCTACCGCCTCTAAGCCGTACATTATTGCAGGTACTCCCAATCCTTTCCACAGCCCTCGCACTATTTCATAGCTATTCGCTCTTAGCCTTGTCGCGCTCCATAGTCTTCCATTCCATTGTTGCATTTGTCCCACCTTTTCACTTTTCGCCTTCTCAAACCCTTTCTCCGTGATCGTTACCCCCAGATATTTATACTCCCTTGTCTTCTTCATTCTGTTTCCTTCCAGTGTCCATTCCTCTTCTTCTTGAAGCTCTCCATTCATTTTCATCACCTGGCTCTTTTCTTTACTAAATCTTACTTCAAGTTCCTCCCCGAATCTCGTTGCTTCCTCTAGTAGTCTCTGCAACCCTCCTCCCGTTTCTGCCATCAGAACTACGTCGTCAGCAAACAGCAGTACCCCCAGTCTTTCTTTGTTTATCTGAATCCCCTCCCCAACTCTTTTTATCCTCTGTGTCATTTCTTCCATATATAACGCAAATAATAACGGCGATAATACGCACCCCTGCCTTACCCCCCTCTTGCTTTCTACCCATCCCGTTTCTATATTTCCTAGCGCGTACTTCGCTTTTGTTCCTTGGTACATCGATGTTATGATGTTTATATATTTTTCTGGTATTCCACTCCTTGCCATTATTTTCCATAGCAGTTCCCTGTTTACTCTATCATAGGCTTTTTCTATATCCAGGAATGCACAGTAACCCATTTTTTTCTCTCTTTTCATTTTCCCCATCACTTCGCTCAGTATATAGATATTATCTGTCCCCCTCCTATCTCTTCTGAACCCATTCTGCTCATCACTTATTAGCCCGTTTCCCTCTATGGCTCTATTCATCCTTTCCTTCAATATCCCGCAGAAGAGTTTCCCTATTGTGTTTGTCACTGTCACTGGCCTGTAGCTTTTCATTTCCTTCTTACTCTTGTACCCTCCCTTGTGCAATAGTGTTACTCTCGCTTCATTCCATCTTTCTGGTACTCTCTCATTTCCCATTACCTCATTAAACATTTTCTTCAGTCTTCTTGCCATTTCTTCCCCCCCCTCTATGTACATTTCATTAGGTATCCCATCCGGGCCGGTCGCCTTTCCCTTTTTTAGTGCTTTGATCCCTCTCCTTACTTCTTCTATTGTGAGCTCCCTTTCCATTTCCATCTTATCCTGTTCTGGTAGCCTTCTCTCTCTCATTTCCAAGTTCCATTCCCTCTCCTCCCCTTGTTCATTTACTCCCCCTATTTCCTCCCAGTATCGCTTTATTTCAATCTTTATTTCTTCTTCTGTCTTTATTATTCTATCTCCCACTATTAGTTCCACGCTTTCTTCCTCTCTACCGGTCTCACCTCTTAACATCCTATACCACTCCTTTTGGCCCTCTTTCCCCTTGCTTCTGATCTTTTCAACTTCTTCTTTCTCGTGTTTTATCATTGCCTCTAACCTAACCTAACCTAACCTAACCTAACCTAACCTAACCTAAATGTATTTGGGGGCTATTAGGTTAGGTTAGGTTAGGTTTTTTGGTTAGGTTAATGACCAAAACAAAAAATCCCAAGAAAATAAATGAAAAATCCCAAGATTTTTTTTTTTCCCCGGGGATAAAAAGTATATAGAAATGAAGCATATGATGATAGGAACCCAAAACTACCATTAGAATATTGCTACCTATATTGTAGCGCCTCCTGTATATTGACCGATGTTTTATCGAACTTATATGCGAAGTGAAATTTCTTTGTACACTCTCTACGTCATTTATTTCACCTGCTTTGTATGGGGATGTTAATACGCTACAGTATTCAAGCCGCGGTAGCACTAGAGATTTGAAGAGCGTTATCATAGGCAATTCACCGCGTGTTTTAAAAGTACGCAGAATCCAACCCGTTAGACGTTTTGCAGCCGCCACTTTGACCTGGTTATGTACTTTGAAACCCATATTTTCAGACATTAATACCCCAAGGTCTTTCACACTGTCTTTCCATTCTATTATGTGGTTAGATTCTGTTAAGTAATTTGTAATTTCTTTAACACCATTATTATCTCCGTACCGTATTAATTGGAATTTTTCCTCATTGAATTGCATGTTGTTTTCCCTGGTCCACTGGAACACTACATTCATGTCTTCCTGCAGTCGGCCCGTGTCCTCTTGTGTGTTTACTATCTTGCTTAATTTTGTGTCATCAGCAAAAGACGACACCGTACTGTGTCTGGTGTTGGTATCTATGTCGCAAATTAGTATGAGGAACAGAAGGGGCGCTAGCACTGTTCCTTGGGGCACTGAGCTTTTGACATCCGAAGGCTCAGAAGTGACTTGGTTTACTGCTACCGATTGTTTTCGGTTTACGAGGAAATTGTATATCCACCGTCCGATTTTCCCAGTTATACCTTTTGCTTTCAGTTTGTGGGCTATTATACCATGATCACATTTATCAAATGCCTTAGCAAAATCGGTGTAAATGACATCCACGTTTTTCTTTTCTTCTAGCGTTTTAAGAATTTTGTCATAGTGTTCCAAAAGTTGTGAGAGACATGATCTTCCCGCTCTGAACCCATGTTGACCGGTGTTGTGTAGTTCATTTGTCTCCATGAATGTTGAAATTTTGCTTCGCAGGACTCGCTCGAAAACTTTAATGATGTGAGAGGTTAGAGCTACCGGGCGGTAGTTTTTTGGTAGTGCTTTACTCCCTCCTTTATGCAGTGGGGTAATTATTGCGTTTTTCAAGCTATCTGGTATGTCACCAGTGTCTAGACTCCTTCTCCACATTATAGCCAGGGGTTTTGAGAGGTTTTCCTTACATTTCTTCATTAGGATCGAATTCCATGAGTCCGGGCCTGGTGCCGAGTCACCGAGTGGGATGGCATGTTGGAAATGGCCTCTTCTATGTCTTTTGGACCGAAATCAATATCCAGCATCTGAGGGGTTTCCGTGGGGGAGGTTTCCATGAAAAATATATTTTGGTCTCTGATGACTTTTGTTTCATCAGGCTCACTGAATGCCATTTCATACTGCCTGCTTAAGAGTTCGCTCATTTCCTTTTTGGGATATGATGTTCTAAATGTATACTATAGCTTTGTATTAGAGTATTAGTCACCACAATATATGTCTTTACCGCTGCATATTAAATTATTTTTCCTTAGACTTTGTGGGTTAAATAAGGGTGGTGGTGGCCATCTTGGATCAGCTGAGAACTAATAATTTTCATTTTTTACAGTAGTTTTAGTATTTTGTCATATTCTATATCAATACTAACCCTGCGGAGGTCTGGGGGCAGCAGCCCCCAGGTTAAGTTAGGTTGTTAGGTTAGGGTAATGACAAAATATGGTTTTAGGGGGCATGTTTTAATATTGCAAAATAATGGTTAGGCTAAATATGAATTTCCAGAAGGAAAAACACCTTAAAACACACTAATCAATGAAGAAACTAATGAGAAAAAGGATTATAGGCCTAATACAAAAAACACATACGTGACCTAGAATCCAATTTGACCCACATCTGTTTTCACCTTGATGTTTCTGATGTGTTTTGGGAGATGATTGAACAGCCGGGCTCCCTTTCTCGAGATGCCATTGTGTTGGAGGGTCTTCCGGTCTTGACTCTTGTTGGGCATTCTGATGGTAGGTGAAATTGGGCACATTTTCTTCCTGTTATTGTGTCTCCTTGTGTGTTGGTGGATATTATTGGCCCTGTCTTTGGAAGGATGATCTGGTCCTCAAGAACTTTCCATGTGTATATTATTTGGTATCTTTCTATCCTCCTTTCTATAGAGTATAGGTTAGTTCATATTCTGCAAGTCTTTTCCAGTAGTCTAGCTTTTCTGCTTCCCCTTGGTGGTCTTGAGGTTTTTGTATGCAGGAGGTGAAAGATCTTTGGAGGCCCTCTAGCTGCATTATATGGGTTTGTTTGTGAGGAGCCCAAAGTTGAGAGCAGTAGTCAATGTGGGGGATAATTAGGGATTTCCATAATGTGATCAGGGTTTTTTAATCTCTTGTTCGGAAAGTTCTTAGTAGGCCTAGGCTATGTATCCCAGGAGTTGTCTGCATTTTGATACTGTTTTTTCTATGTGGTTATTAAATCTTCTGATATTATTATGCCCAGGTCCCTGATTTGTGATTTTCTTGTGATATTGTTTCCCTTGGGGTCTTTATATGATGTGTTAAAGTTAGTTTTGCCAAATTTTATTAGCCTAGTTCAAATTTATCTTCATTAAAGTTCATGTTGTTCTTTTCTGCCCATTCATAGATTTTCTTGAGGTCTTTTTGTAGTTGTGAACTGTTTTCTACTTTATCAATGGACCTGTATACCCGGGTGTCATCAGCAAAGGACAGTAATCATGGTAATAAGCTGTTAATGTTAGTGTTGATGTCGTTTATCATTATTATGAATAGAATGGGGCCGAGGACGGTGCCTTGTGGGATACCACTAATTACTGCTTCTTTTCTAGATGCCGCTCCTTCCACATTTGTTATTTGTTCCCTCTTTGTGAGGAATGCTCTAATCCATCCTCCTATTTTGCCCTGTATACCCAGTCCATTAAGTTTGCGGAGGAGGATCTCATGGTCGACTTTATCGTATGCTTTTGCAAAATCCAGGTAGGCCTATACTTACACTTTGTTACACTTTGTTGTATTCCGTCCGTTAGTGACACAGTTGAGCTGGGGCTCCACTGCGACCAGGCAGCTCCCTTTCTTCCACTCTCCATTCCAGAAGTCGGTTGGCGTTGGTGCTGGGGTATCCTGGTGTTGGTGGCCGGTCCGGTATTTTGGCCAGCCACATGTCCAAGTGTTTCTTGAAGGTGTCTGGAGACACCCCGGTCATGTTCCTGAGAGGGGCTGGTATACAGTTGAACAGTCTGGTTCCATTGTATGCAAAGCTGTGATGGATCAGGGATTTGATTTTTTGTGTTGATCCCGGCGTAGTCCTCACATAGCACAGCCTCCCTCGCTGCATCCACACTTTAATTGTCTCCCATGGATTTCAGGATGGAGTTGTGGAAGTCGATCAGTTCAGTTAAACATGACCTCTTATTTCTAAATCCATGTTGGAAATCTCGTATCAGTTGGTTGTCTTCTAGGAATTTTACAATGTGTTTTTTCAATATCCTTTCAAAAACTTTTATGATGTTTGATGTGAGAGCAATGAGTCTGTAGTTCTTGCTATGCTTATGAAATACGTAGGCCTAGGGCGGCTAGGCTCTAAGGCTTATATTTACAACTAGGAAATTAAGAATGTCGGAGACTCCTTTGAATCAGTATCGAAGGTAAACGAGACAATGCAGTACCGTATTTACTTTGTGGGACCCGCAGGTGTGGGATCTTCAACCTAGCTAGGCGAGTTAAAAATGACAGTAGGGATATTATAGGTGAACAGTGTGTTAGAGATGATAATGGGAAGATTGTGTATGCAGAAAATGAAATCAGAGAAGCATGGAAGGTACACTATGAACGATTGCTAAATGTAGAGTTTGAATGGGATAAGGAACAGCTTAGTATCGAAAAACCAATATCTGGGCCCCCTCCTTTGTTAGCACCAGCTGTAGTGAGCGACGCAATCAATAAAATGAAGGACGGTAAAGCTCCAGGTTGCTCCGACATTGTCGCTGAGATGATAAAAGCCTCAGGGGAGATTGGTGTAAGCTTAGTCACTGAGTTAATAAACACCATTATTAAAGATGAGAAAATCCCAGAGGATTGGCTCAAAAGTGTAATAGTAAATATATACAAAGGAAAAGGGGATGCGCTAGATAGAGGAAATTATAGGGGCCTGAAAATGCTTGACCAAATCATGAAGGTCTGTGAGAGAGTCCTTGAGGGTTTGATCAGGCAAAGCATCTCTATTGATGATATGCAGTTTGGTTTTATGCCAGGACGTGGTACAACCGATGCTATCTTCATAGTCAGGCAGATACAGGAAAGATACTTACTAAAAGGCAGGGATCTTTACTTTGTGTTTGTGGACCTGGAGAAGGCCTTTGATAGGGTACCTAGAGATGTTGTACAGTGGGCTATGAGGAAACTTGGTGTGGAAGAGTGGCTGGTGCGTGTGATAATGAAGATATATGAGGATTCGCGAAGTTCGGTGAGGGTGAAGGGTGTACTGAGTGATGAGTTCGCAGTCCGTGTTGGAGTCCATCAGGGTTCAGTGTTAAGCCCCCTCCTCTTTATTATGGTCTTGGAGGCGCTGTCTAGAATTTTTAGAGGCGGACTCCCGTTGGAACTGTTTTATGCAGACGATTTAGTCCTAATAGCTGACAGTATGCAGGATGCTGAGGCCAAATTCAGAGAGTGGAGAGAGGGCATGGCGAGCAAGGGTTTAAGAGTCAATATTAACAAAACCAAGGTTATGCATTGTAGTTTGAGACGAGGCAATGTGGAAAAGAGCGGTGCATACCCATGTGCAGTGTGTGGAAAGGGAGTGGGCGTTAACTCAATTCAATGTAGCATCTGTCGATGTTGGGTACACCATGGGAGTAAGCGCTGTAGTAGAATAAAGGGCCCCTGCCGAAGGATAAGTCAGAAATAGAGAAATTTGAGTGCGTAGTGTGCAAAGGCGAGCTTGTGTTAAGTGATGATCCTGTGGCTGTGAATTTTGGAAATGAGTCTTTGGAGCTGGTGAACAAGTTTTGTTACCTAGGAGATACCATCTCTGCCGGTGGTGGGGCTGAGGCTGCCACTGTTGCTAGAATTAGGTGTGGCTGGGGGAAGTTCAGAGAATTGATGCCAATCCTGACCATGAAAAGAATGCCTCTCCCCCTGAAGGGAAAGGTGTATGCCTCATGTGTTAGAAGTGCAATGACGTATGCCTCAGAAACATGGGCTGTTAAAGTAGAGGATGTCAACAGAATGGAGCGTAATGAGATGAGAATGGTGAGATGGATGTGTGGGGCCAGGCTACAGGATAGAATAACAAATGTTGAGCTGAGGAGACGTTTAGGTATAAAGAGTATTAGCGAGGTGATGCGTACAAGTAGACTGGGATGGTATGGACATGTGGAGAGAATGGATGAACAAAATTGGGTGAAAAAATGCAGGTCTGTGATTGTGGAGGGAGCTGCACCAAGGGGTGGACCGAGGAAGACCTGGGATCGGACTATACGCGCCGATCTCAAATCCAAGAACTTGACAAGTTAAGCAGCCCTTAACAGGGTTGCCTGGAATGCCGCCATTAGGACAAGAGACTGAAACTGCACTTATGTGTGGAACACTCAGTCTTAAAATTTTATGTATGTAGAGAGCTGCTCTCGGGCGGCATAGGCTAGTGGGGATGGTTCACTTTTTGGTAGATTTTTTCATTTAGGCCTAAGCCCTATTTATTATTTTTCTAGTTTCCTCCCCAGACCTCCATCAAGCTTTAAAAAAAAACACACAACCCCTTGGTAAATTTCTACATTTTTTGATAGAAAATTTTCCCGGCCAAAGGCAGGTTCCTTCAAAAATTCGCAGGCTCGTTATCGCCCGTCATGAAAAAAATCGACACCTAAATGGTATGAAATTATGAAAGACCTTAACCCTTTCGTTGCGGGTGGCGTTCTGGAACATCCTGGCAAGTTACAGCAATTTCCAGGCTTTAAAAGCCTGTAAAAACCGTAAAAATCAAGTGTCAGTGGGCGGGAGCGTGAGGGGCCCACCTCCGACCCTCAGAGCAGCGAGCGGCTCACTGAGGTACACTGTGTCTCGCGCGGGTCTGTCTCTCTGTGTCTCACAGCAGTGTAGCCAAGCGAGCGTGTGCTACCAAATAGCGGGTTTCCCGCGTTTCACTGGCACCACTGCGGGTGAACCAGACCACGTACGGGGCCCGTTCTGGTCTCATTTTGAAGCTATTTTCTTCTAGTTTTCGGCAGAATACACTTCATTTAATGCAGATGCTTGATTTATCATTCAGGAGTGCCTGAATATGCCCTAAATAGCCCAAACATAGCCGCAGCCAGTGGGTTAATATTGAAGAAGAAATGGGGCGAAAGGTCTCAAAACGTCAAACCAATGGAACGAACGTCTTAAAATTAAAAAAACTAGCCTCATAGGCCTATACTTAACATGGGGGAGGAAGGGGTCCAGTAAAAACGACCATCTCCCCCTTAATGATTAGCGACAGGATCAAGATTAGCCCACACAGTACTGGTATATTCTGGCAACTATTAGACGCTTATATTCAGCATAAGAAGGACTTATACTCATGAAAAGGCTAGACTATCTCAATTCACTTAAACAGTAGGCTACCATAGTGCGGTTGGGAATATGAACATGATTAGATTAATATCCAGTATTCGAGAATGGATAATAAGTCGTAGGCGTGTGCATAAACCTTTAACCGTCCTGGTGGTGTAATGGTTAAGGTGGCAAAAATATGTGTGTGATAACCCGGGTTCGAATCCCGGTGGATCATATATACTTTAATTAATTTCATTGGGGGTGTGGTGGTGAGATTAATAAAAATAATATTAACCGGTAGCATTCAAGGAGACTACTGCAGGACTCTTCTTCTTCTTCTTACCTCTGACCGGGTATAGGCTATCCTAGTGTTTACTAGCCTATACCCCTTTGAAAGGACATTAGCCTAACCCAGCAACCTTACCTAACCTATCCTAGTATTATAGGTGGGGGCTGCCGCCCCCACACCCCCGCTTTGACTTAGATTTTTGGTGTATTTGTCTGTGAAGTGGGTATTTTTCAATTTGTTGATAACGAAAATCCTCCATGCGGACTATATGGAGAAAAAATATGGCGAATCTATTGGTGCCTAATCTATTGGTACCTATTTTCCCTAATAAATTGTTTCTCATAATTTCGCACTAGTGTCCTTGAATATTATCAATTAACCCCTTTAGATAGCTTACATCTTTCCTAAGCTTCTTGAAATCGTCAAAATGCAGCTGAAATCCTAACAAAAAGACGTCACCAGTACAGTAAGGGTTAAATTAGGGGTACCGTATATCCTAATGACCGGTGATCCTATCTTACCTCATATAGGCTAGGGCCGACCAAAGGAGCCGACGTAGCCTCCTGTCTGTATCACATGACGATTGCGAATCCTATACGATTAGCCCAAGGTTCAATTCGCCCTACTGGCTGGACTGTTCGCCCATATTTATGATTTAACAGACTTTTTGCCCCTCTGGATGGACTACTCGCCCTAATGATCACCACTTCGCCCATTTTTTATTTAGGCTAATTCCTGATAAATACGAGATTATTGGAGGCATTTATATAAATAGCCAAATGGCGTTCCTACGATACCTAACACACTGCCTGCAACCTTTCAGAATGACAACACAAGCTCCACTGAATAATATTAAAGTCAAGACAAGACCAATAATAGTAGTATTGGTCTTGAATAAAGAAACTCAATTCAGTGGAAGGGAGGTGTAGGCCCCTATTGTGGGTTATGGTCGTTATGATACACTGGCGAAGTATTTTGATAAACAGCTCGAGTAAACTGGGATTGTTCAACTTGACAACCAATCCTTTGGCGATTCTAGGCCCTAATTCATGTTGACAGTTTTATGGTAAATTCTGTAGGCCCTATCATATCCCCTCTAACTCTGCGGCTCTCTAATCAACTCTGCGTAAGCAGAGTTTGGTATCGCCCCCCCGTATTCATAGTGTGGCCGTGACGTCAGGTCACGTGACAATAATAAACAAACCAGTACCTGGCCCTTTGGTACGGGGCTGCCGCGCGCTTGTACACAAAGAGACTGGTCAAGTTTGTGTTGTACCAGGCTGTTTTAGCACACACGGACAAGACAATGTGCTTTTGTATTGATTTCAAACAATCAAAGATGTAAGGAAACAATAACAAGCTTCAAAGCAGTAACATAAAACAATATGATGAATAGATGATAAGAATATTGAGCTCTCTCCTTTAATATGTGTGGATGTTTGGATTATTATGAACATATCTTAAGTAATTTTACCCACATATATATAGGCCTAGTTCATTCATAAAACTACAGATGTATACAGTACCTATCAGACGGCAACGGTCAATAAGAGTAAAGTTTTGTTATTATTTTGTATATAAAGCGCAAAGCTCTTTATCATCCATCGCCGTCTGAAAACTGTCTAATATCTTCTTGTATAAGGACTAGGCTTAACAATTATCTGTACTGATATTTATTGTCTCATTTTACACAATATATTTGTATACACATTTATGTTTATCGATATACTGTATTAGGGAGGTAACCGCAATTCACGGCAAAGCGTATAGCATTAGCCTACACTAGATTACCGTATCCTATGCAAAGCCAACTGAAAACAAAAGATTAATAGGACACCAACAATCTATTAACCACATTAATGGTGTATATGAAATGTCTGTTATGGTGGATGGGTGAGGGTAGGGGAGATTTTTCATGTGTTTTCGACCATTCCATTCTTACACAAGATATGTTTATACTGTATCAATCTATTTTACCTTCCATAATAAGAGACAATACGATTCATCACGAAGTGTAGCCTACCAGCTGATATATAACAAACGTATATATTATATACCGGTACTAAATGAAGAGACAAGGAATAATCGTGTGTCTTTAGACCTCTTCATATAGATTAAAATGTATACATATAATGATATACGGTACAAGTATATCGTTTGCTTCAACAGACAAATTCCATGATAAATAGCATAAGGAACAAAGCACAATATAAGGCATTGATCTTGGTACAATGGCAAAGCTGCTAGATGTAAAGTAAGTACCGGTAATAAAACGAAACATATGAAAAGAGTTGATTAGGCTATGCCCAACATTACCGGTATCTATCAACTGAAAATATACATATTTTATAATTATATTTTATTAATTTCACCCCAGCATATGCCAATTTTGTGAATAGATCATTTATATAATATGCTTACGTGTCGGATAAATTGCGTCTATATATGCAGGGAAATTTAGACTAAATTAAGTAGTCTCGTTGGCAATATAAGCAAAATCCATCATAGTTTTACCATTTTAATGCAGCAAAATTATATAAATCTGAACTTGGCTCTTTTACCAACCATTGGCGTCCAACAATATCAAACCCACCAAACCTACCTAAGAATTAACTTAACTAACGGTTTATTTGAGGAGGTTTAAGCAAAGTCCGTTGTATAAATATATGTTACCTTCCATAATAGGAGAATATACGATTTATCATGAAGTTTGTCGGTTGAAGCAAAACTATATACCTGGTACCGGTACCGTTTATGGACATACCTTACCTACATTATGATCCATGTGGATTGGTCTAAAATTCTGGTCTTCTCATATAGTTTATGATATATAAGTGCGTTTCATCTCCGCAGGTAAGCTACACTTCGTGATGAATCATATGTTATCTAACAGTGGAAGGTAAATGGATAAATGGATTGTGCAAAGGATCGATATAAACAGCTTTGTAAGGATGGAATGGTCGAAAACACAGGAACAATTTCCTTTATTTAAACTCATCCACCCACACAAACACTACCTTGTGTAAAATTCATCAATTTACAGTTAGTATTTTTAAGTCTAGCCCATATATAAGGTGATATTTGGTGTAGGTTTTAACTTTTGAACTTGTTTGACATCAAATGTTGATTAAAATCCAAACTCGATCGGTTATATTTTGTCAACTCGGGTATTTCTATGGTTGCGGGATTTTTGCGGGTAGAGGGTATTACAATAAGCTAAATACATCGGAGATTTGACCATATTAATTAACTAAACCTGTATTACTGCCTTGTGATAAAAGCAGGGTGTATGAAGAGTGAACAACACCGACTATATCTCCTTATATACTGGGCTAACTTAAATACTGTATTATCATTATTTACATGTCGATTTTATAATTTTACACCATACAGTAGTACAGTACAGTTTGGCCTGCCAATACGCGAGAATATGGGCGACACGCGAGGGCGCGGAATGAAAATTCGCGTATTAGCAATAGAGTATTATATGGGAATAAATCGATATGGGCGGCACTGACTCCAAGTTGTCTACTTTAGGCCTATTTATCTCCGTCAATTGCCACAAAAGGTACATATATGTATACATAAACATCCAAATCATAAGAAAATATAACAATAATAATAAACTCACCTTAAAATTAACAGTAAATGTCCAACACGAGTCGGACAGCTGTTGCGCGAGCGTGGACTGAGGGTAGACTGGCGTATCCCACAATGCCCTGGTTGCCTACGTAACTGGCGCGGAATGGTGGGGGGCTTCGCGTATTAGCTGAACTCCCCGGAATTGCCCTTATATCGGGCCCGGATTCGCGTTTTAAAGGTACATCACGCATTTTGAAAGTTTGGGTATGAT
The DNA here is from genome assembly GCA_032716605.1 of Paralithodes platypus. Lineage (NCBI taxonomy): Eukaryota > Metazoa > Arthropoda > Malacostraca > Decapoda > Lithodidae > Paralithodes > Paralithodes platypus. Next base: position 953,011 of record CM064554.1, read on the forward strand.
TCGACCCCCTCCTCGCGTATAAGGTGAATCGCGTATTAACCCAGTGAGACCCAGCGTCGCACGTGTTGCGTCGGCAGTGTTTGATCACCAACTCCCAGCGACGCATCACGTGCGTCCGACATATAAAAAACACTTACGTGGCTCGTAAGGTAGGAAATGGCGGGAGAATAGGAGGGGGAGGTACCGTAGTGTGTGTGGGAGCCGGGCCAGTAGGTGTGAGCGGGCCGAGACAGCCGCGCAGCTGGTGGTGGTGGGCTTAGTGGGGATACTTTACACCCTTAGTTCACTGCCACTTTGAACCTTCATTACTCCGGTCGTATGGGAGCTAGAGGCTTGAGATTTATGTGAGACACTCCTTAGGATGTATGCCGTACAATGCCATACTCAGTTTTTACCCTAGTGCTCCCGGGCGGGTGGCCATGCGGGGGAGACGAACTATTGAAACCCCCCCGCCCCCCAAATGACCGAAATGATTTTTTTTTTTTTTTTTTTCATTTCTCACCATTCTCTTCCATTTTGGCTCAACAAATTTTTTTGAGGCCCCCCCCCCCCAATGTCCGAGGTGGATTTTTTTTTTTTTTTTTTTTTCATTTGTCTTTTCATCCTTGTCTTCCATTTTAGCAAACAAAAAAAAGAAGTGAAAATGGCTTGGGACTGGGGTGAACAAAATATTATAACTAGCCGGGGCTCAACGGGTTAAAAGCTCGCGTATTGGCAGGTCAGACTGTATGTTGATATTTATCCGTTTTCCGTATATATTTTGTTAATGATTACTATGCGAGCGAAGGCGAAGCAGAAAACAAAAAGTTTGTTATAAGACACCAACATTCCATTATTCACTTCCTTTCTGTAATATATGCTTTTTATTGTTTATATATATATATATATATATATATATATATATATATATATATATACTGTATATATATATATATATATATATATATATATATATATATATATACAGTACGGTCTCACATAAAACGAGTTTATGGTCGATAAACGAGGGCGTTTTATGCGATTTCGTTTTATGTGAACACAGCATTTTGGTGGCGCAATATCGTCAATGTTCACTGTAAGCGAAATTTTTTGTACAAAGCGAACGATATTTCGTACGTTTTGTACGATATTTCGGCGCTCTATATGAAAACTCCTCGGATTTGCCCCACTTTGGCGACGGACTCGTTTTATGTGATCACATTCGTTCTGATCGAAAATTAAATATTAATATTTTAGGTCGGTCGTTTTAATCGAGACTCGTTTTATGCGAACACGTTTTATGCGGGACCCTACTGTATATATATATAAACAATAAAAAGCATATATTACAGAAAGGAAGTGAATAATGGAATCCGTCCTATCGCCCGCACTCTTCAATCTGTACATGCACGATATAACTACACCCAATACGCCCCAAATAAACTTAGCCTCCTATGCAGATGACATAACACTCACATGCACACACCATGACCCAAAAAGAGCAACAGATCTCCTTCAACCCTATCTCAACACACTACATGGCTGGTGCACTACAAACAGACTTAATCTAGCCCCAGCCAAACCACCGCAACCCTGCTCACAAGTTGGACAGGAGAACACGAATACATCCCTCAACTCACCATAAACAACACACCCCTAACACATACACACACACCCAAAATCCTAGGAGTAACATATGATACTCATATGACATTCAAACAGCACACCACAAACATTAAAAAGAAACTGACACCCAGACTTAACGCCCTCAGGTCACTTGCTCACACAAAATTTGGACACAACAAAGAAACTACCACCACAGTATATAAACAATACATAAGATCAGTGATGGAATACGCAAGCCCAGCCTGGACTTCTAACCTAGCTGAAACGCATCATAAGACCTTACAGACTATTCAAAACAAAGCCCTGAAGATCATTACAGGCTGCACAGCTACTGCACCCACAGATCACCTACATCAAGAAACCAAAATCCTCAAAGTCAAAGACCATCTGGACATGAGAGGCACTCAATTCCTGGCAGCAGCCTCCACGAACCAAGACCACCCACTAAAATACATTGCAACACACCCACAGACACCAAGAAATATCAAAACAACACCCAGCACACGGTATCACACACAATTATTGTCCTCTCTCCCTCCCTGCCCACCCCGAACCAACTTCCAGAAGCACATCCATACTCATATCTCTCACCGACCCATCCACTCACTCACAGACAACACGCAGCTGCATGCACGATCTCCCGAAATCCATCCTTCCGAATCCTCCCTTCCTCGCGAGGACAGAGTCCACCTGGCCAGGCTGAGATGCGGACACCATCCAGCTCTCCTGAGCTATCAGTAGAGACTGGATGACTCCGTTGTCGACGCCTGCCCGGGATGTAACACAGCACCCCATACCATTAAACACATCATAGAAGACTGCATTTCACACAACCACTTACGCCAACAACACAATCTACACTCAATGAGAGCTCTGTGGGAAAGCCCGATCGTGGCCATGGCCTTTCTCAGGGACTCGGGGCTGTTCGGCCAGGCAGCTTAGGGAACAACAACAACAACAACAACAACATAATGGAATGTTGGTGTCTTATAACAAACTGTTGTTTTCTGCTTCGCCTTCGCTCACATAGTAATCATTAAAAAAATATATACGGAAAACGGATAAATATCAACATACTACTGTATGGTGTAAAATTATAAAATCGACATGTAAATAATGATAATACAGTATTTAAGTTAGCCCAGTATATAAGGAGATATAGTCGGTGTTGTTCACTCTTCATACACCCTGCTTTTATCACAAGGCAGTAATAAGTCTTCATTGTCGTAATTTCCCTCTATTTTACCCTAGGGACCCTCCCCCTTCAGAACACTAAGAATGTATGGCGATAACTCAATTTCCATAGTGTTCATGTTAGACACGGCATTACGAGCATATAAAGTAGAAACCGATTCAATCGCATAGAGTTCAACGTGTTTATTTACTTGGGAGTAGCGAGCCAATGATGCCCCACGCTGTCTGGTGGAGAAATCGGAACTAACCCCGTGCACACTATGAATAGTGGGTACCACTGGGAAAAAAAATCTGTCGTCGTCGTCCGTCTGTCTCGAAACTCCTCCTAGAACTGACTGTTGGACGGATTTTCACCAAATTTCACACGAACATTTGTTGCGTGAATGCGAACGTCAGTCAAAAAAGATTTTTTGAATTTATGTAATACAGTAGTTATGATTTTAGGTCCAAAATATTGTTTTACCCCCCCCCCAGCAATGAATGCGTTCTGGGGGCGAAAACATCTCGCTACGTATTTGCTAGGTTAAGTTAGTTTAGTTGGCATTAGAAGTGATGGTAGTAATAGTGGGATTGATGGTGATAGTAGTAGTGATGATGGTTATAGTTGTATTGATGATGTTGACAGTAGTGATGATGATGACAGTAGTAGATATGATGGTGACAGTACTAGTAGTAGTGATGATGGTCATAATAGTAGTGATGATGGTGACAAGTAATGATAGTTGTGATAATAATGACAGTAGTGATGATGGAAGTGACGATGGTGAGTAGTAGTGATGATGGTGAAAGTTGTAGTGATGACAATAGTGGTGATGGCAGTAGTAGTGATGATGGTGACAGTAGGATACATGATGGTAATACTTGTGACAGTAGTAATGATGATGGTTATAGTAGTAGTGATGATTGTAAGATGGTGGTGATGATAGTAGTAATGATGGTTGATAGTTGTAGTATCAATGATAGTAGTGATTAAGATGGTTGTGACAATGGTGACAGTAGTGATGATTGTAATTGTAGTAGTGATGATGATCATAGTAATGGTGATGATGACTAGTCGTGATGATTGTGGCGGTTGTAGTGATGAAGGAAGTAGTAGTGATGATGGTGATTGATGGTATTAGTATTGATGATGGTAACCCATCGCAGAGTTGGGTATGCCGTTTTTATTTTGGGCAAAACGGCACGTCTACTTTATCAACTCTGCGTAAGCAGAGTTTGGTATCGCCCCCCCGTATAGTGGGTACCACCGGAAAAAAATGTCTGTCGTCGTCGTTGTTGTCAGTCTGTCTCCAAACCCCTCCTAGACCTTTGGACGGATTTTCACCAAATTTCACATGAACATTTGTTGCGTGAATGCGAACGTCAGTCAAAAAAGATTTGAATTTATGCAATAGTTATGATTTTAGGTCCAAAATATGGTTTTACCAAGCCCCCCCCCCCCCTCACCCAGCAATGATGGCGTTCTTGGGACTAAAACATCTCGCTACGCATTTGCTAGGTTAAGTTATTTTAGTTGGCATTAGAAGTGATGGTAGTAATATTTGGATTGATGGTGATAGTAGTATTGATGGTGATAATAGTAGTGATGATGGTTGTAGTTGTATTGATGATGATGACAGTAGTAGATATGATGGTGACATTACTAGTAGTAGTGATGATGGTGACAAGTAATGATGATAGTTGTAGTGATAATAATGACTAGTGATGATGGTAGTTACGATGGTGTGAGTATTAGTGATGATGGTGAATAGTAGTGATTATGGTGGAAGTTGTAGTGATGATGAAGATCATACTAATGGTGATGATGGCAGTAGTAGTGATGACGGTGATAGTAGGATACATGATGGTAATACTTGTGACAGTAGTAATAATGGTGGTTATAGTAGTAGTGATGATGATTGTAAGATGGTGGTGATGATAGTAGTAATGATGGTTGATAGTTGTAGTATCAATGATGATAGTAGTGATTAAGATGGTAGTGACAATGGTGACAGTAGTAGTGATGATGGTGAGAGTAGTAGTGATGATTGTAATTGTAGTAGTGATGATGATCATAGTAATGGTGATGATGACAATAGTTGTGATGATTGTGGCAGTTGTAGTGATGATGGCAGTAGTAGTTATGATGGTGATTGTGATTGATGATGGTATTAGTAGTGATGATGGTAACCCATCGCAGAGTTGGGTATGCCGTTTTGATTTTGGGCAAAACGGCACGTCTACTTTATTAATATAAGCCTAATTTCTCCAATCTTTCTTCATATGGCCCAGGATTTCTAATATTGTGTATAATTTTGGGTCATTCTTCATTGTAGCCTACTGCCTCCAAGGAATCTGGTCCATTCTGTAAAGAAAGACATTGAACAGCATAATCCATAGGCTATGTGGCTTCACTAATGCTAGGTTTATAAAGTTTCAATATTACGTCTGCTGTTCTGTTATTCACGCTTCTAGACATAAATCCCAGAACTCTATTTGCCTTATCAACTCTGCGTAAGCAGATTTTGGTATCACCCCCCCCCCCCCCCCCCCCCCCGTATAGTGGGTACCACCAGGAAAAAATGTCTCGTCGTTGTCCGTCTGTCTCGAAACTCCTCCTAGACCGTTGGACGGATTTTCACCAAATTTCACACGAACATTTGTTGCGTGAATGCGAACGTCAGTCAAAAAAGATTTTTTGAATTTATGCAATAGTTATGATTTTAAGAACAAAATATGACTTTCCTCCCCCCCCCCCCCCTGCAATGAATGCGTTCTTAGTGTGTGAATCACACACTAAGAACGCATTTGTTCTGGGGGCGAAAACATCTCGCTCCGTATTTGCTAGGTTAAGTTTGTTTAATTGGCATTAGAAGTGATGGTAGTAATAGTGGGATTGATGGTGATAATAGTAGTGATGATGGTTGTATTTGTATTGATGATTACAGTAGTAGATATGATGGTGACAATACTTTTAGTAGTGATGATGGTCATAATAGTAGTGATAATGGTGATAAGTAATGATAACAGTTGTAGTGATAATAATGACTAGTGATGATGGTAGTGACTATGGTGTGAGTATTAGTGATGATGGTGAGTAGTAGTGATGATGGTGAAAGTTGTAGTGATGATGACAATAGTTGTGATGATGAAGATCATAGTAATGGTGATGATGGTGATAGTAGGATACATGATGGTAATACTTGTGACAGTAGTAATGATGATAGTTATAGTAGTAGTAATGATGATTGTAAGATGGTGGTGATAGTAGTTATGATGGTTAATAGGTGTACTGTGTAGTATCAATGATGATAGTAGTGATTAACCCGGGAACTGCGGGAAGACTCTTAAGAGTTCCCCCGGCGGACTGCGGGAAGACTCTTAAGAGTCAGGGGGGGAAAAAAATCAATTTAAAACACCGAAAAAAAAAAACATTATTTTTTTATTTTTGTTTTGCCCCTGGGCCATGCAAAATATCACTCCTCTACCTCCCCTCCTTCCCCACTTTCCTCCCCTCCTTCAGTTATCACCTATTTTCCCTGTTATTCCCTTATTCTGTGGTATATTTTCGTGCTAACATTAGCGAGTTGCAAGCAGGGCATTGTCATCACTGTTAGCAAGCGAGTGCAAGAGAGAGAGAGTATCGATCGACAGTGTCTCTCCAGACTTGGGGAAAAGTGGCGGGAAAGGAGGTTGCCTCAGCCATACATTATGTAACTCCCGGCCTGTATCGCCGATTTTGACCATCTAAACGCTGTTTCCACTTGTTTTATTGTTGTAACAGGTTAATACCTTTATAATCAACCTATAATAGGCGCATATGGAGAAGTATTAATGCTATTTATGGTAAAATAAATATTTTAGTGATGGAAACAGCTCAAATACATACGCACAGGCAGAGGTGTCTCATACCCCCCCATGCGCACTTCAGAGGTTAAGATGACAGTGACAATGGTAACAGTAGTAGTGATGATCATAGTAATGGTGATGATGATAGTAGTCGTGATGATTGTGGCAAATGTAGTGATGATGGTATTAGTAGCCTAGTGGTGATAGTAACCCATCGCAGAGTTGGGTATGCCGTTTTGATTTTGGGCAAAACGGCACGTCTACTGTGACAAGTAATGATGATAGTTGTAGTGATAATAATGACTAGTGACGATGGTGTGAGTATTAGTGATGATAGTGAGTAGTAGTGATGATGGTGAAAGTTTTAATGATGATGACAATAGTTGTGATGATGAAAAGATCATAGTAATGGTGATGATAGCAGTAGTAGTGATGATGGTGACAGTAGGATACATTTATATGGTAATACATGTGACAGTAGTAATGATGATGGTTATAGTAGTAGTGATGATGTTAACAGTAGTAATGATGATGGTTATAGTAGTAGTGATGATGTTAACAGTAGTAATGATGATTGTAAGATGGTGGTGATAGTAGTAATGATGGTTGATAGTTGTAGTATCAAAGATGATAGTAGTGATGATGGTGAGAATAGTAGTGATGATTGTAATTGTAGTAGTGATGATTGTGACAGTTGTAGTGATGATGGTAACCCATCGCAGAGTTGGGTATGCCGTTTTGATTTTGGGAAAAACGGCACGTCTACTTTATTTTAAACACATGCATTCGTTTCTTGGTTTCAGATAATTACTGATGGTGACTCCCATTGTTTTCACTATTTGAGATAATAATTTATATCCTGCATTTCCTATAGATTTCCCAAATTGCACGTACTACACTGCATTTATCAGTAATAGCCTACTTTACCTATACGACTGCCGTATTTCTCCTTTAAAAATCGTACTAGATTGTCTGATATGATATTAGGAACCCATACAATACTTAATTTTAGCTCGGTGAAGCATAGCCTAGTTTACTAGATAGATTTTAATTATTGTCCGTGAAAGCGGGGGGAGGGGGGGGGGACTGAAAGCGATCAGCCCCATATACTGATGATTACAATAAGTCGTCCTCCCCTCAACCTATCCTGTATCCATTTTCTTTAGTGTATGTTCAAAGATCAATTTTCTTTAATACCATGGGTTTCGAGGGGTTGGGGGGGGGGGCGGGGGGAGCAGCCGGATAAGTAGCCTACCGGTATATACTGTAATTACCCATTTATCATTCAAATCTTACTCCTTCACTCCTTACTCCTCCTCAGCCTATGCCCGAGAGGAAGTAAGTTGGAATATAGAAAAAAAAAAAAAAAAAAAAAAAATTACCCGGTACGTAATTTTCATCATATTCTGGTTACGATTTTCTTTAGTTTATAATTATACCTCTACGACTCAATTCGGTAAATACGATCTCACTAAACCTTCTTAACAACATAGGTCCTTCTTAAACTGCATGAAATCATATAATTTTAGCCAGAATCAAAGGTAACAAGGCGGTATGATGCTGAAGGGGTTAACTTCCTTAACATAATATAATTATTCTTAAGGGGTGGTAGGCCTAGTCGCTTTTTCTGGACTCTCTTCTCCCTCATGTTTAGCATATTAGTTTTGAGATTTTAAGACGTTCGTTCCGTTAGTTTGGTGATTTTGAGACCTTGCCTCATTTCTTTGTCAATATTAAGACCTTTCGTGCCATTAATGGGAGGTTTTTAGTTTGGTCTCTGGATATCCATCAAGCTTAAGATTACACCCCCTTGAGCCCCTTTCAAGATCAATTTTAAATTTTTTGGTAAAAAAATGTCCCGGCTTAAAGCCGGTTCCTCTTAAATTACAGGCTCGCTATCGCTCGCCAGGATAAAATCGACACCTAAATGGCACGAAAGGTTTTAAAATTGACAGAAATGGGTCGAAGGTTCTTAAAATCGTCAAAATAATGGGGCGAACGTCTTAAAATTAGAAAAGTAATTGGGCTAAGCATGAGGGAGAAAGGAGTCAAGAAAAAATCCCTCGAGTGGAAATCTCCCCTTAAGTCGATTTTTTCCTGGTGAGCGTTATCGAGCCTGGAAATTTAGAAGAAACCAGCCTTCGGCAGGTTAAGATTAGGAAGGCTATCTGGAAGTCAGAGGGTTGATTAAGATTGTCTGTTCCGTTATAATTCCCACATATCCTTCCTAAATGGTTCCGTATAAAATCGTCTAATGATAGCTAGAATAAACTGTCAAAATGCGCCATAGTCTTCAAAGGGTTAAGAATTGCTCTAGAACAGAAGAACATAAGAAACCGGAAATCTGCATTAGAAATTTTCCATATGATAGTCAACATTTGATGATCAACATTTTGCTGGCAACATTTCTGGAATATTTTGTACTGGTATCAGAAACTAGTTTAATGATTGATGAATTTAGGCAACCGAAATATTTTATTTGTTGACCACATAAGCTGCCAGACCAGTGCTGAGGATAAATGTTGAGTGAAAAAGCGCTCTTGTGATACCGGCTTTACATTCGTTAGAGAAGACGCAGATTTGGATGGGAATATGATAAAGGTGTTCAAGTGGGTTAGTGTGATTAATAAAGGGGATATGGAAGATGTACTAAAGCTCGGTGATAGCGAGAAAACTCGAACAAATGGTTATGTTCTTAAATTGGATAAATTTCGTTTCAGGAAATATATAGGCAAATACTGGTTTGGTAACAGAGTTGTAGATAGGTGGAATAGGCTACCAAGTGCTATAGTGCGATCAAGAACGATAGAGAACTTTAAGAGAAAATTGGATAGATATATGGACGAGATGAGTTGGGTGTGAGGGGTAACTGCCGGGTGTGGTCCAATCGGCGCTCTGCAGACCCCCATTTTCTGACCTCTGACCTCTGACCATTTTGGTGAGGTCGGTCCTCAGTCTCCTCATGGTGTTAGTGAGCTGGGCCTATAATTAGGGTTGGGTGTGAGAGGGATCTACCTTGTCTGGGCCAATCGGCTGTCTGCAGACTCCCATTTTCTTATGTTCGAAGCCTGTTGCTTGCTTGATGCCTTTGGTTAACTAAATAAAATCTTCAAAATCAAGCTAGGATATAATTATCCCCTTCTGTACCGGCGCCACCCTTTTAACATTATTCTGGCTACTATTAGACTATTTTATTCAGTTTAATAAGGGTCTCCAGCAATTAACATGCTTTGAAATATCCCATTTTTACTACCATACTTCCTTCTTAACCCTCTCACCACGGAAGGGCTCTTGAACGCCCATAAAAAAGCATATAACAGGTACCCGGAAGGGCTCTTGAACGCCCAGTGGTTGAAAGCCTGTGAGCTTCGTGTGCGAGGCATCGGTCCGACGCATGTAAACAACAGCCGGCTGGACCGACGCCCCGCATCTCCGGCCACAAGAAGGAGAGCGTCGCTTGTTCGTGTGTGCCTGTATGTTGTTGTTAAGTATCGAAAAGTAGTGTAAAGTGGCTGTTTTGGCCATAAAGTTATCTCCAATGAAATCATCATCACAACTCAACCAGTTGACTTAGAGAGCTCTACTTAATGCCATTCTACAGGTAAATAACACAGCTACGCTTGGGGATGCGCGGGAATGCGGGAAGCAGTCTGATTAACAAATATACGGTAGCCTAGCCTAGACGTTTTTCGGCCAAAACACCCGGGTTTCGAGGAATATATATATAATACATAGCCGGGGCTGGAGGGTTAAACTTCACAAAATCGATTAAATATAGCTAAAATAAAATTTAAATAAAGACGTCACCGGTACAGAAGGGGTTAATTCTTTGTGCTGCGAGACATCGTCCATATTGAGAGAATACGTACAGTCGGCCAAATAAGTGATGTCGCGGCACCAAGTATATATTTTGATCAATGATTGGTATCAGCACTATCTAAGCATTAATTCATCGTTTCGAGTGAGGTATACAAACATGTTCCTATCTTTACACACCCTATTCAACATCTGACAGACATCAATACAGCAAAGAGCGAGCCAAACGTAATGACAGCGGCGACACGACTTTTTTGGCCAACTGCACCGTACATTATATTTGTCTACTGTAATACTAAGTCACAATTCAGTACCAGCGACATCTTTTAAATTATATTCTAGCTATATTTAGAGGATTTTGTGCAGTTTAACCCTTCCTACCCGGGCTGCCTTAGGTAATGACAGCACGAAAGAAGGGCCAATACCTGGTATGCCTTATCTAAGGCATGAGCTTAATAGCCTAATTAAGCTTGGTCCGAACGCCGTGCGTACGACGTATGTCAACAAACCCAAGCGTTCGTCACCGCACCTCCGAAAACAAGAAGGAGAAGACTCCTCAATGTTATTGTTATGACGTCATGACGAAATTAGTGTCTGAAAAGCCCCCATATTGGCAACATCTCTGCAATATTGGCTCCACTGAAATCGTCATCACAACTGAACCAGTTGACTTACAGAGTTCTACTCAATGCCAAAATACAGATTGAAACCCGCACTACGATTATAGATGAGTGGGAAAGTTCTAGCAGTGAAAATAAACATAAATACGGTAGCCTAGGCCTAGACGTTTTTCGGCCATATCGCCCGGGTAGGGGCGACCGTCATTGGCTGAGACAGCCCAGGTAGGAAGGGTTAAAGGTGAACTACAGGGATGAACGAAAACACGAAGATTAATGCAGGGTCATAACTTGGCATGAATATACAGTAGGGTCCCGCATAAAACGAGAAATTGGTCAATAAACGAGGGCGTTCTATGCGATTTCGTTTTATGTGTACACGGCATTTTGGTGGCCCAATATCGTCAATGTTCACTGTAAGCGTAAATTTCCGTCAGGAGCATACGATATTTTGTACGTTATTTCGGCGCTCTTTATGAAAACTCCTCGGATTTGCCCCACTTTTGCGGCGGACTCGTTTTATGTGATCACATTCGTTCTTATCGAAAATTAAATATTAATATTTTAGGTCGCTCGTTTTAATCGACTCGTTTTATCTGAACACGTTTTATGTGGGACCCTACTTTACTGTAATATGTATATGGGCAATATCGATATAATTCCATTAAACTCCAGAAAACAATACTAGTATATAATGTCGTTGGCAACTCTGCGATCAGCTGGACCAGTTCAACGGCTCGGTAGTGACGCCATTGTATGGAGAGCCTAGTTTGTAAACAAGACATGCAGTCCTGTACTGTCCGGTCTGTTTTTCGTAATTAATATCTTTCAATTCAATACTCAAGCTCTGCAAACGATCGAACAACGTCCTGAAGATGTGGTGCACATCAAGAAATAATCCTATCTTGCCAACACTAAACATATAGCCAGTGTTTGTGAGTGTTTTAGCCTGGTCCAAAGTTGAGGCAGGTCGGTTCTAAGGCCTATTTTGTAATGATATCGTTTTCTGTTCAATTTATATATCGCGGTCCCTTGACCAGACAGTGGTGAAGCCAAATGTTGAGCTGTAAACATGCATACAAATTATTATAGTTTCTCTCATAAAAAAAACACACAGATTCACCCATTTCCCATTAGTGGGGCGGTTTACCTAGGATATTCAAACCTATTGTGCATTTTTTTATAAAAGCAATTTTGGCACAGAGGTAGACCAATATATTATGAACAAATTTGGATGTGGAGCCATCGCCCAACTGCCCCCTGGCGGCCGTGGAGGCCATTTTCCAAAATGGCCGCCATGTGGCTGCCGAGGAAGACTTATCCCTAGGTGAATGAGATGTACTGAGTAAATGTGCAGGAAAAAATTATTGTTTTGAATCTGCAATGTTGTGCAAACATTATGTTGCGTGTTGTTGCTAATGTAGGGTAGCACTTAACCCTCCTGGCCCGGGCAGGTCCTCCAAAGGACAGTGTGGGCTACCCGGGCGATCTGGCCGAAAAACGTCTAGGCCTAGGCTACCGTATTTTTGTTTAGTTTAACTGCTAGAAATTTCCCACGCATCTATAAACGTAGTGCGGTTTCCAATCTGTAGACTGGCGTTGAGTAGAGCTCTCTAAGTCAACTGATTCAGTTGTGATGACGATTTCCATGGAGCGAATTTTTCCGCGATGTTGACAATATCGGAGCTTTTCAGACACTAATTTCGTCTGACGTCACAATAACATTGATCCGACGTCTCCTTATTGTTTTCGGAGGTGCGGTGACGCAACGATCGGCTTTGTTTACATGCGTCGGACGCACGGCGTTCAGACCAAGCTGAATAGGCTTTCAAGCTTACTATCTCCTGAAAGGACACCCGGGCTCCTGCCCTTCTTTCGTGGTGTCCTTTGGAGGGCCTGCCCGGGCCAGGAGGGTTAACAACAAAGAAAGGTGCCCATGTGTTTTTAGAATCTTATCTTATTATCGATTTATTGAATTATTCATAGATTAGCATAACAACCATGACAAACATCTCTCAATTGAACATGTCCTAATTCACTTGGATTCTGAGTGCTCCTTTCATACAACTTTGTCATTTACCATTTCCAGAACAATGTCGAAGAGCTTCAAACTCGTTGAGCCTCATGGTTCAGAAGCAGCTCCGTCTACCTCCGCCCAGCCAGCAACAGAGACAGACTGGTCATTATGCTTCATATGCCAAGAAACGACGCCAGAGTCGCTGACAAGTCCATCCCAGAATACACGCCAAGACAAGGGGAGCAGCTACAGCATTCTCGCTGGACATCTGAGAAGGTTCAATGAGCTTGGATTGCTCCCCAACTCTTTTCTGTTGAGCCGATAGATGAAGGCAGTGGCGTTGAAGCAGCATTGAGCGCCAACAAAGCACGATACCACAAGACCTGCAGGCTGAGATATAACAAGACCAAGTTAGACAGAGCTGAGAAGAGGCACCTGAAAATAGGCGCCGACGAAGAAGAGGAAGTTGTTGCCCGTAAGCGAACTCGATATCTGTCACGACCATCAAGTACTGAGACGAAACACCAAGAAGTGAAATGCTTCTTCTGCGGAGAAGCTGCGACATTCCAACTGGACTCGCGTGTCAGGTCGTGCGCACTGATTCTGGACGACATGGACCTCCTGACGCAACTGAACGCTGGGGACATGGTTGCACAGGAGGCCAAGTACCACCGAAATTGTCTCCTGAACTTGTACAATCGCGCACGGAAGATTAAGGAAATGGCGGGCAAAGGTACAGACGATGAACACGCAATAGCAGGACTTGCTTTCGCAGAGCTGGTGGTGTTTATTGAAGAAGCTCACCTGGATGATGAGACGTCTCCGGTCTTCAAACTTGCTGACCTGGCACAGTTATACACGTCAAGGATGGAACAGCTGGGAGTCAAGCATGAGGGCAGAGTGCACACGACCCGTCTTAAGCAGAGACTGCTTGCTCACTTTCCTAACATGTGTGCACAGCACCAGGGGCGCGATGTCCTGCTTACATTCAATGAAGACCTCGGCGATGCCCTGGCAAAGGCTTGTGAACTGGACAGAGACCTTGATACTGTCCATCTGGCGCGTGCTGCCCAAATTGTGAGACGCCACATCATCGGAGATGCCAAGGTGTTCAACGGGTTTCCTGCAGGATGCCAACAGGACTCCGTGCCACCCATGCTGCTTACCTTGGTCACTATGATCTTGGAAGGTCCCAGTATCAAGCACCAGAGTAAAAGCACAACACCAGCGGCACTGAGCATCGCCCAGCTCCTCCAGTTCAAGAGTTCCCGCCATTGAAAAAAATTATGTCATGGTAAACACGCCAGTTTGCGCCACATAAAATAACTTCAGATAAGCTATATTTCTATGTTGTTAAAACAAATTGATGAAAGTTCTTCAGTATCATGTACCTAAAACCAAGCAGATCCCAATGGACATTGTAGTTTGAATAGGTTTCATCCCTGGAATTCACCTTTAATTAAGAAGGATCTGTGGTAGTAAAAAAGGGGAGTGAGATCGTTCGAAGCCTGTTGATTGCTGGAGGCCCTTTTGAAACTGAATAAAATTGTCTGCTAGTAGCCATAAATAAATAAAATGACGGCACCGGTACTGAATACATACATACATACATAAAATTTTAAGACTGAGTGTTCCACACATCAGTGCAGTTTCAGTCTCTTGTCCTAATGGCGGCGTTCCAGGCAACCCTGTTAAGGGCTGCTTCACTTGTCAAGTTCTTGGATTTGAGATCGGCGCGTATAGTCCGATCCCAGGTCTTCCTCGGTCCACCCCTTGGTGCAGCTCCCTCCACAATCACAGACCTGCATTTTTTCACCCAATTTTGTTCATCCATTCTCTCCACATGTCCATACCATCCCAGTCTACTTGTACGCATCACCTCGCTAATACTCTTTATACCTAAACGTCTCTTCAGCTCAACATTTGTTATTCTATCCTGTAGCCTGGCCCCACACATCCATCTCACCATTCTCATCTCATTACGCTCCATTCTGTTGAATGGCTTAAGGAGTGTCAAAATATACCATGCATATTAATAAGTCTGGGCTTCATTAGTGTGTCGATTTTAAGACCTTTCACTCCATTTACTTGTCAATTTTAAGACCTTTCGTGCTATTTAGCAGTGGCGCTCCGGTGGGACCGGTAATGCGGCAGCGCTCCTCAGACATAAGGTAATGCGGCAGCGCTCACGCGCTCCTTTGGTCAGCCGACCCGATGCGCTTCCCGCTCTTCGCTCCTGCGCTCCGCGCTCCCAAAAATAGGTATATAATAAAAAAAAGTAAAAAACAGCTTCTAGAAGTTATTTAATTATTTACCTAAATTAATACAATCCTTTGTCTTTCAATTCAAAAAACCAAGTCATGGTGTCTTTCTGAAGTTTAAGTTTCTCACTTTCTCAGTTTCTGTAATTCTTTATGTCATATCAATGATATGATTGATATCATTGTGACATTGTGACTGTCCATTGATATCTATGATATGACATAAAGAATTACAGAAACTGTCCAAACTGAGAAACTTAAACAGTTAAACTTATCAAGCTAACAAGCCTAACAATACAATAACAACATGATTAGTTGATTGCATGATTAAACGATTAATAATTTAATATCATATGATATGATGATATCATTAATAATTTATTAAAATAGGCCCCTTCGTAAGCCGTAACTTGCCCGTAAGGTTTACTTAGCGTTAGCAAAAGCCAAAAAAAGTTAGTAACAAGTTAACAACTGTAACACTGTCAGTCTGTCACTATCATAGTATCACTGTATCACAGTTCACTAACACCGTGAGTAACACCATACGATGACTGTACACGATAATGACGTTCTTGAACCTGTTGTTGACAGGAAAAATTGCTTCCGGAGCGCCAGAAAGGAGCGCAAAATTCAAGCTGCGCTCCTCGCCTGCACTCTGAGTTCAGATTTTTGCCGCTCCTCGCTCCTCTATATTGGTAGTGCGCACCAGATCGCAGAGCGCCAAATCGGCGCGCCCACGCCCACTACTGCTAGTTAGGTGTCGATTTTCTTGTCGAATGATAGTGAGCCTGTAATTTTGTAAGAACCGGCCTTCGGGCGTGACTTTTATCTACTGAAAAATGTACAAATTAATCTAGAATGGGGATCTAATTTTTTTTTTTTTTTTTTTTTTTTTTTTTTTTTGGATGGAGGTCTAGGGAGAAAAAAAATATGAAATAATCGACTAACCCGTCCAGTACCAGGGACGTCCTTTTAATCATATTCTGACAACTATTAGACAATATTATTCAGCTTAGGAAGGACCTCTAGCAGTAATATAAGACTTTAAACTATCTCAACCAACACTATTATCTACCACAGATCCTTCCTAAGCTGCATAATATCCTTTTCATTATATTCTGGCTACTATTAGACGATTGTATTAAGCTTAGGAAGGACCTCTAGCAATAATATAAGACTCCAAACTATCTCAATCAACCCTTTTAACTACCACAGATCCTTCCTAAGCTGCATAATGTAGTTTTCATTATATTCTGGCTACTATTAGACTATTTTATTCAGTTTCAAAAGAACCTCCAGCAATTAACAGGCTCCAAACTATCTCGACCAACCCTTTTAACTACCACAGATCCTTCCTAAGCTTCATAAAATCGACTAAATGTAGCTGAAATCAATTAAAAGAGACATCGCCGGTACAGAAGGGGGTAGTGGCTGGTTTTTTGGTCTATTCATTCAGTTATTCATATCTTTTAGTTTCCTCGCTAGACCTCCATCAAGCTTAGAAAAACACCCCAGGCCTAAGGCCGGTTCCTTCTAAAATTAAAGGCTCGATTTTGCTCGCCAGAAAAAAATAATTGACAGCTAAATGGCACGAAAGGTCTTAATATTGACAAAGAAATGAGGCGAAATGTCTCAAAATCGCCAAACTAACGGAACGGACGTCTTAAAATTTCAACACTAATATGCTAAACATGAGGGGTGAGGTCCAGAAAAAGCGACTACCTCCCTCTTAATTTGTCAAAGCTACCCGGTACTCAATATATAGTATGTACTAATATATATACCAACCTGACCCTTGCAAGATCAGGACACGTTTTGACCATTTATTCTGGATATCATTAGACGATTTCATACAGCTTAGGAAGGATCCGTGGGAATTAAATGGGTGCAGACTATCTTCATCAACCCTCTGACTTCCACATACCCTTTCTAATTTGAATAACATCGTCTAATTATAGCCAGGAAACAGAAAATAAGTGTGTAATGTATCTTGCATTTTATTTAGTGCCAGCGACGTGTTGTTGTTCCCCAAGCTGCCTGGCCGAACAGCCCCAAGGCCCCGAGCAAAGCCAAGGCCATAACTGAGCGCCCCCACAGAACCCTCCCTGCTTACCACAATAAAGCCTGGGTGACCGAAGCCACTCCATGGCGGGGAGCTGAGGAGGGTGCGGAAACGCCCGGGAAACCAAAGCCACACCCTAGGCCCTGTGCCCCTCAGCAATTATCAAGAGAAAGTTGAGGGGCAAAGGAAAAATGTGACGCTTTGGCTTCCAATCTTGGTAGATTGGGAGGTCAATCCACGGAAGAGACGCCGTCACTTGAGATCTAGAAAATATATAAGTAAAAGGAACAGTCAGAGTAAGCTATGGGTATGGCAGAGATTGCTCAGTTCTCACTCTGATAGACCAGCCCATTCACCATTTATTGGAGTAATATGAAACTACTATGTCTCTGCATCATATTAAGACCAAGATGATATAATTAGCACTTTATTTCACTACAAAATCTTCACAATAACTGATAATTCTTGATGGGAACTTAGCAATTCACCGTCACTTGAAAAGAAACGCAGTATATATATATATGCGGGTGTAATTACTCATACGTATGCATGTGTGTTTAATTTGTGAATATTCCAAGTTAAGAACAAAATACTATAGTCTGTGTATTAATTTACATTTTCTTCTATGCACCTATTACGTTTTATATCTTAAAATGGTAGACTAAATTAAAAAATACGTACAAAATTCGCACATATCTCCAAACATTTTGAACGTTTCTCGGTTATATATCGCCTCATTCTGATATATGCGCTTAGATAATATTATGATACATCTATGGCTCGCTTTAAAAAGGGATTTGTTATAAAATGGAGATTTTATGGTGATGATGGTGATTCATTAAGAATTGGGGAACTCATTCATGGTGGTATCTGAATACTGTACCTATGGCGGGGCTTAGTTTCCCGATATAACATGGATTTTTAAGCTAAAAGGATCATTTAGCCTATTTTCAGCACCACCAGTATAATTATGCACGTGTATAATGCATTTCGTAATAGGTAAAGGCATCAAACGTTTGTAATAGGGGCTGCTAATTAATGGAATAGCCTATAGGTATTAGATAAATTGGCACCTCAAATCTGGCGGGAGCCCGAACAAAGGTGATCAGTGTTACCAGATCAGATGGCCGAGGTCTATCATAGGAATGTTACCAGATCACTTTTGCGCAGTACTCGTCGACAAAAGCACATCGACCTTTAATCATTAATTTCTCCATTAACTCTTTCAGACTCATATGACGCTACCGCGTCATATGACAGGGTGAACCAAAAACTCATATGACGCTACTGCGTCATATGGACTTATCTTCATAATTCTAGAATAAGTTATATGACGCCCTAGCGTCATATGGAGCTCAGTAAGTCCGGTAAGTTAGATTAAAATCTGTCGGTTGGTGGTTTCTCTGACAATTCTAACGGTCAGCAGTGTGGTTTTGACAGTTGTGTGGTGCAGTGGCAATGGTACCGGGCTCCTGCCTCCGTGGACTTACTGGAACATAATATGTCTGAAGGAGTTAATATCGAACGTTGAGAGTTCAGGTCTTCGCTAATCGATAGCACTTTTGGACGGAATTATCTAGAGCTCTTCAAAACTTTAGTAGCTATTATGGTTTCTTAGAAAAAACTTTCTATTTTGGTGCTGCCGTCATTTCTGATCACCACTCGTGCGCCCCCTCCGAGTCGTCTTACAGAACTTTTGGGAACGAATTGTTCTCATCAAATAGTGAAGCTCAACATGCCGTTCACATACCAAAAGATAGCAATTTTGATGCCACGTATGCTAAGCACAAACTTAATTAGCATAACTTTGTAATTAAGTTGCAATCAATGCCGTCTATTAATTATATATACTTTAATTAATTTCATTGGGGGTGTTGGTGTTGTGGTGAAATTAATAAAATATAGATTATTAGTAGGTTCAGGGATATTTCGTCGCGAGGCTGGTCTATATGATCTGTGCCCCATGAATATTCTTTCCTCTCACTTAAACATTAGGCTACCTTAGCGCGGTTGGGAGTATGAAAATTATAGATTAATATCCAGTATTCGAGAATGGATAATAAGAAGTCGTAGGCATGTGCATAAACCTTTAACCGTCCTGGTGGTGTAATGGTTAAGGTGGCAAAAATCTGTGTGTGATAACCGGGTTCGAATCCTGGCGGATCATACAGTATATACTTTAATTAATTTCATTGGGAGTGTTGGTGTTGTGGTGAAATTAATAAAATATAAATTAAATGGTAGTTGGCACTTGTAAACCAAGGGTATATAAGCCCCGGGAACCCTCATTCTCTGGACTGCTTGTGTCGGGGAAGGGTGTTTTGAAAATAGTCTACGGGAATGCCATGCCAGGTATCAGCTGTTTTTCACCACCCCACATCTCCTTGTAACGTTACGTAAGTTGGACGATCGGGAATTTTAGCCAAGACCCCTCCGACCCCAGAGACCCTTTAGTATACAGATGTTTTTTTTTATATATATATATTTTTTTATATATATAGATTTATTTTAAATTCTTTGGCGCACGATGACTATGTGCGTCATTAGGGTATTTTACCCCAAGCGCAAGATGACTATGTGCGTCATTAAACTTAAAAATATTCGCCAAAAATTAAGTTTTCGTCTGACGCGCGTCATATTTGGCACATATACTCAGTATTAAGTCTAGTTCAATGGGTACAATTGGCAACCCCCTCAGTTTAACGGTTGACTCACGGCTGGCATGGGAAGAGAGCAGAGTACAGCTCAGTCTGTTTTCGATACTTTCACGTTTATTCGTGTATCTCAGTAACTATTTGGTTTATAGTAATTCTGAAGTTACCAGTGGAATCCTCATAAAATTCCGCTTCCATATAGTATGCAAATAAAAAATGTGGGCAAAATTTTGAGCTAGCGCGAGTTGGAGATAAGGTGCTTCAATTTTGTTTCTACAATTCTTATTTCGGAGTGCCCAATGTGTTTTTTTTTTTTATTTATTCTATGTTTTTACTTGCTTATCTTCAAGTTCAATCAATAACAAAGCCGATGGTACCTCATTTATCCAAATACAAGGATGCCTAAGGGTTAACTACTCTAGGCCTATTGTGCTGTATGTGCGCTGTGAGGGACCCTCAGAGGGCTGCTCTTGGGTAGTATCATGTGTGGGGGTTTGTGTTTTATTGTTGTGTGTTCATTGTTTTTCTTTTGTGTTATTTTATCCCAGTTTGGGCTCTGTCTCGAGTCTCTTGGTTAGTATTATCTGTGGGGGAAGGGTAGGGAACTCAGAGGGCTGCTCTTGGGCAGTATCATGTGGAGATTTGTTTTTTGTTTTTGTGTGTTCATTGTTTTTCTTTTGTGTTATGTTCCTGTTCGGGCTCTGTCTCGAATCGGCCACCCCTTTTTTTTTTTTTTTTTTTTTTTTTCAGCAAACAAATGAGAAATGGGCCTGAGTAAATAGAGATATACTGTAAGTGTATTATGCTAGATTACTTTGCCGCAGCGCTTATTTCCGTATCTTGGCCCCTTTGGAGGCTATGGTGGATGCTGCTCTCGGGCATCATGGTGTGCGGGGGATGGGGCAGGAGTGTTCATACCTTTCCTGGGGTTGGGTGTGAAAGGGATCTGCCTTGTGTGGGCCAATCGGCTTTCTGCAGACTCCCATTTCCTTGCTCTTTTACAGTTGGCCAAATAAGTTGTGTCTCTGCTGTCATTATGTTTTGTTCTCTGTATGTTGTATTAATGTCTGTCAGATGTTGAATAGGGTGTGTAAAGATAGGAACATGTTTGTATATCTCACTCGAAACTTTGAATTAATGCGTATATACCGTAGTTATGATACCAATTATTGATCGAAATATACTTGGTGCCGCGACATCACTTATTTAGCGGACTGTACGTTCCTTGTATTTCTAGTTAACCCTTTCAGTACCGGGGATGTCTTTTGTGTTTTATTTCAGCTTTATTCAGACGATTATGTGCAGCTTAGGAAGGATGTATGGTAGTTAAAGGAATAATTGAGATAGTCTATACAGTATATCCTAGCCTTTGAATGTGTAGATGTCCTTCCTAAGCTGAATAAAATTGTCTAATACACACAGAGCTTGGAGCATTTTAAGCCATATGATGAGGGAAAGACAGATTGTGGGCTAATACACACATAGCTTGGGGCAGTTTAAGCCATAGGATGAGGGAAAGATAGATTGTGGGCTAATACACACATAGCTTGGAGCAGTTTAAGCCATAGGATGAGGGAGACAGATTGTGGGCTAATACACATAACTTGGAGCAGTTTAAACCATAGGATGAGGGAAAGACAGATTGTGGGCTAATACACATAACTTGGAGCAGTTTAAGCCATAGGATGAGGGAAAGACAGAATGTGGGCTAATACACACATAGCTTGGAGCAGTTTAAGCCATAGGATGAGGGAAAGACAGATTGTGGGCTAATACACACATAACTTGGAGCAGTTTAAGCCATAAGATGAGGGAAAGACAGGTTGTGGGCTAATACACACAGAACTTGGAGCAGTTTAACCCCTTCAGACCATATGACGCAGAGGTTGCCAGTTTAGCAATAAGAATTAGAGTTCTCTCACTTATAATTACCTCTCCAAAATTAGTTTTCTGCCCACAGCTAACTCAAAGACAACTGCAGAGGTTGAAGTAACTAAACTAAAGGTTTCTAAATACCCCTGATGGTAACAAAGGTTTTAAAGTATCCCTAATAGGCTCAAAATCGCGTCATAGGTCGGAGGGTTAAGCCATATGATGAGGGAAAGACAGATTGTGGGCTAATACACACATAGCTTGGGTCAGTTTAAGCCATAGGATGAGGGAAAGACAGATTGTGGGCTAATACACACAGAACTTGGAGCAGTTTAAGCCATTGGATGAGGGAAAGACAGATTGTGGGCTAATACACACATAGCTTGGGGCAGTTTAAGCCATAGGATGAGGGAAAGGCATTGTGGGCTAAAATACACAGAACTTGGAGCAGTTTAAGCCATAGGATGAGGGAAAGACAGATTGTGGGCTAATACACAGAACTTGGAGCAGTTTAAGCCATAGTATGAGAGAAAGACAGATTGTGGGCTAATACACACATAGCTTGGAGCAGTTTAAGCCATAGGATGAGGGAAAGACAGATTGTGGGCTAATACACACAACTTGGAAGTTTAACCCTTAAAGAGCGGCGCTCGACTTAAGTCGTGCACCAATTTGCAGCAAGTTAGGAGCATTATTAAGGCTTTTAAAGGGTTAAAATAGAGTGCAAATGGCCGGGAGCGCAGCGGGCCAGACAGCGGACTCCCAGGCCTTACCGCCACCCATTAACTCATGTTCCCTGTGTTCTCGAGAGGCCGGCAGTGTAGCCAGTAGTGAGCATAGCTGGGAAAAATATACCGATATATCCTAAACTTCCATGTTCGTGGCACCACTGCAAGAGAACCACGAGTGCTACGTAGGTCGTTCTGGTCTCATTTTGAAGCTTTTAGTGCCTAGTTTTTTGCTAAATATTTTATTTTCATGCAGATGCTTGATTTATCATGCAGGAGGGCCTGAATATGCCCAAATGAGCCCAAAACACCCCGTTAGACAAGGGTTAAGCCATAGGATGAGGGAAAGACAGATTGTGGGCTAATACACACAGAGCTTGGAGCAGTTTAAGCCACAGGATGAGGGAAAGACAGATTGTGGGAGTTCCAGTTTATTTGTTGAATACAAGACTGGGAAAATTAGTTCACTCTTGGATTAGAGAGTGGTTATTCTCCCTCCTTCATTATTATTCATTAAAGCATAAATGTTCCCTTTTGTATGGTATGTATTTTACTCAGGCCCATTCCCCACTTTTCCTATTTTTTGGTGTTCTGTGGGTGGGCGACTCAAGAGAGCCCGAATAGGGACAACACATTATTTTTTTTTATTTTTTTTTATTTTTTTACCTTAATTTTCCTTTTTTTGTATGGTCATCTCTATATTTTCCTTCTATATATTTACAATTTATTCTTTTTACTCTATTTTCTTTATCTATATTTTGTATAGTCTAGTTTTCTATTATAATTATTATTCACTTGTTTTGCCTTCCATTCATTATATTATTTATATTATATTTGTATAGGATTTTCATATATTTCTACTTAATTCATATTTATTATAGTTGTAGGTTTGCCTATATTCTTATAATCACATATATTTAATGGGACAATAAAATATAGAAATACATTTAAGTCTTTTATTGATCAAAATCATGTGCTCCCCAAAATAAAATAAAGTTGCATTCAAGAGTTACTAAAAAGGTAAGATATTTACCTTGAAAAAATAAACTGCACCTGAAAATTAAACACATTGATTAGTATAAAGGTGGGGGGGGGGGGCTCACATACAGTCACACTGTGATGTGAGGGGGATGACGGTACCCAGACAGTAGGTGTTCGTGGAGACGACTAGCGGTGTGGTTGAATGTACACCAAATGCAACTAGTGCTTAGATGGTTGCCTGCAACTGCGGTTCTCCCAAGAGACACCGAGACATTCACCACTTTTTATTATATCCACAATAGTCGTCAACCAACTTTGTAGCGGGACATTTTGTGTGTGATGACCGTGTGGTACAATGTATCACACAAGAACATTACAATCACTAAATGTAACCACCTCCGCTAGTAATTCATTTGTGAGCTCTGGTGTGATAAGGTTATTAGCCATATCACATTCAGAAGAAGAAATCCCAAATGAGTCACACCACAGCTGATCAGTGACTGAGTTGTGAATGTATGATGAGTGGTGTCAAGAAAGTCCTTGGCATCATCACCACAAGGTCATCACAACTCAGTATAGAGAAATGACTGTAAGTGGGTGATGAGTGTGTGGTGGTGTTGCCATCAACCACACCCTCACCACAACCACCACAGACAAATCTATCACTACTGACTGGGCCAAGGAGAGAAATATAGCAAGCCAAAGACTTAGAATGAAAGATGATAGATGCAAGGTTACTGGAAACAGGGTGCCAGCCCCGACACTACCCCGCCTGGTCTTCCACTCGGAGAATGGAAGGGGCACTTTTGGGGTGGTTCTATAAGCTGTAGCATTCAGGACACCAGTGCGTCGCTATTGGTCATGGTCGCATATTCAATAAGTTTTTACGCTACACCCCTAAGATTACTATGATCACAGTAACCTCTAACCAGAATACAAACTTAAGCTTGGCTTAGGTTAGGGTCAGTTAAAGCAATCATAGTAAAGTCGAGTGAATTGTGTAATTCTGCGTATACATTTCATGAATAAGCGTCCCAACGTTCTTGTTCTCTCGTCAGTTAAAGGCTTGGCTACCTTATGCACCCGACAGCAAGCCCCAAGGCCTAGACCAGCGTACACCTTTAACCACCGATGTCAACCAATGTACAACAGCTTATAGACGACACCCCCCCAACACACCATATAAATCACTCCTACCACCACCACCATCACATCACAACAAATCACACTTTTGAAGAAAAAAAAAAAAAAAAAAAAAAACGGAATGCACAACACAAGGAAATGGGAAGGAGAAGAAAAATAAAGGAAAGGTATATAGAAAAAGTGGAGAAAATTAGAGAAAGTGAAAAGGGAAAGTAGAAACAGAGATAAAGCTAGAAATAAATAAAGAAAAGAAAATAATAATAAATAGGAAACAAGAACAAGTAAACAAAATAAAAGCTAGACAACAAGAACAAGTAAATCAAACAAATAAGAGGAAACTAGAACAAATAAATAAAGGAAAAAAAACTATCAAAGACAAAATAAAAAGTAAAACAAATAGATAGGAAACAAGAACAAGTAAATAATACAAAAATATAAAAGATAGGAAGACAAGAAAAAGTATATAAAAAATAAATAAATAAAATCTAGAAAACAAGAAAAAGTATATAAAAAAGAAAGAAATACAGTAGATGCAGCGACGAATCTTGACGATGAATCTCTTGATCACCATTCTTCTTTCTTCTTCCCGAGACAGACGTCCTTCCACCATCACCACCGCCATAACAACTGGAGAACGGAAACAATTTAAAAGTATTTGCCAGCGTAAGTTTTTTTAATAATACAGTATATCTACCTCCGGATGATTTTATTCAGATTAGAAAGGACCTCTGGTACAAAGAGCCTAATCCAATCATATTACTTAATTAAGGGAATTACCGGTACAGTACATTCATTCTGTACATGTTAAGATCACGACGAGAAACAGAACTTATGTGGGCAACTGTAGATGCCAATTAAATTCTGGTTAACCCTATGTAGTTACAGTATATGCAGCTTTGGGAGAAGGGAAAAAAACTTAAACATTCTGGTTAACCCTATGTAGTTGCAGTATATGCAGCTTTGGGAGAAGGGAAAAAAACGTAAACGTAAGGGTAGACCTAGAATGACGTGGGATCAGGTACTGTACTCCGGTCCGATCTCAAAATAAAGAATTAGGCAACAGGGTCACCGGCATGAAACTGTGAGACTGTAACCACATTCTCTGTGGATAAAAAGGTCTCTAAACTTGTATGTATATCATTAAAATGTAAAAATTTCAAAATAAACAAACCAAAACTGGGACAAGACCATATAATGGAAAAAAAAAAAAAAAAAAATCAAAATCTCTGTGGAAACAACGCTTAAGCAAAATAAAATTATGATATAAAAGAACAATCTAAGCAATGAAGAACCTGTTTTGAGTCCCTGTCAGATCCTTCCTAATCTGAATAAAATAATCTACTGTTAGTAAAGTCACACCAAGCATTCAAAATGACAAGAGTAATCAAACTAATATGTCTACCATTTGGGAAGAGTCAGCCAGGGATTAGGTGCGGCAATTTTCAACCCGTTTCCTCCAGCCATTCCCGAGTTACAAGAAGTTAAATGTTAAAATATCTTCTGGCCTACCCACAATGAACGGACTTAAGTCAGAAAACTGAAGAAAAAAAAAGATTACCAAAACAAAATCCAAAAAGCCCTTGTGTGACTCTAATTATAACTAAGTACAGTTGGCCAAATAAAGTGTTAACCATACCATTAATATATCTTATGTTCTCTCCACTAACCAACTTTACTCCTAAACTCGATTAATGAAATTAACAAACACATGTGGCAGTCCGGGGATTCGAACCCAGGACGCTCACACCGAAAATCAACACACTTATGCATTGCACCACGAAGACAGCTTAATAAAGACCTCTGGGAATCAGTTTAATCAGTGGTCTGGTTAAACTAATCTTGTTGTGGACAACTGTACGGTAGTGCTAGTAAGTCATGTTTCAGCTGTCATTACGTTTGGTGCACTCTGTGCTGTATTAATGTCTGTCAGATGTTGAATAGGCTGGGTAAGTATAGGGACATGTTTGTATATCTCACTCAAAATGAATAAATACAGTTTTAGATATTGCTGATACCAATTATTGATCAAAACATACTTGGTGCCGAGACATCACTTATTAGGCCGATAGGCCGACTGTACATCAGGAGTGTCACAGAAAACAGTCTCTATAAGGAACACAACTTTATGTGGACAACTGTACCTCTATAGTCCGTTCATTCTAGGTTGGCCAGAAATCCTAACCTCTAAACTCAAAAAGGGCTAGAGCAAATGAGCCGTCAATTTCAACACCTATTCCCTAGCCAAGTTTTCCCATGTGGTAGAAATATCTCGATTACTCGTCATTTTTGAGTTTATAATGTAAAACTAGCAAAATAAACAAACCAAATTTTAGACGAACACAGTAAAAAGACAAAAGAAATTATAAAAATCGCTAGGCTATGTTGTGGAAACAACGCTTTAGCAAAATAGTTATAAGAGGGGTTACGATTTCTGCCCAACCTAGAATGAACGGTCTATAGTGATCAAAGGAACGCAAAACTATCTCAATTTTCCAGAAGACTATCACAAACTGTATTAAAGATTAGCTCATCAAAAATAGAGTACTGTTATCTCCAACACAATTTATAGTAAGTAAAAAATGTCAAAACTTAAGCTAGTAACTGGTAACTAAATAAATAGAAGAACACTTTTTCAGATCTACCAGTAATTTTGGTTTTGTAATATACCGGTTACTGTACATTGATGTAAAGTTATTTTTTGTATTGGGAGTTTAGAAAATAAAATAAATTACAGTACGGTATATTGATGAATTCATATTATAATGTAAAACTTGCAAAATAAACAAACCAAAACAAGGACGACACAATATAAAGACAAAACAACTTATCAAAATCACTAAGTCGAAGTAACGATTAAGCAAAGCAAAATAATCGTCTGAAAAAGTGGCCCACAAATCAAGAATCTACATTTTTCTACTGAACAAAAACAAAACTGAACTCACCGGAATGCAACTGTATTCTATATACAATATAGATGTTAAATATACCGAAGGGGAGCACATGTATAAATTAATTTAAACCCACAAGAGTGCCTATACCATCACAGTGCTATCACAGGGGTACTCTTATGTCATTGGTAACCCCTTTGTCCCAAGTTAGTCCATTTTACGGTATTAATTAAAATTAAAATTTTAAACTTGCAAAACACACAAACCAAAAAGAGGACTTGCAAAAATCACTGTGGAAATAAAGCTTTAGCAAAGTAATATGTCCAAAGTACACCCCTTTGTGCGAGGAGTCTATTTTACTGTATAACGTGGAATAAAAACTATTGTCCAAAATATGCAAGTGATATACTGTACAGGTATAGCACTGTGATTTACAAACAATGTCCAATAGTCCAAGGGGCCAGAGCAAACAGTGGTACCATTTAACAGGGATAAAATGTTGATACTGTATTGAATTAAAAACCATGAACTGCTATTATAATGTAAAACTTGCAAAGTAAACAAACTAAAACTTGGGCGACACACTATAAAGACCAAAGAACGAGGAGGTACTGTTAACGAGACTTCGAATAGGTCATTCACGTCTAACCCATGGTTACTTAATGTCCACCCCTCATGATCCGTCCCCTGAATGCACCACTTGTCGTACTCCCCTCACTATTCATCATGTCTTTAGTAACTGCCCTGCTTATTCCCGTTATCGTGCTGCTTACTTTGGTAATAAATCCCTTGCTGACATTTTATCTGACTCCGACTTTTTCCTTATTTCCCATAATCCGGTATCTCCGCCATTTTAACCTTTTAACCGCAATGTGATTTAATCCTTCGGGCCAGCCCTGTGAGAGTCTTGTTCTAGACTCAGTGGTCTGGTTAAACAAACTTTTAATTAATTAATCAATGATTTCACTAGTTAGTTTTATTTGTAAATTAATTGGTGGGTTGGTGAAAACAAATATGAATTATACTGAAAATGTACCCCTTAGATTGTCCTGATAGCGTAATGCATAAGTGCGCAGAATTTTGGTGGGAGTATCCTAGGTTCGGGTGGATGAGACTCGTTAGCCTTGGTCGGCAACCCATCTAGGGGAGATAACCTTATAAAAATCCGGGTGGATGGGACTCGTCAGCCTTGGTCGGCAACCTGTCTAGGGGAGTAAACCTTATACAAATCAGTACTGCTATTTTAGGGTGAAGCAGGTTAGTGGATGGTTTAGCCGCACACCACTGTAGAAAAAGTGCTAAAAAATACATAAAAGGCCTCGGAGTCAGACGGACCCTAAATTGAGTGGTCAATCCTGTAAGTCCTTCAGTAAACTGGCATGGGTTGTCCCTCTTACAGGGGATAGGTTTGCTTGGGGGCATTTTGTGTATGGCCACCCCCATTAAGGGAAGGAAGGCGTCTGGCGATAGATAGGTCCTAGGTTCGAGTCCTTGGAGTGCCACATGTATTTGTTGATTTAATTAATTGAGTTTAGATGTGAAGTTGGTTGGTGGAAAAACATAATTCCTAAAAATGTCTACATCTGGCCCCTGGATAATAAATGAAGCAAGTGGTGTAGAGTTGTTGATTGTGGCCTCTGTATTGTGGGGCCTGTATTGGGGCCCCTGTTTTGTGGCTCCTCAACTGCGGCCCCTGTACTGAGGCCCCTTGAACTGCGGCTCCTGAACTGAGGCCTCGTTACTGCTGCTTGGTACTACTGCTGGTTCGATACAGATGCTGGGTCACCTCGCTGCTCTTTATCAATCTGCAAACAAAATTATTATTATAAATACAAACTCCAAATAATTGACCGACTGGATACAAATTAAGTAACACCCCGTTCTTAACATTAATCCTCCATTACAAACCCCAATGTGTCCTACCGGGATTCCAACTCGGGATATCACACCCAGAACATAAGCACCTAAACCATTACACCACCAACACAGTTAATTAATAAAAGCATATGGTCCTCCCGGGATTCAAACTCGGGATACCACACCCAGAACATAAGCACCTAATCCATTACACCACCAACACAGTTAATTAATGAAAGCATATGGTCCTCCCCAGGATACCAAACCCAGAACATAAGCATCTAAACCATTACACCACCAACACAGTTAATTAATGAAAGCATATGGTCAACTCGGGATACCACACCCAGAACAAAAGCACCTAAACCATTACACCATTTAAGGATAGAAAGCTGGCTAAGGAGAAAGAGTGGTTTAACATGCGATGTCACATTGCCCAGAACAAAAAGGACTCTGCATGGAATAAAGTGAGAAGGAGACACACTGAGGAAAAATGGAATGAGTATAAGAATGCTAGAAACAACTATGTCAAGACTATAAGAGAGGAGAAAAAGAACTTTGAAAAAGATATAGTAAACAAATGTAATAAAGAACCCAAACTGTTCTATAGTTATATAAACGGCAAAACAAAAATAAAGGACAAAATAACAAAGCTTAGGGTAGAGGGTCAATTATATGAAGACACAGTGGGTATGTGTGAAATTATGAATGATACATTAACATCCGTGTTTGTGGAGGAGGATGACTATGTAGAACCTGTGGTGGAATTGAACGAGATACAGGGACTAGAGTCGATAGAAGTCAACAAGGATGAACTAAAATCATTGTTGGAAGAATTGGACGTGAGAAAATCTATGGGCCCAGATAACATTGCTGGATGGGTATTAAGAGAATGTTCTGAACAACTAGTGAGACCTATTTTTAATATTGTTCAACACTCATTAAACAAGGGGGAACTTCCCTTAGAATGGAAACAAGCAAATATAACTCCAATATATAAAAGTGGAAATAAAGAAGACCCGCTAAATTATCGACCGGTATCCTTAACGAGTGTTATATGCAAGCTTTGTGAAAAGATTATTAGAAAAAGATGGGTGGGTATGTTGGAGGAGAGGGAAATAATTTCAAGCAAGCAGTTCAGGTTCAGAAAAGGTCATTCGTGTACCACAAATTTGTTGAGTTACTATGATAGGGTAATTGACATTGTACAAGGGAGGGAGGGGTGGGTAGATTGTATTTACTTAGATTTCAAGAAGGCATTTGATAAGGTGCCTCATAAGAGATTGTTGTGGAAGCTCAGGACTGTGGGGCGGGTTGAGGGAGTATTATTAAAGTGGATGGAAAACTATTTAATTGGGAGGGAAATGCGAACAGTAATAAAAGGAAAGTTCTCGTGGAAAAGGGTAAAAAGCGGAGTGCCTCAAGGATCGGTGTTGGCCCCAATCATGTTTTTGGTTTTCATCAACGACCTTCAAATGGGAATAGGCTCATATATATCTATGTTTGCTGATGATGCAAAATTAATGAAGCATATTACAAGTAGGAGTAGTTGTGAAGAATTACAGAGAGACCTAGATAAGTTATATGAGTGGAGTCAAACTTGGAAAATGGAATTCAACACGAGTAAGTGTCAGGTTCTTGAGATGGGAAAAAGTAAATATAGACCTTCTTGGGGATATAAAATAGGAGATGAAATAATTAGTAAAGCTGTGAAAGCAAAAGACCTAGGGGTAGTTGTGGCAGACAGCTTGTCACCTGAACATCATATAAATAAAATAACTGGTGAAACCTATGCAGTGTTGACTAACATGAGAATAGCTCTGAATTATTTAGATGAAGAGATGTTAGCAAAAATAATAGGGACAATAATACGACCAAGACTGGAGTATGCAGCAGTGGTGTGGTCTCCACACCTTATAAAACATAATAAAAAACTGGAAAGAGTTCAGAGAGTTGCCACTAAGATGATAGCTAGCCTTAGAGACCTGCCTTATGAGGAGAGATTGGAGAGGCTAAAGCTGCCAACGCTGAGGGAGAGGAGAGAGAGAGGTGACATGATCATGATGTTTAAGTGTGTGAAAGGTTTTGAGAAGATCGACAAGGGAGATTTTGTGGTGAGGGACGAGGGAAGAACCAGGGGTCATGATTGTAAGTTGAGGAAAGTTATATGTAAGTCTGATGTAAGAAAGTTCAGCTTCCCGTATAGAAGCATTGAGTGTTGGAATAAGTTGGATGGGGAGGTGGTGGGAGCAAGAAATATCCAAACTTTTAAAGCAAAATTGGATAAATGTAGAGAGAGAGACAGGACAACACAAGCTTAGGCTCAAATCCTGTATACTACAATTAGGTGAGTACCACCAACACAGTTAATTAATGAAAGCATATAGTCCTCCCGGGATTCAAACTCGGGATACCACACCCAGAACATAAGCATCTAAACCATTACACCACTAACACAGTTAAAGGCTACGTACGGTGTCGTCTTTTGCTGATGACACAAAATTAAGCAAGATAGTAAACACACAAGAGGACACAGGCCGACTGCAGGAAGACATGAATGTAGTGTTCCAGTGGACCAGGGAAAACAACATGCAATTCAATGAGGAAAAATTCCAATTAATACGGTACGGAGATAATAATGGTGTTAAAGAAATTACAAATTACTTAACAGAATCTAACCACATAATAGAACGGAAAGACAGT
Source organism: Paralithodes platypus (assembly GCA_032716605.1). NCBI lineage: Eukaryota > Metazoa > Arthropoda > Malacostraca > Decapoda > Lithodidae > Paralithodes > Paralithodes platypus. Next base: position 985,237 of record CM064554.1, read on the forward strand.
GTGAAAGACCTTGGGGTATTAATGTCTGAAAATATGGGTTTCAAAGTACATAACCAGGTCAAAGTGGTGGCTGCGAAACGTCTTAACGGGTTGGATTTTGCGTACTTTTAAAACACGCGGTGAATTGCCTATGATAACGCTCTTCAAATCTCTAGTGCTACCGCGGTTTGAATACTGTAGCGTATTAACATCCCCATACAAAGCAGGTGAAATAAATGACGTAGAGAGTGTACAAAGAAATTTCACTTCGCATATAAGTTCGATAAAACATCTACACTATTGGGAGCGTTTAAGAGCACTGGAACGTAGAAGAGAACGTTACCTAATAATATACACGTGGAAAATCGCAGAGGGTTTAGTACCAAACCTACATACTCCGATAGTCATGAAATTCAGTGATAGGAGAGGCTGGGAATGCGAAATCCCCGGATGAATAACAGGGGTGCTATGGGCTCTCTGCGAGAGGGCTGGTTATCACACAGAGGCCCACGTCTCTTCAACAAACTCCCACGGCGAGTAAGAGACATGAGGGACATCTCGTTAGACAACTTCAAGAGAGCCCTAGATGTCGAACTGCAAAAAGTGCCAGACGAGCCCATCCTCACAAGGGAGCGAGCTGTCGCTTCAAACAGTCTACTGCACCAAATCACGACCCATAACGAGGGGCGTTGCGCTCCTTGGTGCCGCTAGAAGAGCGGCGAACACATCCAAAGGTATCCAAAGGTAAGGTACACGATCACGATTAACACAGTGAGCACCAGCGTCGACTCACATCCGACGGCACGTTATGTGTCGCCTATGTATGTAACCCACAGTACCAGGGACGCAACTTATTACTCTTTGTCCTATGGCACCTAAAGGGTTCAGATTTGTATGGGAACTACTTTAGGATCCCACGGAACAATACCGATGGTTGGCAACCCTCCTAGTCCAGTAGCGTGCGTGTGGGCGAGCGCGGGAGTGATTTTCAAGTATTTTGCCTACCCATCACCCAATGATAATGGTGAATTTCTGCCACCCCCCAGGACCCCTAAATGTTTTTTGTCCTTCATTACTAACCCATCCCATGTGTTTTCAGGAAAAACAAAAAACAAAATATATAAGTGGCTGGGTATGGAGTGTGCTTTTTTTATTAAATCAGCTGGTGCTCAATGGCCTAATATAAATTTTTTAGCTTTTCGAACTTATCAAAAATCACTGGAAATAACGATTAAGCATAATAAAATTCTTATAAAGCTGACAAACCAATGTTGGTGATACACTATTTTGATTAATTTCACTCCAACACCAAACACCTCCCAAAGAAATTAATGAAAGCAAGCATGTTATCCACTGGGATTCAAACCCGGGTGACCACACACAGATTTTAAACACTCTAACCACTACACCATCAAGGCAGCTATTAAGTACAGTACATGACTACCGTGTACGTATAATATCCATTTATCAAATACTGGACATTAATATAATCATGTACTACACGCAACTACACTTATGAATAGACTAATGGTTATATGAGAGGAAAGAACATTCATGGGGCACAGATCATATAGACCGACCTCGCTACGAAATATCCCTGAACCTAATAATAATCTATTTTATTAATTAATTAAAAGTATAAAGGGGCTGCAGCCTTTCCTTATTGTGGATAAGCTATGGTAAGTAACAATAACGGTATATCCGGTAGTAGTATCACCACTTAACTCTGTGTATAACCGAGTCATTATAAGTACTGTATGCTGAAAATATTGACTAGTAACCCATATTAATTAAAATGTAAAACTTGCAAACTAAACAAACCAAAATTGGGACAAGGACAATATAAAGTCAAATTAAATTATCAAAATCGCTATGTGGAAACAACGCTTACTAAAATGAAAATTATTAAATAAAAGAACACAATCCACCACATAGGGTGTACATCACTACATGAGCAAGTTAATCTGTTTCCCAAGCAAACCAATCGCACATATAACAACGCACTATCGTCACGTTAAAGGAAGTAGTCAAGTTTGGGAAGTCCGGGACGTTCTGGCAAATTTTACTAAACTCTGCATGAATAAAGAAACTACATGTTAAATGTCAAAATATTATTTAAAATCAAATTTGCAACATGACAAGACATTATAGTAAAAAATACAAATATTGATAAGATATCTATACTATTACAAAATAATATATAAAATACAGTACAGCACTCACTAACGATAGTGCTATCGGGTAGGTACCTGTAAGCATAGCATGCCTCAAGTGACCCCTATCAATAACTACCCTACAAATAACCTACATTTATAGCACAAATAAACTAAGGAAATCGCAAAAGTAAGCAATTGATACTATCGACAATGAATACATATAATATAAAGAGAAATAATTGCAAAATATGAAGTAACAACAGATTTAAACAAAGAGTACTCTTTTAACAAGAACAATAAATTTAAAAAAATCATCAATATTAATAATAATAATAATAATAGAAAAAGAAAAAGATAAACAATAAATACAGACAAAAAGTAAGCAGAGGTTATACAAGAAACTTCAAGTTAAAAATGCTTGATTAAAATTATTGATGTCAAATTTTAGAATACAGTCACAATAATTGACCCTAAAAAGATTAAATTTATGGAACAATTTACTTGCCTCAAAACCTCTGTCCACTAAGAGTCTGTATAGTAACCTAGCTCTAGCCCAAAAGTCATCTACTTTAGTGCAGATTTTACAAAATCTTATTAATTGGGAATAAAAACAATTATAAGTGATTTTACTATCGATATTACTACTAGGGAAAGGAAAGTTTATTACGTTAAAATTAAAATCATCAACTTTGTGATATACTTTAAGTATGCACTGTTCATTAACAATCTCTATATTTATATCAAGAAAATTTTCAACTTTATAATTTACGTTACATTGTGTGAGGGGAATAGAATTAGGGTAAATAAGTTTAGCAACTTGATTAAAATTTAACAAATTGCAAACAAGAATATCATCAATATATCTACTATTATTACTTAACAGTTTAGCAAGTGCTAATTTTTCTGGAATTTTATTTTTCTTGCTACTGTCAACTAAGTCTTTTATATATTTAAATTCTAAAGCAAGCAAGAATAAGTCTGCAATTAAAGGGCTAGCATTTCCACCCATAGGAATTCCTAATATTTGTTTGAAAATGTACGGCCCGAATCTAACATAAGTATTGAAAAGGAGGAATTTAAGGGCATCTTTAAGTTTAGTTCTATCAAAATATACAGAACTAGTGGGAGTAGAGCTAAGTGATGCATTATTAAAATATGTATAAACATTTATGAAATAATTACCATTCCTAACGAACCTGTCAAAGTGCAAATCTATAATAAAGCAAAGCTCTGAATATACTAAATCTAAAGGCAAATTGGTATACAAAGTTGAAAAGTCGAAGCTATGTACCGAGGTAACTTTCGGCATGGTATTTATTTTATCAATAACTTCTAACGAATTGTCAACACTCCAATAATAGTTAATGCCAGTTCTTCTCATGATGGTATTACAATATCTTTTATGAGTACTTTTAATGTATTTTAAGCAATTTACTACTTGTTCTGATAGAGTTTTAGTGGTAGCAAATTTTGCTCCGGCAATAAAGCGATATTTATAAGGTCTTTTATGAAATTTAGGTAACATGTATAATTTTGCAATGCACTTGTTCTTATCAGAAAGTTTAATATCAAATATTATATTTTTCTTGGTATGTTCATCGATTAAGTTATCAATATTCAGATTATTTTGAATTTCATAAACAGAATTACCGCAAATATTTGTACGTAATATGTTACCCTTAACCCGTTGAGCCCCGGCTAGTTATAATATTTTGTTCACCCCAGTCCCAAGCCATTTTCACTTATTTTTTTTGTTTGCTAAAATGGAAGACAAGGATGAGAAATGAAAAAAAAACAAAAAAAAAATCACCTCTGACATTTTTTTTGGGGGGGGGGCCGGTGGGGGGTTGGGGGGGGGGGGGGAGCTTCAAAAAAATTTGTTGAGCCAAAATGGAAGAGAATGGTGAGAAATGAACACACAAATAAAAAAAAAATCATTTCGGTCATTTGGGGGGCGGGGGGGGGGGGGGGGTTTCAATAGTTCGTCTCCCCCGCATGACCACCCGCCCGGGAGCACTAGGGTAAAAACTGAGTATGGCATTGTACGGCATACATCCTAAGGAGTATCTCACATAAATATCAAGCCTCTAGCTCCCATACGACCGGAGTAATGAAGGTTCAAAGTGGCGGTAAACTAGGGGTGTAAACTATCCCCACTAAGCCCACCACCACCAGCCGCGCGGCTGTCTCGGCCCGCTCACACCTACTGGCCCGGCTCCCCCACACACTACGGTACCGCCCCCTCCTATTCTCCCGCCATTTCCTACCTTACGAGCCACGTAAGTGTTTTTTATATGTCGGACGCACGTGATGCGTCGCTGGGAGTTGGTGATCAAAGACTGCCGACGCAACACGTGCGACGCTGGGTCTCTGCGGGTTAATACCTAATTCTTTTTTCATATTTTCAAGATAAAATTTCTTACATGTGAAGCTATAATTATTGCTGGCTTTATCTACTGTAGTGATTACAAAATGTTTATGTAAATTTATTAAATCAGCTTTAAGCTTATTATAATTATAGTCTATAAAATCTGAAAGACTAAATTCATTTTTAAGCGAGAAAATTTTATTTCTAATTAACTTAATTAATAATTTAGACCATGCTTCTAGTTCTCTCGCATTGCAGCACGCAATTTTTAACAATTTATCTTTTAATTTATTGACTGAAAAAAACAATATCTTTTAAAATTATGTCCCATGTTACTTTATTACTCCCTATTCTAAATTTAAACCCTTTACGACATAGCTCCGCTAATTTGTCGTTTGCAAAATGTTTAACTAGTTCTACATCACCTGTTAATATGTGACATATCGGACTATAAATGAACTTTGCTAGTGCATCACGTCTGCTAGCTGGCATATCCATGACTCTTTCACACACACATTTATTATTATTGAAAATATCATTATCTGAAAGATTTCCTAAAACTTTATTATAATTACAAATAATAGACCCAACAGGTCGTTCATATGAATACACTATTAATGGTTTGAAATCTTTACAACCATCTGGTAATATGGACTTAACTTTCTTTGAATTAATAAGACTGTTAACATTAATTTTGTCTAAAATTTTAGAGGAATAATTTAAAGTGGACAGGACTTTATCTTTAATACGGTTATCTTTGGATTTCTTAGAATTAGCTCTAATATATCCCATAAAAGCAAAGACTATATTCTTAAATTTATTTGTGAAATTATGTTTATTATTTAGAATATTTTCTATAAAAGGAGCAAAACTTTTCTTTTGTAGGCCTTTCAATGAATCTTTTAATTTTTTAATTCCGAAATTTCGATATAATGAATATAAATTATTAACAATAATTATAATATCAGACCTGCTTTTCTTTTTATTAAATGTATTTAGTCTTCTATTACCGTGTCTACCAGGTCTTCTGTTTAAAACAGGGAAGTTAAAATATGGGTTATTAAAATCGTTTTTTAATAAATCTTTATACAAAATGTTGCCTACATTTTTTATTTGATTGTTAAGTCCAAATGGATAGATGGTCATTAATTTTCCAATCCAATAATTTTCTCTATCTAAAACATTTTGATTACTTTGAACAATTTCTATAATTTTGTATTTACAATCAAATTTAGTACAATCTGTGTTAAAATGCTTATATAGAAGAATCTTAATAATAATAACTAATAATAACTAATATTATCCATGGTGATGGGCTGGTTTATCAGAGTGAGAGTTGAGCGATCTCTGCCATACCCATAGCTTACTCTGACTGTTCCTTTTACTAATATATTTTCTAGATCTCAAGTGACGGCGTCTCTTCCGTGGATTGACCTCCCTACCCACCAAAGTGTCAATTTTTTTCCTTTGCCCCTCAACTTTACCTACATTATTGCTGAGGGGCACAGGGCCTTGGGAGGGGCTTTGGTGTCCCGGGCGTTTCCGCACCCTCCTCACTCCTCGTCTGTGAGCGGTTTCGGTCACCTGGGCTTTCTTAGTGGTAAAGCTGTGGGGGCGCTTGGCCTGCTCGGGACCTTGGGGCTGTTCGGTCAGACAGCCTCGGGAACAACAACAACAAATGGGCGGGTGCCCGACCCCGAAAGGGGTTGAAATAGGGGAGCTATCCCCCCGCCAAAGGCGGCTTTCTTGGGCCTTTCCTAGCTGATGCTGAGAGGATTGGGTTCTAGTCATGTGGTGATGGGCTGGTCTATCAGAGTGAGAACTGAGCGATCTCTGCCATACCCATAGCTTACTCTGACTGTTCCTTTAACTTATATATTTTCTAGATCTCAAGTGACGGCGTCTTTTCCGTGGATTGACCTCCCAATCTACCAAGATTGGAAGCCAAAGCGTCACATTTTTCCCTTGCCCCTCAACTTTCTCTTCATAATTGCTGAGGGGCACAGGGCCCTGGGTGGGGCTTTGGTTTCCCGGGCGTTTCCGCACCCTCCTCAGCTCCCCGCCATGGAGTGGCTTCGGTCACCCAGGCTTTATTGTGGTCGGCAGGAAGGGTTCTGTGGGGGCGCTCGGTTATGGCCTTGGAATTGCTCGGGGCCTTGGGGCTGTTCGGCCAGGCAGCTTGGGGAACAACAACAACAAATATAATGACTAGATTAATTGAGTTAATAGTTTTACCATTTGAGAAATGTTAGCCAGGAAATAGGTGTGGAAAGTTACAGCCCATCTGCTCTAGCCCTTTTTGAGTTACAGAGGTTTGGGAGTCAGGATATGAACGGACTATAGTACCAATAATAGTTCTCTAAGGTATAACTCACTGCTCTCAAGGATAGAGTTAACCACGGTGTAAAACCCAAAGACCAGTTCAGTATTTTTAGTAGTTATTGTACTGTATCTATTTTTATTCATTTCACTCCAACACCAAACACCTCCCAAAGAAATTAATGAAAGCAAGTATGTGATCCACCGGGATTTGAACCTGGGTCACCACATACATATTTTAAACACTCTAACCACTACACCATCAAGACAGTTATAAGTACAGTACATGGCTACGATTAATATCCATTTATGGAATAGCCTACTGGATATTAATCTAATCATGTACTACACCCAACTGCACTTATGAATAGCCTAATAGTTAAGTGAGAGGGAAGGATACTCATTGTGGTGTATAGTTCAAATTATATCATGGAAGTGATATAATGGCCTTAAAAATGCTAGTTCATATTAATGTTCTTGCGTAAAATGTGGCTTATAGTTCAAATTATATCTTTGGAAATGATATAATTATTATGTTCTCTCCACCAACCAACTTTACTCCTAAACTCGATTAATGGCGTTCATCTTGTGTCGTCCAGACCTAAGAGAGTTCCGTATGGAGCTCAGTGGTCTGGTTAATCAGCTCTACATAACTAATTAACTATCTTGTGTGTGGTCCCAGTTTTGGTTTGTTTATTTTGCAAGTTTTACATAATAATTCCTTCTCATAAGCTGACTTGATGGTGTAATGGTTAGTGTGTGTAAGTTCTGCATGTGATATCCTAGGAGAATCACATGTATGTATGTATGTATGTGCTCAGCTCTATCTCCATCAACCACTACATACACAATAATAAACACTACAAATAATGGACTCGGCTTTCATTTGACACCCTGTATACTAATATGTGATATTAGGGAACACCCCGTTCTTAACATTAATACTCCATTACAAACCCCAATGCACTAGAATAAACTAATGAAAGCATATGGTCCTCCCAGGATTGGAACTCGGGACACCACACCCAGAACATAAGCATGTAACCCATTACACCACCAACACAGTTATAAGGTAATCATTTACAAGCCCAGCACTCACCTTGCATTCCAACGTTGTTTGTTGACCATATGCTCGGTTTTTCACTTCGAATCACCCGGTACTGCGGCCCCAATATCGTGTACTGGTGCTCGGTACTGCGCCTCTATATACAGCAGGTTTAGCATTGCTACTCAGTCACATTGCTGGTCTATCAATCTGCAAACAAAATAATAATTATAAATACAAACTCCAAATAATTGATAAGACTGGATACAAATAACATGGGATAACATAATCAAATGTATTGATTTCACTCCCAACACCAAACATCTCCCAATGAAATTAATGAAGTATGTGATCCTCCTGGGATTTGAACCTGGGATACCACATACCGGTACTGTACAGATCTTAAACACTAACCATTACACCATCAAGACAGTTAAACGTACAGTACATGACCACGATTTATGTCCATTTATCGAATACTGGATATCAATTTAATCATGTACTGGAAATTTTGGGTTAAATTCAAGCACAGCAATATTCACACGTTCTCAGTCACAACCGTTACACCTCGTATTTGACTGCCATTTTTCCTAAATTATCACACAACCTCCATATCCCCAACAGACATCCAATCAACCAATTCAACCCTGAAAGCAGTTATCAACATGATTGGTGTCAAACCAGTATTTGACTGCCATTTTTCCTAAATTATCACACAACCTCCATATCCCCAACAGACATCCAATCAACCAATTCAACCCTGAAAACAGTTATCAACATGATTGGTGTCAAACCAGAGCAATTTTGTTTGAAGACTTGAACAAAATTATAATGTAAAACTTGCAAAATAAACAAACCAAAACTTGGACGAACACAGTAAAAAGACAAAACACCTAATCAAAATTGCTATGTGGAAACCACGCTTCAGCAAAATAATAATTCTTTATAAATAAAAGAATACAATATGAGAAGGAACACAATAAATTAACATGAAATAACATTGTTTTGGCCATTTTATCATTTCCATAATTTATACTTAATTTGATCTAAACATGATAATTATATCAGCTACTAAGGGATTCAATTTACCATCAGCTGGAAAAAATACAGTATAGTGAATAGATGAGTGATAGCACGGTTGTTTGGGAGAGCGGGTCGGGCGCCAGTTGGGAGTAGATAATAGTCCATCAGGCGCCTGAACCGGAGAGCCGGTATATACAGAGCGATCCTTAAATAATTGTCCATAGGGATTCCCATGTACAGTATTTCATTATGGTGATAGGAGTAGTGATTATGGTAATATATATGTATACAGTATATCTTATAATAAAATGCATGGGAAATCCCTATGGGCAATTATTTAAGGATCGCTCTGCATGAAGTGTCATGCCTGGATGTGAGGTGGGCGGGCATTGTGGTGGTAGTGCTTCGCTGTGTGTCTGTCTACTGAGACCGGAACCTCTCCGGGAGGTCTGGGACCTGGGAATATACTACTACTACTACTTTCTATGCGTCATACAATTTTGAGACATTTCCCGACACTGGTACGGTATTTGAAGGTTTCTTTTAACACATGTTTAACCCCTTCTGTACCGGCGACGTCGTTTTCATTTAATTTCAGCTACTTTTAGATGATTTTATGAGGCTCAGCAAGGATATGTGGTAGCTAAAAGGATTCATTGCGATAGTGTGTAGACTTTTGATTGGTATATGTCTTTCCTAAGCTCAATAAAATCGTCTAATAGTTGCCAGAATACAATGAAAAGTACAGCACTGGTAAACAAGGGGTTAAATACCAAGGCTTCCGTGAGGCCTATCGCATTTTCTGGATTAATGTAATATACAGTAAACTCCCTTTTATCCAAAATTCATATATCCACAAATTTCAGTTTACCAAAGTTTTTGCTATCCATATTTTTCACCTGCCACTTTCTGGTGCAGGTGCCTCCTCTGTGGTGGAGGGGTGAGAAATTTCCACCACCGCTTTTCTCCGGCGAGACGTAGAAGTCGGCTAAAGGGGATCGGGGGCAGGGGGCTTGGTATCCTTCTCCCCTTAAATAAATCTAACAAAAAAACGAGACAGAGATAGGGGCGAGGGAACGCGTTCGTGGTCCCGGACCCTAAGAATAGGAGCTTTGAATGTGCGTGGATGTAGTACGAATGAGAAGCGAGAGGATATTGGAAGGTTATTTGAAAGAAGGATGTATGAAGTCCTTGCACTGAATGAAACAAAGATGAAAGGAGAGGGAGAAGTGGATTTTGGAAACATGATAGGTAGAAAGTCTGGAGTAGACGAGGGAGTCAGGGGGAAAGAAGGAGTGGCTATTATTGTGAAGGAGGAGTTGAGAAAGTTTATAAAAGAGTGGAAAGAGGTGTCATCAAGGCTAATGTGGGTGAGAATGCGGTTTAAGGGTGAAAGGTGGGTTTTTGTAAGTGCGTATGGACCAGGAAGTGAAAGAGAGTTAGACGAGGTAGAGGGTTTCTGGGAGGATTTGAGAGATTGTCTACAAGGGTTTGATGAAAATGAAAATGTTATAGTTTTAGGGGACCTAAATGCTAGGCTAGGAAATGAGCCTGTTGAGGGAGTCATCGGTAGTTTTGGTGTGGATGGTGTAAACGAGAGTGGAGAAAGACTGAAAAATGTATGTGAAGAGTGTAGATTGAGTGTAGGTAATACGTTCTTCAAAAAAAGGCGTATACACAAGTACACCTGGCATAGACTTGTGAGGGGAGAGATTGTAGAGAGGGCATTGATGGATTATGTGCTGGTGACAAGGGAAAGATTGTGTAGACTGCTGGATGTGAATGTGATGAGAGGTGAGGCGGAGGGTATGTCAGATCATTACCTGGTGGAGGGAAAGCTAAGAGTTAAGAGTTACAGGAGAATAAGAGACAAGCGTGAAGTAAGAGAGGTAATAAAAGTTAGTGAGTTAGAGAAGAGTGAAAAAGAGAGGGAGTACAAGGAAAGACTAAATGAAAAGTGGATGGAAGTGAGAGAAGTAGAGGTTGAATGGCAACAGTTTAAGGAAGGAGTGAAAGCAAGTGCAGAGGTAGTATGCGGCAAAAGGAAAGTAGGAGGCAGAGGTATCAGGAAGGGAAGCGAGTGGTGGAATGATACGGTGAGAAAGGCAGTTGAGGAGAAGAGACAGTGTTTTGAGAGGGTTTTACAGGATGGTAGTGTTGAGGTATGGGAGAGGTACAAGGAGAAAAGGAGAGGCAAAACGGAAAATTAGAGAAGCGAAAAAAGATGCAAACAAAAGGTGGGGTCAAAGGCTGAGTGAGAATTTTGAAGAACGAAAGAAGATGTTCTGGAAGGAGGTAAATAAAGTAAGGAAAGGAGAACAAAAGAGGGAAGAGTCAGTGAAAGATGTAAATGGAGAATTACTAGTGGAACCAGTTGAAGTGAGGAAAAGATATGCCGAGTATTTTGAATCTTTGTTAAATACAAGAGATGGAAGAGAAGCAGTGATTGAAGCTGAGGTGGATGGAGATAGGTTACCCAGGCCACCCAGGTGGCAGGGAATGAATGAAAGGATTGAGGAAAATGAGGTGAAAGAAGCAGTGAAACAAATGAGAGCGGGAAAAGCAGAGGTTTGGATGGTATTGCTGTGGAGTGTATAAAGAAGGGTGGAGATGTGATAATAGATTGGTTGGTGAGACTTTTCAATGTGTGCTTTGCTGTGTCAATGGTACCAATAGACTGGAAGAGTGCATGTATTGTGCCGTTGTACAAGGGGAAGGGAGATCGGCAGGAGTGTTCAAGTTATAGAGGTATTAGTTTATTGTCAGTGGTTGGAAAGCTGTATGGCAGGGTGTTGATAGAGAGGATAATAAAGTGTACGGAAGTTGCAATAGGAGAAGAACAGTGCGGTTTTAGGAGGGGAAGAGGGTGCGTGGATCAGATGTTTGCAGTAAGACAGTTATGCGAGAAGTATTTAGAGAAGCATAAAGAGATATTTTGGGCTTTTATGGACTTGGAAAAAGCGTATGATCGTGTGGACCTTGAAGCAATGTGGAAGGTGTTAAGGATTTATGAAGTAGGAGGAAATTTGTTAGAAGCAGTTAAGAGTTTTTATGAAGGGAGCAGAGCATGTGTGAGAGTAGGAAATGGTGAGTTGAGTGAATGGTTTGAGGTAAAGGTAGGTTTGCGACAGGGTTGTGTAATGTCACCATGGCTGTTTAATATGTTTATGGATGGTGTGGTGAGGGAGGTGAAAAGGAGAACTATGGGAAGAGGATTGGGTTTAGTAGGAAAGAATGGTAGAGATTGGGAGTTGAATCAGTTGCTGTTCGCTGATGACACAGCATTGGTGGCGGATTCTGATGAGAAACTGCAGCGGGTAGTCAAAGAGTTTGGCGTGGTTTGTGGAAGGAGAAAACTGAAGGTGAACGTCAATAAAAGTAAAGTAATGGTGTGTAATAGGGGAGAGCATAGGGTGAATCTAGATGTGAGGCTGGATGGGGAAATATTGGAACAAGTAGAGTTTTAAATATCTAGGAGGAACGATAAGCAGGAGTGGAGGTATGGAAGTGGAGGTAAAACAGAGTGTGTGAAGGAAGGAAGGTTTTCGGAGCAATGGAAAGTACAGTACAGTATGTGGAAGACGAGAAATCTCGGAGTGAAAGTAAAAAGTGCACTGTATCAAGGAATTGTTGTGCCAACAGTGATGTATGGGGCGGAGACATGGGCTCTGAAGAAAAAGGAGAAAAGAGGGCTGGATGTGATGGAGATGAGCTGCTTGAGGAGTATGTGTGGAGTTACTCGTAGAGACAGATTGAGGAATGAAGAGATACGTAGGAGAGTGGGGCAGCAGGAACATTTGTCAGCCAGAGTGGACAGAAGAGTGCTGAGCTGGTATGGTCATGTTGAACGAATGGGAGATGAAAGGCTTACAAAGAGAATATGTGAGTCAGGTACAAGGGGAGATAGAAGGGCAGGAAGACCCCCATTGAGATGGAGAGACTGTGTAAGAAAGGCTTTGGATGATAGAGGAATGACTATAGATCAGGCAGGGGAAGTGGTGGTGGACAGGAGTGAATGGAGAATGCTTGTGAATAGTTGAGCGAACACGTGGTCATTTGGAGTAAGGGGTCGGGCGCAAGTTGGACTAGATAATAGTCCATCAGGCGCCTGGCCCGGGGAGACGATTAATATGAAGGGTGCGCCTGGAAGTGTGGTGGGAGGGCTTGTGGCTTTGGCTCCGCTGCATGTCTGCCTGCCGAGATCGGAACCTCTCCGGGTGGTCGGGGGCCGGGGGAGTGCTGGAGCGACCTTGGTGACCCTGGTCTCTGGGTCTTCTCCTGGGTGACCTGGATGTGTGTGAGTTTGTGCTTTTTATTTGTGTTTATTTGTTGTTTTATGTTGCTTTTGTGTTTTCCCTGTTCTTGCTCTGTCTTGAGTCGGCTACCCCCAAAATGGGGATTGGGCCTGAGCATATAGATAGAATAGATATTTTTCATTAGTTTTCACATATTTAAGCCTCTCTGGGTGCTGCTTAATTGTATCAATTCAACCCCTCTGAAGTAGAGATCCCTTGAATTAGATGATAATTTGAAGTTAAAACAGCCTAGCAATGGTTTTATATGCATTGAAAACAGTATATTTGCCATTTGTACATACTGTATAGTATATTTAGCTCTATATAGAGGGACTCTCGTTTATCAATAAAAATCGCTTAGGCCTATCCAAAACTTTACAACTCATGATTTTTGGAAGGGAGTTTAGTGTATAAGGTATTTTTTTTACAAGCCTATACTGTACTCAGTTTCTTTTCAACTGACGGTAAATTGCAAAGTTCCTAACAAGATTTCTGTTATTTTGAAGATTTTGTAGTGAAATATGGGGCTGATTATATAAACTTAAGTCTTAGTATGATGCAGAGACAGTAGTTTATTAGTTTTCCACCAAGTATCGAGAAATTAGCTGCTAAAGGATTCAATTTACCGTCAGCTGAAATGAAACCCACAATAGCGCTCACCTACCACCTCACCTTTTTTTGTTGACCATATCACCAATGTCGGCTGGGTTTTTTTCTCACTCTGTACAGTACTGCGGCCTCGGAGTCGGATGGATCCTAAATTGAGTGGTCAATCCTGTAAATCCTTCAGTAAACTGGCATGGGTTGTCCCTCTTACAGGGCATAGGTCCACTTGGGGGCCTTCTGTGTATGGCCACACTCATTAAGGGGAGTAAGGTGTCCGGCCTCGGTAGCCGACTTGATATTGTTGCTCAGTCACCTCGCTGCTTTCCATCAATCTGCAAACAAAAATTATTCTTATAAATACAAACCCCCAAAATTGAGACTGGATACAAATAACAGGGGATCCTACTGGCATAAGTTTGGGTTAAAGTCAAGCAACCGTTCGCGGCAATATTCGCACGTTCTCAGTCACAATCGTTACGCGTCGAAGTTGACTGCTTTTTTATCCCCTAAATTATCCCATGGCCAGCTGTTATTTGCCCCCCTGCTGACAACACAGTATAGTAAACTCTCTCTCGGACTCTTTTTACTCGGAACCCCGCACTTTTCGGAATGGCATCGGCCTCTCGGACAGGTCGCTGTACATCTCGGCAAAATTCTGAGTTTCACGAGTACAAATCCGAGAGCCCACGTTGCCTGTCGGACAGGTAGTTCAGGTACCGGCACAACTCAGAAAAAATAGGTAAATTTCCAAGGTATCCGTGGTGTCATGCCCAAGCTGCAGACACCCCACGCGGCGAGTTTCCATAGCAACCACTCCCCCTGCATCCTCCGTCCCATCTCCCTTTTTTTTCCCTGACTCAACCTCATTGCCCGCCCAATCTGCTTCAGTTCGGTTAGTTTAGCCAAACCTAACTGTTACCGGTACTGTATTACACATCTGTTTTCACGTAATCCTAATTGAAAGTGTTAAAAAGACTTCAATCCTTTGGCCGACACAATCGATAGTACCGGTACATTAGTATGTTGGTAAATAAAGCAAAACACTTTAATCGGTTAGCCTAGCCTAACTGTCCTTTTGTCGATACGAACGATAGTACCGGTACATTAGTACCGCACAGTATGCTAGTAAATAAAGCAAAACACTTCAATAGCCTAGCCTTAAGCCGGTATCACACGAGCGCCGTTTCACTCAACATTTATCCTTAACACTGGTCTGGCAGCTTGTAAGGTAAACATTTAATATGTTTCTGTTACCTAAATTCATCTACCATCAGTCTAGTTTCCGATACCTGTGCAAATTATTCCAGAAATGTTGCCAGAAATTTTTTGATCATCAAATTTTGACTAAAAGATATTGTGTGATACCGGCTTAACTGTCCTTTGGTATACACGATCGATAGTACCGGTACAAAGGAAAACAAGCAACATATATGTTGATCCCTTCGAGGCTGCTTGTAGGTACATTAGTATACAGGGTGTCAAACCAAAGCAGTCTATTATTTGTTGTCTTTATTATTGTATAAGAATAACTAAAATTATGGTTTATAATTCAAATTGTGTCTTTGGAAGTGATAAAACGGCCAAAACAATGCTATTTCATGCTAATTTTCCTGTATTCCTTCTCATATTCATTAAAGTCTTCAAACAAAACTGCTCCGGTTTGACACATACATACAATTTTAAGACTGAGTGCTCCACAAATACGTGCAGTTTCAGTCTCTTGTCTTATTGGCGGCGTTCCAGGCAACCCTGTTAACCCCTTAAGCGTGATGGGCCTCATGGAAGGCTTCCTATAGGGAACGCGATAGGCCTCACGGAAGCAAGACCATAAAAAAAGCCTTCCCCCCCAAAAAAAGGGCCTATCAAAACAAAGGAATTTGTCTCTAGGTGAGATAATTCCCCTCTAGTACTCATCCATGTGTTTCTCACACCTCCCTCCCCTCCTCAATTATCACCTATTTTTCCTCTTATTATCATCATTTATCGGTTATTTTTCTCTCCCGCGATAATGTAGCACAAGTGGGTTGCATAAAAGATCGTTATGTAACACCCAGACACCGGCACACACCGCCCCGCTCGCCTCAGTTGACTCACAGACAGCGAGAGGGGAGGGTTGCCTGTGGCTCTCTCTCGCCTGAGATTATGACCGGGTGGCCAATATCTTCGTTTTTCACCACCCAAATGCTTTTCCAACTTATTTTAGCACTCCTGAAGGTTCATATATACATCATATATGTAAAATAAAAGCATACCGAAAACAAATAATGCTCTATATTGTAAATATAACGAATTCTGTCAGAATCCAAGGCTAGAAATGCACAAATAACTACCCTAGCCCCTAGGTCTATATCGCGCTTGTCAGGTTAAGGGCTGCTTCACTTGTCAAGTTTTTGGATTTGAGATCGGCACGTATAGTCCGATCCCAGGTCTTCCTCGGTCCACCCCTTGGTGCAGCTCCCTCCACAATCACAGACCTGCATTTTTTCACCCAATTTTGTTCATCCATTCTCTCCAAATGTCCATACCATCCAAGTCTACTTGTACGCATCACCTCGCTAATACTCTTAATACCTACACCCTACATTAATGCTGGTAAATAAAGCACTACATAATTAATGTAAGGTTGACCAAGCGGTTTGGGGATGGATATAGAGTCCGGGCGTACGGTCGTCATGTTTACATAGGGCGATCGCCGCGATTAAGTTCGCGTCTATTTTGACGGTGATTTTTTTTTCTCAGTTATTTGCCCCCTGCTGGCAATATATATGATGATGACAGTATGTCGTGGGGGGTGAGGGGGGGCATATTATTGTATCCAAAGGCAGTCAAAATAGACGGGAACATGATGGCAAGCGTCCACCGCCGCTCCGTGTAAACAAGGCTACCGGTACGCCCGAACTCATTCTACCAGCAGTTCGTTCAAGTGTATTATGGTAAATAACAGGGTGTTAAACCAGAGCAATATTGTTGATCATGAGAAGGAATTCATATTTTTTCACCAACCAACTTTACTTCTAAACTCAATTAATGAAATCAACAAATACATGTGGCACTCCAAGGACTCCAACCTAGGATACTCACACCCAAATTCCGCACATTTATGCATTACGCCATCAAGACAGAAAATTATCAAGAAATACCATTGTTTTGGCCATGTCATTACTTCCAAAGACATAATTTGAACTATAAACCATGATTTTATCATTATATACAGTATAGCCTACCTGTACAATAATAACAACCAAAAAATAATGGACACCCTGGCAATGGTGCATGAATTCTGTCGACAACAAAAGACTACGGCGCCGTCTCGAAAGCAACCATGTCTTTTCGGATGTACTGTATACAGACTCTGTCTTACTTAACCCTCTCCGACATATGACGCAATTTTGAGCCTATTGGGGATACTTTAAAGCCTTTGTTACCATCAGGGGTATTTAGAAACCTTTAGTTTAGTTACTTCAAACTCTGCAGTTGTCTTTGAGTTAGCTGTGGGCAGAAAACTAATTTTGGAGAGGTAATTATACGAGTGAGAGAACTCTATTTCTTATTGCTAATCTGGCAACCTCTGCGTCATAAATGTGTGAAAGGGTTAATTTATTATCTCTCTTTCGTATTGTAGTACGAAGGACAGAGGACAATTCGGATTCTTTAACTTCCGGAATTTCGCTCTTTTGGAGGGGGTTATCTTTTTTATTTCTATTTTTTAGGTTTATTTTCTGTTTTTATATTTTAACTCTCAAAGAGCGGGGGGTCGTGTGTACAGTATACTGTATCACCGTAGCACCAGGCGGCTATATTTACCAAAAATTAGATTCATTCCATGCTCTTTTTCATGCATAAGCAAGAGCCAGAGCATAATACAATTACATTTCCGTGAAAGGACGCTTTACAATGGCACTTGAATCATCCTTGTACGACATCTGGTTATCTTGCAACGATCGTGAAACCGAAGGGCAAAATCTTGATAGCGTAATGCATAAATGCGTGGAATTTTGGTGTGAGTATCCTAGGTTCGAGTCCTTGGAGTGCCACATGTATTTGTTGATTTCATTAATTGAGTTTAGAAGTTGTTGTTGTTGTTGTTCCCCAAGCTGCCTGGCCGAACAGCCTCAAGTCCCCGAGCAAGGCCAAGGCCATAACCGAGCGCCCCCACAGAACCCTCCCTGCCGACCACAATAAAGCCTGGGTAACCGAAGCCACTCCATTGCGTATGGCATGGGTATGGCAGAGATCGCTCAGTTCTCACTCTGATAGACCAGCCCATCACCAGTTTAGAAGTAGAGTTGGTTGGTGAAAAAATATAATTTATCGGCAATTTTCCAGTTTTTGGTGTATGAGTAAGGGAGGTGTATGTAGGACTTCAGTCTACGCCGCACGGCCGTGGCGAGCAGTTGAAGGCCGCCTATCATCCCTCCAACGCCCGGTCCCTCTCTCAGCGCTCATAATAGCCTCAAAATGGCGCACGTCATATGACGGGTGCCGCAGGATAGGCCAATTTTCTCACTCCCGGCATATGACGGTAGCCGCAAATTGAGGGTTATAGGTGTACCGTATTATGGTGTATTTCATTGTTAGAAAGTGTATTGCCATTCTTATTTGTAATTGTAATTCCCATACCCTAACAATCTAAGGGAGAGAATGTGAGGTTTTGGGTGGGGGAAAAAATGGGATGGATGTACAGTAGTTACCGGGTGTACAATTACCGACATACAACATAAATCATCTATAAATACTTATAATAAAATAAATACTTATAAATCTATAATACTAGGTTAGGTTAGGTTAGGTTGTTTGGTTAGGGTAATGTATTTTTGTATCCAAAGGCAGTCAAAATAGACGGGAACATGATGGTGAGCGTCCGCGTAGTGTAAACAAGACGGGCGGTACACCCGGTAACTACATTCTTGCCGAAAAAATATGGGTAATATGTAAATAACTCTGGGATAAAAAAAAATATATAATATTGTTACGACCGGGACTACGCATAAAACAAGGGCACTCAATGATTGGACTAGTAATAGGGCACTATGCAACAACGGTACGCTAGATCCAAACCCTCGAACTTATATGCCGGCGAACAAAACACCTATACCCTCCAGGGTTAATCTGCGATAGCGGGGTATCCTTAACTGGGCATAAATGTACTCTACTTCAGGCTAACCGACACTGGTATAGCCTGATAACAAACAAGATGCAAGTTACGTTAAAATGCATAAAAAGGAATCTATGGAAAGATCAATTAAATCACTGCAAGATTTAATACAATAAAAAGATGCTTCAATACAGTTACTCTAAACAACAATAAACTCTTCACCCCTATCTGAAAGAAAGTGAATTATAGTCCTACAGCATAGACCTGGAAACTTCTGAAGAAAGTCTGATGCTCATAAGATGCTCGTACTGATCTTGAACTATATAAAGGCAGGAGGCAGGACACCACACGTGTAAATCGAATACACAAAAAGATAGGACATATAATGTTAACTGACACGAGAATACTATGAATGCGCAGCGGTAGCAATGCTCGACACTAAAAGAAGTACTTCCTCATCAACGAAACAGTCTGCTATGGTTGTGCGGCTCAACAACAACCTAGACTAATAAATGCTGTGAATACTAATGCGTACATATCAAAGAGCTTATATTAAATACTAACAAATGTCTACTCGATTAATAATGTCTAGCTGGGATACTCTAGGTAAGGAACTGGGGTTGAGCAAGACAGGCTCGTAGCCTAGCGATGTCCTTAAGACTGCATCCTTTAAGTTACGTTAATTGACAAGGGGGCTCTCTCGATAGATCCAGATCACAAGTATCTGGTTCTATCCTGGCGACCCTCTAAAGACAAGCAAAGAGGCAGCAAAGTGTGAAACTGGTACAGGCCAAAACCCTCAGTCAACACAATGCTGCACTCGCAAAGGACGCAACCGAAAAGACAACCCAGGCTACCACAGGACCGGTCGAAGTCGTGTAGGTATAAGCAAACCGTACACACATCGGAGACAACGACTACAGTTACCCTATCCCAGTCTAGCATTAAATAAAAGAGCAGAAACACTAAATCAATAATAGAGACACACAAAGTTCTTAACCTATACTAACTAAGAACCCTCAAACCTATTCTAAGAACATAAAACGTGTTCGCATAAAACGAGTCTCGATTAAAACGACCGACCTAAAATATTAATATTTAATTTTCGATCAGAACGAATGTGATCACATAAAACGAGTCCGCCGCCAAAGTGGGGCAAATCCGAGGAGTTTTCATATAGAGCGCCGAAATATCGTACAAAACGTACGAAATATCGTACGCTTTCATATAGAACGCCGAAATATCGTACAAAACGTACGAAATATCGTACGCTCCTGACGGAAATTTACGCTTCCAGTGAACATTGACGATATTTGGCCACCAAAATGCTGTGTTCACATAAAACGAAATCGCATAAAACGCCCTCGTTTATCGACCATAAACTCGTTTTATGTGAGACCCTACTGTACATGTAAATATCTCTGAGGACGGCGCATGCAATACAATGGGCCGGCTATGAAAACCGTATGCAGAACCCAAGGGGAGTGTTGTGCAGTTAAGAAAGGTTAGAGTATGGAAAGAGAGAATCGAGTAAGAGAAAGTGATAAAGGTGGTGATCGGGAGAGAGTATGCAAAGGGATGTTAGAAGCACGCGCGCCAAGCCTGTCCTGACGAGGACAGCTCCTGTGGACCCTCATGGAGGAGGTAAGTTACACAGGAGCCCACAAAGGCGCGATGGTCGGCCAATCACGGGCCGAGACGTCACAAGACAGCAGGTGTCACGTGACACAGCAAGACACGCCGTCCAATGGCGAGCGAGAGGCAGGAATGCACCCGCACCTACAGACACTCACTACCTTCTCGCTCTGAAAGTCTTTCTCATTCACACGCTGGTACTATCATCACTACTGTTGATATAAAATATTACCCGTTGTCACAGACGAAAACAAAGACCACCACTGAACTGTCTGTGACAATGCGATTACTAGGAAAGAAAGAACAACATTCTCTGATAACTGTAGCCCATTTCGATGTCCCTGGCGAGCGCTAGTGGCTAACGAGAGGCGATTCTGCCAACGCTGGTAGACGTCACCATATATAAATAACAAAATTTAAAATTTGAGCCAAGTTTTGGCAAAAGTATACTTGCATTTGAGTGGGGTTTTTTTTTTCAAAGAAATAATAAGGAAAACAAAAACTTGGCTCAGATTTGGTCAATATTCAGAGTAAACAAAATAAACAAATAATAAGTTGGCTTGGATTTATCCGATGTTCAGAATCAAGAAACCCAAAATTTTAAAAATATTTGCCTCGGATTAGAGCATACTGTATTTGACAACAGAAGGCCTAATGGGTTAGTAATATTTATAGCCTAACAACTTGGCTTTGGTTATTGTATCCCACGGCGGCCAGCTGCTGTTTGGTTAATTGTTTGGTACCGACCATCAGCCATGGGATACAATACAGTAAACCCTCTCTACCTCGGACCTCGAGGTCAGAAACCCGTACTAGCTGGATTGGCATCGGCCTGTCGGACAAGTCCTCCCATATGCCGGACTTTTCCGAAAGTTTTCCAACAGTCTCTAAGTGTCGGACGACGCTCTCAGTTTTCGAAAAACTAAGGGCAAATAATGTCTGTCATAACCGTAAAATTCCGTCGTCTGATATCTCAAATTTTTCCGAGATTTGTCCGACAGTCGACAGTCTCACTTTCCCGGAAAACTAAGGGTAAATGTCCATCAAAACCAGAAGACGCCACTTTGATTCAGAGCTAATGGGACCCTCGTCACCCGCCCGGTATGCACTTGACACAGTGCATTACAGTACTATGAACATTATTAATGTATATACTGTACAGTAGTGTGCTATTATACTGTACAGTACTGAATGTGTAAAATCTAGGGTAGGAATAGGGTAGTCTCATTTTCAATGTTGACGCGGACTTCCCTCTTGAGGTCGGAATTTTTCTGTAGTCTCCGTTT
The DNA here is from genome assembly GCA_032716605.1 of Paralithodes platypus. NCBI lineage: Eukaryota > Metazoa > Arthropoda > Malacostraca > Decapoda > Lithodidae > Paralithodes > Paralithodes platypus. The sequence continues at coordinate 1,007,044 of CM064554.1, forward strand.
TCATGGTTGACTCGGATCTCCCCGCGTGAGGTTGGGTTTTGAGTTGTTGTTGTTGTTGTTCCCTAAGCTGCCTGGCCGAACAGCCCCGAGTCCCTGAGAAAGGCCATGGCCACGATCAGGCTTTCCCACAGAGCTCTCATTGAGTGTAGATTGTGTTGTTGGCGTAAGTGGTTGTGTGAAATGCAGTCTTCTATGATGTGTTTAATGGTATGGGGTGCTGTGTTACATCCCGGGCAGGCGTCGACAACGGAGTCATCCAGTCTCTTCTGATAGCTCAGGAGAGCTGGATGGTGTCCGCATCTCAGCCTGGCCAGGTGGACTCTGTCCTCGCGAGGAAGGGAGGATTCGGAAGGATGGATTTCGGGAGGTGCGTGCATGCAGCTGCGTGTTGTCTGTGAGTGAGTGGATGGATCGGTGAGAGATATGAGTATGGATGTGCTTCTGGAAGTTGGTTCGGGGTGGGCAGGGAGGGAGAGAGGACAATAATTGTGTGTGATACCGTGTGCTGGGTGTTGTTTTGATATTTCTTGGTGTCTGTGGGTGTGTTGCCATGTAGTTTAGTGGGTGGTCTTGGTTCGTGGAGGCTGCTGCCAGGAATTGAGTGCCTCTCATGTCCAGATGGTCTTTGACTTTGGTCTGGGTTTTGAGTAGAATATATAGCCTTGTTTACACTACGCGGAGCGGCGGCGGATGCTTGCCAAGTTGCCATCATGTTCCCGTCTATTTTGACTGCCTTTGGATACACAATATATTGAGGGGGGTCTTTGCCTCCCCTCACCCTCCATGACATATTGTCATCATTATATATATTGCCAGCAGGGGGCAAATAACTGAAAAAAATCGCCGTCAAAATAGACGCAAACTTAACCATGGCGATCGACATACTGTACGTAAACATGACGGCAGCGGTGGCGTACGCTTGCGACCATGTTCCCGTCTATTTTGAATGCCATTGGACACACCCATGATATATTATCATCATACATATTGCCAGCAGGGGGCAAATTACCAACAAAAATCGCTGTCAAAACAGACGCGAACTTAACCACGGCGATCGACAAATGTAAACATGGCGGCGGCGGGGGAGACATCGGGCCTTTGCAATCATGTTCTCGTGTATTTTGAATGCCATTGGATACAATAATATGTTGAGCCCCCCTCACCCCCCATGACATATTGTCATCATCATATACAGTATATTACCAGTAGGGGACAAATAACCAAAAAAAATCGCCGTCAAAATAGACGTGAAGTTAACTGCGGCGATCGCCCTATGTAAACATGACGACCGTATGCCCGGAATCTACATCCATCGGACCATCCCCCTACAACTTAGCCTATGTAAACAAAATAAAAACATGGGGGTAGAATGTAGAATTCGGGCGTACCGCCAGTCTTGTTTACACTACGCGTAGTGGCGTCGGACCTTTCCCATCATGTTCCCGTCTATTTTGACCTGACCTGACCTGACCTGACCTGACCTGACCTGACCTAACCTAACCTAGTATTCATGTAATAATGACAGGGAGCAAATAGCAGAAAATATAGCGTCGAAATAGACAGGAACGTAAGTGCGAGCGCAGCGATCGCCCTATGTAAACAATGACGACCGTACGCCCGAACTCTACATCCATCCCAAACATGGTAAATAAGGCTAGGTTAATATTGAACGCTACCACAATAGGCCTATATGTAGCTTATGATGACAATAAGTCATGGGGATGATGGGGGTCCCGCAACCTAATATTGTATCCCACGGCAGTCAAAATAGACGAGGACGTGATCACAAACATGCCATACGCCCTAATTACTAGCCTCCATCGGACCATCCTTAACAAAATATCTCCTTTCTGAACCACTAAGCTGAACTACCACAAACATTTATCATAAACATAAACACTGGGCGGGTGCCCAACCCTGAAAGGGGTTGAAATAGGGGAGCTATCCCCCTGCCAAAGGCGGCTTTCTAGGGCCTTTCCTAGCTGTTGCTGAGAGAATTGGGTTCTAGTCATGTGGTGATGGGCTGGTCTATCAGAGTGAGAACTGAACAATCTCTGCCATACCCATAGCTTACTCTGACTGTTACTTTTACTTGTATAGTTTCTAGATCTCAAGTGACGGCGTCTCTTCCGTGGATTGACCTCCCAATCTACCACGATTGGAAGCCAAAGCGTCGCATTTTTCCTTTGCCCCTCAACTTTCTCTTCATAATTGCTGAGGGGCACAGGGCCCTGGGTGGGGCTTTGGTTTTCCGGGCGTTTCCTCACCCTCCTCAGCTCCCCGCCAGAATTAACAGATTAACTTGCTCATGTAGTGATGTACACCCTATGTGGTGGATTGTGTTCTTTTATTTCATAAGTTTCATTTTGGTAAGCGTTGTTTCCACATAGCGATTTTGATAATTTAATTTGACTTTATATTGTCCTTGTCCCAATTTTGGTTTGTTTAGTTTGCAAGTTTTACATTTTAATTAATGGAGTGGCTTCGGACACCCAGGCTTTATTATGGTCGGCAGGGAGGGTTCTGTGGGGGCGCTCGGTTATGGCCTTGGCCTTGCTCGGGGCCTTGGGGCTGTTCGGCCAGGCAGCTTGGGGAACAACAACAACCACAAACACTTTTCGGTTTAATTCTAGTTTCGCTTTCACAGCATACTCATAAATTTATATGGCTACTTTAGAGTTGTCATATACCATACTTAATTCCTATATATGTCCAAAGCGGCGGAAATGCATTATAAGGAATTATACCTACTGTAAAAAAAAAAAAAAAAATCTCCCCATATGCGGCACCATAGCTATTACATAATACTAGGTTAGGTTAGGTAAGGTGGTTAGGTTAGGCTAATGTCGTTAATGTAGTTTATTATCATTATATTACGTCTTTTACCCAGCAATTTCCCTGATCTTCATAGTTGGTCGGGAAGCTATGCCTTTACAATGGCGCCTCCCTTTTGTCGCTGTGTATGTGAAACTAGAATTTTACCCACTTTTCAAACCATATAGGCCTAGCCTATTACCCACAATTTATTTATCACAATATATTTCACCCATCCGTCACATAAAAAACATTTTGTCCTCCAAGGCGAACACACATATTCATTAACTTTAGTCTATAATAATATAACTACAATATAACAATAATATATCCGCGAAAATGGGAAAAATAAAAATGTCCTCTACATAGAGCCTACCTGCCTAGGCATTATTTTTACTATTGCATAGCTAATTGACTATATATAATATGTTATAGTACATATTGCATCATGCAGTCCATCTACAATGACTAGAAAAGTTATAAAACAAGCTAAGAATGGCTAGTAAAGCTACAAAACAAGCTAAAATTACTTAAAATAAAACAAACAAACCCACCTGTCACAAATGGCCGCCGGGTAAATAAGGAAGAATCAGGGTTGCCAACTTTAGGCACCAGTTTCCGCTAGATTCGTTTCTAAAGTCGCTAGATATTAAACATTTCATTATTTTGTGTATAAAATCGATCATTAGACTTCGAATGTTGCTTGAAAATTGACAAAACACAGATATTAGATATACTATCAGGATATATGATAAATGTTTGTTAGATATAAATAAGTATGGCTAATATATAAAATTATATTGACAACACTGTCCGTAGCAACACTCACTGACGCCGACTTTTGGCGGGAAATTCAAAACTAATTACCGTCCAATGAGTTGATTTAGTCGGTTTATTTTCAGCTGAGGGTAAATTGGCATGTCCTCATCATGATTACTCGGCTATTATGAACATTTTGAAGCGAAATGTTGTTAATTGTGAAAACTTGGCATTTATATGAGACAGACATAGCTATATTCATATTTTGCATTAAGTATCAGCTGGAAACAAATAAACTATATGCCTAGTTATTAAGGTGGGATGGTTAGTTATTCTGGTCCCCCTTCTTCCTCATGTTTAGCTCCATTAGTTCTCAGATTATAAGATGTTTGGCCCATAGGGTAGTTTGGCTAGTTTTGACCTTTCACCACATTTCTTAGTCAGAACATCTGAACAGAGGCACCAACCACACACACACACACACACACCGTTTGTTGTTCTCAACCACAATATGGATATATATAGAGGGAGCCTGCCCACTTACCTGAGCCATATACAGGAACAATAGCAAGAGGCTGATCATATTTTATAATTTAGTTACCCAATTAAACTCCCTTTTTCTTTTAAGTGTATTTGAAAAAAAACCAAAGATTTTCTATGGGTAACTAAACAAACCTAAACAAATAGCCTAACTGTTTTGGTGGTGTAATAGTATAAGATATGCACGAGGTATCCCAGGTTCGAATCCCGGGAGGATCACATGCTTTCATTAATTTCATTGGGAGATGTTTGGTAATGGGAGTGATATTGATAAATTGGATTATTAGCCTACATTTGATCGCGTATTTAGAGCAATGACTCGTTTTGACAGTTTATTCTGACGGTTATGTGGAAGTCAGAAGGTTATTGAGATAGTCTTTACCCCTTTAATTCACACAGATCCCTCCTAAGCTGTGGCAATATATATACTGTACCGTAATTTAAATGATGTGAGGCATGGTACTGTACACAATTGGGACAGTGGTTTTGGTAACAGTAGTTTGATGACCACTGTTTTTGGTTGAGGCAGTGCTGTGAACTACATACTAGCAATCTGGGTATTATTTAATTTATTTTTATTTTATGTAGCCGGCCCTATGTAGGCCTACAGTGTGTAATTATATATTTATGTTACTGTAAGATATATATGGACCCCAGGTATGGTCCCCTCTGTACTGTGTGAGTCTGGCATAAAGCATTATTATTATTATTATTATTATGACAGTCAGAATAAACTGTCCAAACGCGTCATGAGACTCAAAGGGTTAAACTGCATAAAATCATCTCATTTCAAAGGTAAAAAGTCATCATGGTGCATCAGGAGTTAATAGACTTGAGCGACTGATTGCAGCATTTTCTTGTCAAATATTGTATGTTCTATAGTCGATATATTATAGTTGGGCTAAAATCTTGACCACTAGCCTCTATAACTATAGTCCGCGCTCATTCTAGGTTGGGCAGAAATCGTAACCCCTAACCTCTCATAACTCAAAAAGGACTAGAGTAATCAAACTAATATTTCTACCACAAAGGAATACTTGGCTAGGGAATATGTGTACAAATTGACAGCTCATTTGCTCTAGCCCTTTTTGAGTTACAGAAGTTAGAGCTAGGTTACGATTTCTGCCCAACCTAGAATGAACGGACTTAATAAAACGTGAGCAATCGAGCTAATATTTCTACCATTTAGCAGGGTCAGCCAGGGAATATAGGTGTGGACATTTACAGCCCATTTGCTCTAGCCCTCTTTGCGTTATAAGTCACAATTTTTGGCCTATTTAATATGCAGGCAATATACATACATAAATTTAACTAAATGACTGCAGGCTGTTATATAAAAAAGACGGTCATCACTGCGGCACTTGTCATATGACAATTGCCAAATTTCTGCCTTGAACAAGGGCTGGGAGGCAGGCGAGCGAGTCTAAAGCCCCATCCACACGATCGAGCAGTGTCTGGCAGGCTGTGCCCCCTCACCGGGCAAAGTCTGTCAAACACGCTTGCGTTGTTGTCCACACGGTAGTGATTGGCCAGGCAAAGCCTGCCAGTGGTCAGACAAGGTGCTCGACAGAGCTGGGTGCGGTACGATCATGGTCTTCACCAACAATAATCGCATGACAGTTAAAGATGTAGAGTGCTGTGTAGCATAATTGATATATGCATGCAAAACTGAGATGAGAAACTGATGAGAAACTGCAGCGGGTAGTCAAAGAGTTTGGTGTGGTTTGTGGAAGGAGGAAACTGAAGGTGAACGTCAATAAAAGTAAAGTAATGGTGTGTAATTGGGGAGAGCATAGGGTGAATCTAGATGTGAGGCTGGATGGGGAAATATTGGAACAAGTAGAGTGTTTTAAATATCTAGGAGGAACGATAAGCAGGAGTGGAGGTATGGAAGTGGAGGTAAAACAGAGAGTGTGTGAAGGAAGGAAGGTTTTCGGAGCAATGGGAAGTATGTGGAAGACGAGAAATCTCGGAGTGAAAGTAAAAAGTGCACTGTATCAAGGAATTGTTGTGCCAACAGTGATGTATGGGGCTTGAGACATGGGCTCTGAAGAAAAAGGAGAAAAGAGGGCTGGATGTGATGGAGATGAGCTGCTTGAGGAGTATGTGTGGAGTTACTCGTAGAGACAGATTGAGGAATGAAGAGATACGTAGGAGAGTGGGGCAGCAGGAACATTTGTCAGCCAGAGTGGACAGAAGGGTGCTGAGCTGGTATGGTCATGTTGAACGAATGGGAGATGAAAGGCTTACAAAGATAATATGTGAGTCAGGTACAAGGGGAGATAGAAGGGCAGGAAGACCCCCATTGAGATGGAGAGACTGTGTAAGAAAGGCTTTGGATGATAGAGGAATGACTATAGATCAGGCAGGGGAAGTGGTGGTGGACAGGAGTGAATGGAGAATGCTTGTGAATAGTTGAGTGAACACGTGGTCATTTGGAGTAAGGGGTCGGGCGCAAGTTCGACTAGATAATAGTCCATCAGGCGCCTGGCCCGGGGAGACAATTAATATGAAGGGTGTGCCTGGAAGTGTGGTGGGAGGGCTTGTGGCTTTGGCTCCGCTGCATGTCTGCCTGCCGAGATCGGAACCTCTCCGGGTGGTCAGGGGCCGGGGGAGTGCTGGAGCGACCTTGGTAACCCTGGTCTCTGGGTCTTCTCCTGGGTGACCTGGATGTGTGTGAGTTTGTGTTTTTTATCAGTGTTTATTTTTTGTTTTATGTTGTTTTTGTGTTTTCCCTGTTCTTGCTCTGTCTTGAGTCGGCTACCCCCAAAATGGGGATTGGGCCTGAGCATATAGATAGATAGATAGATGCAAAACTGAAAAGAAAAGAAAGTTGTTTCATCAGCTTCCTATTTCTTATCTAATTATATTTTTATCTAATCTAATTATTCAAAAATCTAATTACGTGTGAACTCGCAAAATACCATAAGTTAGAGCTGCAATTACACACACACACACTCTCTCCCTCTCGGATGCATGTCTTATATTTACGTAATACACTGATAAGCTTGACATATCCTATAATCTCTGATGGTGCTTCAATCATCACTCGGTTTGCTGATATGGTCAGTATATGTACATTAAACGAACATTAAATCAATAGTTAGTGAATAAGATCATGGCGGGTTGGCTTACTCACAATAATAATATAAATAATACTACATATACATAATAATACTCATAAGAATAATACAATAGTAATATCTATACAAATAATAACGTCAATATAAATGGGGACGCTACCCATACAACATTCTAAAGCTAAAACTTAATTCATACCATCAGTGAATATAAAGTGCTTGCACATATTACTGGCTTTCTTCCACCAGATTTACCTGATAAACATCCATAAAATAAAAGGATAAAGGTCAAACTACACACTATTCCCCTCCTTCCACAGGCCCCGTTTATCCCCATTCCCACCGGCAAACTACCGGGCAGTGTCTGGTGATTTCGCTCAACTACGGCCGCGGCCATTCCCCTGCTTTGACCCAGGACGGACATTTCCCTCGAGCCCGACGGGCAGTGCTCGACCATGTGGACGGGGCTTAACCCTTGGGATCCGTTGATGGGTGCACTTCTGTTTCTGTGCCTGTTGTTTCGGGTGTTCCACAGGGCAGTGGCTTGGGCCTCTGTTTTTCATTATTTTTATTGCTTGCTTGTGCTCTGAGCTTGAAAATAAACTAGTTTCTTATGCCGATGACATAACTTTATACTCATCAATTCCATCTCCAGAGAGTAGAATCGAAGTTGCAGCATCTCTAAACAGGGACTTGGCTAAGATTACCTCTTGGTGTGAACTTTGGGGTATGAAGCTTAATGCTAAGAAAACTCACTCCATGATAATCAGTAGATCACGTACTTTGGCTCCTCCTCATCCTTGTTTGCATGTTTCTGGTGAACAAATTGAGGATGTGTCAGGTTTGCGTTTGCTTGGAGTGACTCTCGATCCTAAGTTGACATTTGAGAAGCATATTCGTTCCTTGTCTTCTACTATTGCTCAAAAGATTGGTTTACTTCGCAAGTGTTACAAAACATTCGCTTGTGAAACCACAGTCATAAAATCTTTTATGCTTTTATTTTGCCTCATTTTGAGTATTGCTCTCCTGTTTGGAACTCGGCTGCTGACTGTCATTTGAAATTGCTTGATAAAGCTCTTAATTCTATTAAATTTATTTTCCCTGCTCTATCTCTTGATCTTCATCGGCGTCGGGTTGGTGCCCTTAGTCTTTTATTTAAAATTGTTAACAATACTCAGCATCCATTGCATAGTTTTACCAGAACCTTTTATTCCAATTCGCGCAACAAGATTTACGAGGAGTCTTAATGACCTTGCCATGACTCCAATTAATGTTTCTACATCTCAGTTTTCTCGGTGTTTTATTCCTTCAATGATTCCCTTTTGGAATCATTTGCCAAACGAGGTTGTACAGTCAACCCATATCTCAGCTTTTAAGTCCAGAGTTAATGTTTTATTACAGCAGTAAATTTTTAGTTTTAATCATGATTTGCTTTTATTCTTTTTAGAATGGTGTTTTAATTGACAAACTGATCTTTTCTTCTGGGCTCTCTAACTACTGTAGCCCTTTTCCTTTTGCTTAGTTGTCGTAGTCTCTCTCCAGTACTTACGGGTATTTTGTGGGGATTCATCTTTTATAGGTGTATCTGCACCCTGTTGGGAGGCTTAGACAGCTTCAATAATAATAATAATAATAATAATAATAATAATAATAATAATAATAATAATAATAATAATCCGGGGGGCCTCATATGAAGTTTGGTATTTTCAAACTTCATAATTCAGTAGCTACTGATTGAGACCACCTAGAGCAGTCAAATTTTTTTGCAAATTGTAGAACGTTTTCTTGTCTGTAGACTGCCGTTGAGATGACATCGCTACGTTGCGTGGTTGCCGAGTTCTGATGATTATATCGGCGACTTTTTAGCCACGCATTTTGCCTCATATGAGGCCTCCCGGATTCCAAGGGTTAAGCAGGGCGGAACCATCCCATCTACCGCCCACCGTGTCTGAGCCATCACCAGTGGGAGACATCTCCAACTCCCTTACAGCCTTGGGAATAGCGGAAACCGCTCAAACTCGCTATTTTTTACCGATTTAGCGTCACGTGTGCAATATCGTTACACGGCAACCAGTGGTTGTACAAACATGATTCAAGTGTCATTGGAGAGGTCTATTCCTCTACTTTCAGGGGTATATCATTGAAATACGTTCTAGCTCTTGTTTATACATGAAAATGTGCATGGAATGAAGGTTACTTTTAGTCCAAAACCCCTCGTATGGTACAGTGCAGATCAAGCAATTGTCATATGACAAGTGCCGCACCCAAGGTGTTATAGACCGAGTGCCCCACACAAAGTGCGGTTCCGGTCTCACGTCCTAATTATGGCGTTCCAGGCAACCCTGTTCAGAGCTGCCTCACTTGTCATGTTATTTTTATTCAAGATCAGGCCGTAAAGTCTGATCCCAAGCTAAAAATATACACGAGACAGAGAAAAATGCCGTATTAAGGGGGGTCACCGTCTTTTTGTATCTTTTTCTTCCTCTCTCTTTGGGTTGTATTCATTCGTCCCCATTCAGTCTACTGTTTTAATATATTTGTTTTTTGTACTATTGTTAATGTCTTGTCATGTTGCAAATTTGATTTTAAATGAACATTTTGACATTTGACATGTAGTTTCTTCATTCATGCATAGTTTAGTACAATTTACCAGAACGTCCCCGACTTCCCAAATTGACTAATTCCTTGAACGTGACGATAGTGCGTTGTTATGTGTGCGATTAGATTGCTTGGGAACCAGATTAACTTGCTCATGTAGTGATCTACACCCTATGTGGTGGATTGTGTTCTTTTATTTATAAATTATTATTTTAGTAAGCGTTGTTTCCACATAGCGATTTTGATATTTGACTTTATATTGTCTTTGTCCCAGTTTTGGTTTGTTTAGTTTGCAAGTTTTACATTTTAATTAAGACGCTTAACCCCCATCCAAGTGTAGATTTCTTCCTGGCGAGCGATAGCGAGCCAGCATTCTATGGAGAAATCCGGCTTTGCCGGAGAAATTTTTCTATCAAAAAATGTACAAATTTAGCTTGCTGTCAAAACAAAAGAATATATACAGTATATGCTGGCTCGCTACCGCTCGCCAGGAAAATATTGACACCTGGATGGGGGTAAACGTCTTAAAACAGCTGGCTGAATGGGGCCGAATGGATTCAAGTCAAAGAGAGAAGGAGAGAAAGAGAGAACAAAAAACAGGTCACCCCCCTTAAATGAAAATGTTTAAAATCCAGCAACAGAAATTAATTAAGTATAAATTCTAACTAATTAAAAAATGCAAAAAATATTATTCAATTCTTTGTATTCCAGTTAAAAGATCAACTATTTATGCTGTATATATACAGTATATATATAATATATATATATATATACAGTATATATATATATATATATATATATATATATTATATACAGTATATATATATATATAATATATATATATATATATACAGTATATATAATTATATATATATATATATACAGTACATAAAATTTTAAGACTGAGTGCTCCACACATAGGTGCAGTTTCAGTATCTTGTCCTAATGGCAGCGTTCCAGGCAACCCTGTTAAGGGCTGCTTCACTTGTCAAGTTTTTAGGTTTGAGATCGGCACGTATAGTCCGATCCCAGGTCTTCCTCGGTCCACCCCTTGGTGCAGCTCCCTCCACAAACAATGGAGAATGCCTGTGAATATATGAGTGATAACGCAGTCGTTGGGGAGAGGGGGTCAGGGGCCAGTTGGACTAGATAATAGTCTATCAGGCGCCTGGCCCGGGGAGCCGGTATATATGAAGGGCCATGACAAGGGCTAGAAATGTGAAGGATAATCCAAAAATATTCTGGAAGTACATTCAGGAAAAATTAACAAGAAGAGTAGGGATCCCAGAGCTGGTGGGGGGGTTGAATGATGGGAGTAGAGCGGAGACTGATAAGGAGAAAGCAGAGGTGCTGGGGAAATACTTTGGGGGGGTACTAACAGTGGAGTCGGAGGATGCAGTGCCTACTATTCCCATCAAACAGGCACCGGCACTAGAACTAGTAAAGTTTTCCCATGCTAGAATAAGAAGGGCTATAGAAAAAATGAACAGAAGTAAGTCACCGGGACCGGATGGGATACACCCAAGAATCATAAAGGAAGGAGGGGAGATGTTAGTAGAGCCATTGAAAATGTTATTTGAGGTATCGTTTAATACAGGACAAATCCCGATGGACTGGAGAGAGGCGAACATAACAGCTATATTTAAGAAGGGAAAGAGAAATGACCCAGGGAATTATAGACCAGTCAGTTTGACAAGTGTTGTGTGTAAAACTAATGGAAACGGTAATTAGAGAAGGAATAATGGATCATATGAAGTCAAACCAACTTTTCAGTGGGAGACAGTTCGGATTCTTGCCGGGGAGGTCGACGGTACTACAGCTAATTAAGGTGGTAGATGATTGGATGCAAATTCTAGAAGATGGTGATGTAATAGACGTGGTATATTGCGATTTTATGAAGGCCTTCGATAAGGTCCCACATAAAAGGTTAATAGAGAAAGTTAGAAGCTATAATATAGGGGAGAAATGTGTGAAATGGATAGAAGCCTTCCTGAAAGATCGGAGACAGAGGGTATTGGTGAATGGAATAGGCTCGGGGTGGAGGGAAATTACAAGTGGGGTACCTCAGGGATCTGTGTTGGGACCACTGCTGTTCGTTATATTTATCAACGACTTGCCTGAAGTTATAACTAATGGAAGTGAGGTATACCTGTATGCGGATGACACTAAACTGTATAGAAGAGTGAGGAGTAAGGAAGATATGGGTTTGCTTCAAGGAGATGTGGAGGGCATGAAGGGGTGGTCTGAGCATTGGTTAATGCCTTTTCATCCAAAAAAATGCAAGTACATGCGGATTGGGACCAGCAAGATAGACAAGGTAGGATACAGTATGTATGAAGCGATGGAGGAAGTGAGTGCAGAAAAGGATATAGGAGTAGTGATAGATAATAAGTTAAATTTCTCAGAACATTTAGCGGAAAAGATAAACAAAGCCAATAGAATTGTAGGGCTGATAAGGAGGACATTTGTGTCACTTGACGAAGAAATCTTCAGGAATCTATATACAGCGCTGGTTAGGCCACACCTGGAATATGCAAACCAGGTGTGGGCTCCATATATGGTAAAGGATATAGAAGCAGTGGAGAAAGTGCAGAGAAGAGCTAGCAAGCTGGTACCAACGTTGAAGAACGCGGGCTATGAGCAGAGGTTGAGGACACTGGGACTTCCGACACTGGCATATAGGAGAAAGAGAGGGGATATGATAGAGACTTTTAAGATAGTGTCAGGAAAGTACGATGAGGATGTGTGTGAAGGTATCTTCTTGATGCGGGAGGGAACAAGAACGAGAGGACACTCTAAGAAAATTTACAAAGAAAGAAATAGGCTTGAGAAGGCGAAGAACTCATTTTGTGATAGAGTGGTAAATGAGTGGAACGCACTGCCCCAGTATGTAGTCGATTCCGAATCAATAAGGGAGTTTGAAAGTAATCTTGATAAAGCATGGGGAAGACAAGATTTGAAGTTTGATTATAAAACAAAAATACAGAATAGTAAAAATGTTGCGTCTGCTACCGCCGCCGCCAACACCGTGAACGACCGCAGCAGTGCAAGTACTGGTACTGAGCTGGATACACAGGCATAGTTTGCCTTTTTCCAGAGGATCTACTGTAAGAAACTGTAAGAAATGACTGGATGTGAGGTGGGCGGGCATTGTGGTGGTAAGGCTTCGCTGTGGGTCTGCCTGCTGAGACTGGAACCTCACCAGGAGGTCTGGGGCCTGGGAATATTTTGGTGGAGACCCCAAAATGGGCCTGGGTCTCGGGGTCTTCTCCTGGGAAACTAGATGTGTGGGGGGTTATTTTCCTCCCCGTTTGGGCTCTGTCTTGAGTCGGCCACCTCCAATATGGGGTACGTGCCTGTGTAATGTGTATATAGGATATACATACATACAAGAAGGTTAATTTTCAAGAAGACACGCACAGCATTATATATATTGTGGATAATTTTGAGCCCGATTTTTTTAGAATCAATTTATATATTAAGCAGGGTGTCGAACCAGAATAATTTTGTCTGAAGCCTTGAATGAATATGGGAAGGAATACACAAAAATTAGTATGATAGAGCATTGTTTTGGTCATTTTATCACTTCCAAAGACATTTGAACTATAGACCATAATTTTATCTTTACATATACAGTACTGTACAATAATATATTTTGAAAGGATTAACAATTTGATCTGTGCATCTTTGCTAACATATTCTCCCTATAGATATGTGGATTATTATTAAAAACTATTTGTCAACAGCCTACTGGGCAGAAACCCTCATAAGGCTGGATATAGATATGTGGAATAGGCTACCGAGTGATATGGTAAGATCAAGAACAATAGAGATCTTCAAAATAAAATTAGATAGAAATATTAATAAGATGGGTTGGGTTTGAAAAGGATTTGCCTTGTGTGGGCCAATTGGCTCTCTGCAGACTCCCATTTTCTTATGTTCTTATAATAATGACTAAATATAATGTACTCTGCTTTTGTTTGGCACCCTGTATATTAAACCATGGACTGCTAATAAATGGACAAAATATAAAGTCAAGTTGAGGAAGGGAGGGTGGAATATAAAGGTGGGGGAGGAGTGGCAGATGTCGTATGGAGAGATATTGAGGGAGGGAGGGAGGGGTGGGGTGGGCTATAAAGGGGGGAGGAGTGGGGGATGTTGTATAGGGAGATATTAAGGGAGGGGGGTGAGGTGGGGTATGAAGGGGAGAGTGGAAGATGTGGAATAGGGAGATACTGTACTACTACTTTCAGAGGTGGGCGCGCTCCGGTGGGACCGGTAATGCGGCAGCGCTCCGCGCTCATCAGACATAAGGTAATGCGGCAGCGCTCACGTGTTCCTTTTGTCAGCAGACCCGATGCGCTTCCCGCTCCGCGCTCCCAAAAATAGGTATATAAAAAACAAAACAAACAAAACAGCTTCTAGAAGTTATTTAATTATTTACCTTTGTCCTTCACTTTGTCCTTTGTCTTTCACTTCACTAAATTCCAAGAATTCAAAACATTAAAAAACCTCAAGTCATGGTGTCTTTCTGAAGTTTAACTGTTTAAGTTTCTCACTTTCTCAGTTTCTGTTATTCTTTATGTCATATCAATGAATCAAATGTCAATGATATGATATGATTGATATCATTGCAAATGTCAATGATATGATATGATTGATATCATTGTGAGTTTGTGACATTGTGACTGTCCATTGATATCTATGATATGACAAAGAATTACAGAAACTGTCCAAACTGAGAAACTAGGTCCGAAACTGCCAGGTCCGACGGTATATAATTTATAATAATTATATATATACGGCCGGGACTAGGGTCTTGTCAGATGTCAGTTGTCACGCCCAGTGCCAGGTCCGTATATAATTATATACCGACTCGCCGAAAAAAATCGTAGCAGCGAAACTACTGCACCTATGGCTTTCATATTTTTATTTTTTTACCACACCTATGGCTTTCATATTTTTAGTTTTTTACCACATGTACCTTACCCTTCTGCATACCCACCACTACCCCAAACCCCTCCTCCCACCCACTCGCTGACTATCGGTCGCCTCACAAGGAAAAAAAAAAGAAAATCTGTGGCGGCGAAACGATTGCACCAATCGGTTCCATATTTGTGTGACAAGTGCCTTACCCTTATGCCTTCCCTCCACCACACCCCCAACTGCCTCCCACAACCCACTTCCAGCGTATCCGTACGAAGAAAAGGAAAACAAATAAAATCTGTGGTGGCGAAACTACCTCACCAATCGGCTTCATATTTGTAACACGAGTCAATTACGCTTCTACCTTCCCCCCACCATCCCCCAAACCACCCTCCCACCCATACATTCAAGTAACATTCCGATAGTATCGATACCATAAAATGATAAGTCTCTGAAGTCTATAGTGTCTTTTGACTATCAGACAGTCAGACAGGCTCGGGCTATACCACTGCCAGACTTACCCTTAGGCCCCTTCGTAAGCCGTAGCTTGCCTGTAAGGTTTACTTTGCGTTAGCAAAAGCCAAAAAAAAAAATAACGAGTTAACAACTGTAACACTGTCAGTCTGTCACTATCATAGTATCACTGTATCACAGTTCACTAACACCGTGAGTAACACCGTACGAACGGTACGATGACTGTACACGATACTGACGTTCTTGTACCTGTTGTTGACAGGAAAAATCGCCTCCGGAGCGCCAGAAAGGAGCGCAAATTTCTAGCTGCGCTCCCCGCCTGCACTCCGATTTCAGAATTTTGCCGCTCCTCGCTCCGCGCTCCTCTATATTGGTAATGCGCACCGGATCGCAGAGCGCCAAATGGCGCGCACCTGCCCACCTCTGACTACTTTCTATGTGTTATCCAATTTAGAGAAATTTCCTGGCACTGGCACGGTATTTGAAGGGTTCTTTTTACACGTGTTTAAATACCATGCCTTCTGTGCGGCCTATCACACTTCCTGAGTTTTGAACCAGATTAACTTGCTCATGTAGTGATGTACACCCTATGTGGTTGATTGTGTTCTTTTATTTATAAATAACTATTTTACTTAAACGTTGTTTCCACATAGCGATTTTGATTCGTTGTTTTGTCTTTTTACTGTGTTCGTATACGTTTTGGTTTGTTTATTTTGCAAGTTTTACATTATAATTAATTTAATATACTGTATAAGGTAATTTTCTACAACCCTATATACAGTACTGTACTCTTGTTTCTTTTCAACTGACGGTAAATTGCAAAGTTCTCATCAAGATTTCTCAGTTATTTTTAAGATTTTGTAGTGAAATATGGTGCTTATTATATAAACTCGGTCTTAGTATGATGCAGACATAGTAGTTTAATATCAAGTACAGTATCGAGAAATTAGCTGCTAAAGGATTCAATTTACCGTCAGCTGAAATGAAACCGACAATAGTGCTCACCTCGCACCTCACCGTTTGTTGTTGTCCATATGCGCAATGTCGGGTGGGTGTTTTGTTTTCACTCGGTATTGCTGCTCGGTCACCTCGCTTCTCTCTATCAATCTGCAAACAAAATTATTATTATAAATACAAACTCCCAAAAATTGAGACTGGATACAAATAACCTGGAATTCTACTGGAATAACTTTGGGTTAAATTCAAGCAACCTTTCGCGGAATATTCGCACGTTCTCAGTCACAACCATTACACATCAAATTTGACTGCTTTTTTCACCCCAAATTATCCCATGGCCAGCTGTTATTTGCTCCCCTGCTGGCAATATTTTATTCATGTTTGGCTATGTCAGCAGACTACAGCAGACAACTGTTACTGGCAAGTGCAAATATGAATAAAAAAAAATTATTTGGTCTTTATTATTATTACAGTACTAAAATTGATAATTTCCTCATAAACAGATACATTTATACAAAAAAGAAAAGAAAAAAAATAAGTTATTAATTAAAACTGTAAAATTTATCACGCAATCGAAAGCATTAGCGATCACCCGCAGATCGCCTGCATCAGGAAGCCAGGGTCCTCGAAGTCAGAGACCATCTGGACATGAGAGGCACTCAATTCCTGGCAGCAGCCTCCACGAGCCAGGACCGCCCACTGGGCTACATGGCCACACACCCACAGACACCAAGAAATATCAAAGCAACACCCAGCACACGGTGTCACGCACAATTGTTGTCCTCTCTCC
This sequence comes from Paralithodes platypus, assembly GCA_032716605.1. NCBI lineage: Eukaryota > Metazoa > Arthropoda > Malacostraca > Decapoda > Lithodidae > Paralithodes > Paralithodes platypus. The sequence goes on from CM064554.1 coordinate 1,023,982, forward strand.
CTCCCTGGCCACCCCGAACCAGCTTCCGGAAGCGCATCCGTACTCATGTCTCTCACCGATCCATCCACTCACTCACGGACGGCACGCAGCTGCATGCGCGACCTCCCGAAGTCCATCCTTCCGAATCCTCCCTTCCTTGCGAGGACAGAGTCCACCTGGCCAGGCTGATATGCGGACACCATCCAGCTCTCCTGAGCTATCAGAAGAGACTGGATGACTCCGTTGTCGACACCTGCCCGGGATGTAACACAGCACCCCATACCATTAAACACATCATAGAAGACTGCATTTCACACAACCACTTACGCCAACAACACAATCTACACTCAATGAGAGCTCTGTGGGAAAGCCCGATCGTGGCCATGGCCTTTCTCAGGAACTCGGGGCTGTTCGGCCAGGCAGCTTAGGGAACAACAACAACTCAGGTTTGAATAATTAAATGCTTGTAGCATCATTAATTCACAATTGAGAAAGACTTCAAGGGGTTAGCCTAGCCTAACTGACACTGTACTATGCATCTATTATCACATAATCCTAATTGAAAGCGGTAAAAAAAATGGGTAGGATGTAGTGAGTGGGCGTACCGCCATCTTTGTTTACATTACGCATAGTGGCGTCGGACCTTTCCCATCATGTTCCTGTCTATTTTAACCTAACCTAACCTAGTATTCATGTAGTAATGACAGGGGGCAAATAGCATAAAATATAGCGTCGAAATAGACGGGAACGTAAGTGTGACCGCCCTATGTAAACAATGACGACCGTACGCCCGAACTCTACATCCATCCCAAAAAATTCAATTGTTTAGCCTAGCCTAACTGTCATTTGGCATACACGATTGATAGTAGATAGTACCGGTACGGTGGCGCTAAGTCATGTCTCAGCTGTCATTACGTTTGGCTTGCTCTGTGCTGTATTAATGTCTGTCAGATGTTGAATAGGGTGGGACTGGTGGGTTAGTATATCTTACTCAAAAAGAAAAAATCATGTGCAAATATTGCTGATACAAATTATTGATCAAAACATAATTGGTGCAGAGACATCACTTATTAGGCCGACTGTACATTAGTATGCTGGTAAATAAAGCACAATACAGCATAATGAATGTGAGGTTTGTTCAAGTGTATTATGTTAAGTAGCAGGGTGTCAAACCGGAGCGTGGGTTCGAATCCCATCCTCGTTGCCAAATGTAATGTACTGCATATAATTAAAGGGTTGACACAATTCCCGCTGTACTTTAGTGGTTTATTCCTCAGCCCGCTTTTACAGTCTTTGTTGTTGTTGTTGTTGTTGTTGTTGTTGTTATTATTAAAGGGCCTTCGGGTGGATGCCACCTGCTTGGCCCTAGAAGACTAACCGTCAGTGGGACCTTAAACTATGTCGGCAACATGTGTCGCCAAGAGGAAGACACATAAGGCACGAGAGAGCAGAGAACACACATCCGCATCCTGGACACCGCGGCCTAACAATAGCCCTAAGCTGAACCCCTGAGACGACAAACGGCGAACCGAGTCCGTAAGTTTGACCCTGTGACTATAGAACCGCGGACACTCCTCCACCAGATGCTCAGGGGTTTCGGGCTGTCCACACCAGCGACAGTCCGGGCACCATATCATGCGGAGTCGGAACAGGTGTGCTGACAGCGCAGTGTGTCCAATACGCAGCCTGGCCAGCGAGACATCGAGTTTCCGCAGGGGGTGTTGACTCCAAGGCTGGGGGCACGAATCCCATCTGTATCTCCCCATGGTCGTCTGTAGCAACAGCACCCGTAGCTCCCTGTCCCAAAGTCCACGACTAGCCCGCCTGACAATCCGGGCATGTGTCCTCGTATCCATGTCAACCGACTCAACCTCTATCGAAGTGTGCGCCAGCTTCGCCGCAGCATCAGCCACCGTGTTGCCACGAATGCCCGAGTGTGCAGGAACCCACTGGAGGACCACTTCCCACGGTTGACCTAAAAAGTGAACCAGCAACTCCTGGATGGCGAAGACAAGTTGAGGATATGTAGCTGGGCAGGCCGCAAGGAGCAGATGGAGGGAGGCTTGGGAATCCGAGTACAAGACGACCCGTTGAGGCCGAAGATGACACCGCACAAACTCCAGGGCTCTAAGAATGGCAAACAGTTCCGCCGCTATGATGGGATGGTGCCCTGACAACCTTCAGGTCTGGCAGAGGGAGAGGTCCTCGTAGTAGACAGCCGCGGACGAGGAGGCCGGAGGAACGCAGGAACCATCCGTGAAGACACCGAAGTGCCCCTGATAACACGTCCCCACCAGCTCAGCAAAATAGACCCGGGCAAGTCCAGCACCCGTCGACGTCCGGTAACCTTCATGGAAGGTAGCCCGGATGCAAGGAGTGAGATCAACCCACGGCGGTACCGGAGACACAGAGGGAGTTGGGGAGGGAGAGGGAGGGTCCACAGCTATCCGCCGATAGTGGAGGAGGCTCCTCACCAGGAAAGGCTGACGCCGTTTCACAGGCCACGATGGTGCATTCCTGGAGACCCCTGACAAAGCATGCAGGCCCGACAACGGGTGATTCCTAGGAAGCGTAGCAACTCGCCCAGCCCACCTACAATCCGTCAACACCCGAGACCAGGACAGAGGCAACGTCCCAGATTCCGCTAGGAGGGACGCGGTGGGGGAGGAACAAAAAGCCCCCAACGCCACGCTGAGGGCCGTGTTATGAACAGGGTCCAAGCGGCTAAGAACTGACGACGAAGTCGAGCCATACACTGCACTACCATATACCACCTTACTCTTGATGAAAGATTCATAAAAACACAGCAGATCATCCCGAGATGTCCCCCACTTGGACCCGGCTATACACTTCATTATACCCAGCCGCTTCATGCAAGACGATCGCAGGTAGTCCACATGATTCCTCCAAGTCAATACCGGCCCATCCCAACGCAGACCTAAGAAGGTGTGTGACGTACGATACGTGAGAGGCTCACCCCCCCAACGAAATCGTAGGCAGACCCGGGAGTTTAGTCTTCAAGGTGAAGCACATGAGAGCGCTCTTTTGGGCATTGAGTCGTAGGCCCCATTCCCTCGCCCATTCATAGAGCTCATCTACCGCCAATTGCAGAGCAGTCTGTGCCTGTAAGAGCGTGTCCACGGAGCAGACGATGGCAAGATAGTCGGCATACACCATCGTCGTAGCATTACGGGACCTAGGGACATCAGACAACATGGCATTCAAGAACAGTGGACCCAAGATCGACCCCTGAATCACCCCACGACGGACAGGGAAAGGCCGCGACGTAGATGTACCGACCGCCACTGAACTGGACCTCTCAAGCAAGTAACTGCAGAGCCACGATAAAACCTTCCCACGAACACCAAGCATACCCAATTTGTATAGGACCCCGGCATGGGAAACCGAATCAAAGGCACTCGCAATATTGATGAACGCCACGAGGAGCACCTTCTTGTTCCGATATGCATCCTGGATGTGATATTCCAGCTGGAGGAGCACATCCACTGTGCCCCTAGCCGGGCGGAAACCATGAAGAACATCAGGAAGGAGTGCCTTAGTCTCCAGCCACCAAGTGAGCCTCTGAGAAACCATCTTCTCCAGTACCTTACCCACCACCGATAACAAGCAGATGGGCCTACGTGAAGATGGTAAAGAGGGATCCTTACCCGGTTTAGGGAACGGAAGGAGGAGGGCCGACTTCCACAGAGCCGGATATGTACCAGTAGACCAGCTCCTGTTATAGAAGTCTAGCAACACATCAAACCCCTCCTGTGGCAGATGGGCAAGCATCTCATATGCCACATCATCGTGTCCCACAGCCTTACCCTTGGGGAGTGATTCCAAAGTGCGGTGCAATTCATGGGCGGTCAGCGGATCGGAAAGGCCGTCAGGATCAGGAGATTCACGATGGTACGATATTACTGACTCCAGCCGATCCTACTCCGGTAGTTGCGGTGGGGCCTCAAACATCACCCGATATTGATCTGCCAAACAATCCGCCTGCTCCTGCGCATCGCTGACTAGCCGACCTCCAACAGTAAGAGGGAAAGAAGCGTCCACCCTCTGGCCATTCATCTGCCTGACAAAACGCCACGCCCTCCTGCTGGAGCTGGCAAACCTCAATGTAGGACAGAAGGCAGCCCAAGACCCACGCTTCGCCTTCAAGAGAGTGCATTTGCACCGGGCATCCACCCTCCGTGCAGCCCGCTTGAACTCCACACAGGGATGACGGCGCCAGACAGACCAAGCCCGATGACGATCCCGTACCGCGACCGCACATTCCTCGGTCCACCAAGGAACAGTTGGCCTGTCCGTAGGGGGCCGGCCCGTCATCCGAAAGGCCCCATCGGCCGCAGCAGTCAACGCCCTCGAAATGGCTTCAGCGCCCGAGCCCACCGACTCCGCGAGAGAGGGAGGATCCAATTGGAGGCCACGTTGGAACTGTCCCCATCCCTCAGCACCGAACCTCCACCTCGGGCGGGAACGCGGAGGGACAGGAGAGGAAAACCCAAAGACATCAATCAAGACTGGCAGATGATCACTCCCCATGTATGGACCCGTGGTAACCCTAGCATCTAAAAACAGGTCATTACCCAAGCAGAGATCTAAGGTGGAGGAGGACGCGGTATGTGGATCTACGCGGGTAGGGAGACCAGGTGGGGTTAAAAGGTCAAAGGAAGGGCTATCCAATAACGCATTAAAAAGCGAAGTACCGGTACGGTTCCGAGATGCCCTGAGAACCAACGGATCCCAGTACGGGTGACGCGCATTAAAGTCCCCCATCACCAGACAGGGCGACGGCAATTGATTAAAATAATGTTGGAATTCCGGCAGAGCAATATTCCGACAAGGGTTATAACATATGAACACAGTGGCCCACCCCTTCCGTAAGGCCACGCTCACCGCCAGAACCTCCAGGTCCCCACCATCAAACCGCTGCAAACCGAACACCTTGCTTGGGACCGTATCACGCACTGTTAAGGCCAAACCACCACCCCTAGAGTCCCTATCCGCCCGATACACATTAAAATGAGGGATCCGGAAATGTAGCGCAGAAGAAAGCCAATTTTAGCATAGCCCTACCACTATAGGGGCTTCACGTTCCACCAACTACCGTAAATCCTGAGTCTTGCGGTGAACTGACCGAGCATTCCACAAAAGAAACTTCTCTGATAACCTGGGCAACCTTAACGGGACACCAACAGAGCCACAGTCTGGGTATCAATGCGAGACAAACTTCCTTGAGAGTACGGCCTGACACTATGCACTCCCAGAAATCCGCCACCAACGAGCCAAATACATATCAGTTACAGGGGGGGAGAGGGGCAGACTGCTGCCTCACCGTCGGACTACCGGCACTAGACGCTAAAGGACCAGAGGTAGGCCGGGGAGACAGAAATATTATTCGGGCAAGGGGGAGGGAGCATCTGGGGGATTGGCGGCGGAGCCCTGGGAGGAGAGGCATCCGACAACCTATGCCGAGGCCGAGGACCAATACGACGGCGCAGAGGCCTCGGGGACGAGCGACGATGAAGGACCACTTCAGCGTCAGAGGAGGCCCCCTCTGAGACCCGAACCTCACGCCTAACCACCTCGCCCATTACTCCAACGTCAACACCATGTGGCCGAATCACATCCAGGTCATCCGCCTGATCGCCTAACAACTCAAACCTGTTGCCCGTGACCACCGAAGCATACAGCCGGTCACCCGCCGCCGCCGACCTCGGCGGGAGACGCGGGCCAGCAGAGCCACTTACAATCGAAGATGATCTTAAACGCGGAGGAGACCGACGCTGGGTAGGATTAAGTTCCCGAACCTTCCGGTTGAGATCAGGCAAGCCAAACTTATCCTGTTTGTATTCCTCATGGATGTCTAGAGCCTTCAAGAAAACGGGGCAGGAGCAGGAGGTCACCCTATGTCCACCACTATAAAAATGACAACTAGGGGAATTAGGGCACGGGCGGTCACCCGACGCCATAGGATGAAACCCACTACAGTTCCGACAGCGCACCTTATTCCGACAGGTGATCGAACCATGACCAAAAAAATGGCAGGTGAAACACCGGAGCAGCCGAAAAGAGTACCTCGAAACCGTATAGCACACCGAGCCTAAGACAACCCTGGAAGGCAAGCAACCTCGAAAATGCAAGCGGACCACCCCTGAACTCACCGAGGGAGAACCCGACCCAGGAGACCCACCCCCCTCGCCTCCACCATCCCGCTCCACGCGTTTAGAGAGCCGCGTGACCTCCTCCAGGGCTGCTGTCGCAACCCTGTGATCATCAGACAGGACCCTAAGGGACCCCATGATGGCACTCTCTGAAATGACAGGGTCAACTGGGCCAATCTTCCCCCAGGAATACCTGCTATCCCCCGGGGAAATGGACTCCCGGCACACCACCGTCCAGTCCCCGAAACTATCCAACTCCTCTAGAGGCCTAATCCCCTTACCAATAACCCCGCGGGGAAGAGAGACACACAGGGCCTCACCCCTACCCAGTACCTTGATGCCATGTGGCCGCACATACTCACCAAATGGAGCGCCCCCCACAGCCGCCGTAACCTTGGCAGAATTGTCAAAGACACGCCGCCGAGGAACAGAATGAATAATGTACGTTACCAAGTCAGTGTCCGATCCATCCGGCACCCCCACCGATCCCCCCACGGCCCCCTGGGCCGGGTCCACCGGCACACTGGGCACCCCTTCCACCGACAACTTCCTCTGCACCTTGGCCCCATCATTGAGAGGCTTGGGAGGGCCATCAGTGACCTCATCATGGACCAGACTCCGCTTCAGGCCACCAGACGACTGATCGTCCATGGCCGCCTGGCCCGCCACATCCCCCTCTCCACCCCCACTACACACACTCATCCCCTAGCACTACCCACCACGGTCCCACCGACTCTAACCAGGAAAGCCAGCTGGCAAGCCCGATGGCCCACCTGAGCAATAGGCTCGTGAATTATGAAAAATGAATGGCACAAGAGACCAGCACGTCTGAACACTACGGCCGTCTCTGTCGTCTCATCACTCACAGTCTTTGTTTACAGCCGTCTCCCGCTATCCTCTCACAGTGTTCCCAACTCACTTAGATGACTAACGCCATGCGCATTGTCACCAACTCATATACACTACAGTATCGAGGGCCATGTCATATCTCTATAATGAAGCATTTCCTCAAGAAATATATTATCAAAACACACATCACACATGAAAATATAGCAGAAAAGTTATGTTTACTAATATAAACTTATAATGGTGCACTTATAGAAATTTCCCAATTGTCTTGTTACTGACCGTGGGATACAACAATAGGGTAAGGCAGCAAATAACAGCTGGCCGTGGGATAATTTAGTAATAATACACAGTAAAAAAAAAAAGGTTTTGCTAGCGTAAGCAAGGCGACGCATACACCCGCTAACACAACCATTACCACAGTCTTGATTAAATTAAAGTAGTCTAACTTTATCCCTCCCCACGCTCTTTGGGGGGGTGGGGGCCCTCTCTCTCTCCCCCCACCAGGGTTGGCGTCCGGCTGGTGGCTAATTTAGTCGCCAAGAGTGGCTGATTCGCCAGCTAGCCCCGCCTACTAGACTAGATGAAGCGGCAGGGTGAGAAGGGGTCCAGCCAACAGACCCTCCGGCCCTTCCACCCAAGAAAGAAGAAGCCTAACCTTTTGCATCGATGTTCCACGCTAGTTGTCATGACTATCATACATCTAAATCAACCATTTTGGGGGGGAAGGATGTAGTGTCCGGGCGTACGGTTGTCATGTTTACATCGGTCGTGCGCTCGCGGTTATGTTCACGTCTATTTTTTCTGTTATTTACCCTATGCTGGTGTAGGAATAGGTTTTTACACCATACCCGAAAGAGGATTTATGGAGCTCCGATCTTACTCTCAACCATCTTAACAATTTGGGTAGAATGTAGAGTTCGGGCGTACCGCCAGCCTTGTTTACACTACGTGGAACGGCGTCGGACGCTTGCCTTCATGTTCCCGTCTATTTTGACTGCTTTGGATACAATAATATGTCGAGGGGGGCTTTGCCCCCCCCCCCCCCCCATGACATATTGTCATCATCATTAATATTGCCTGCAGGGGGCAAATAACCGAAAAAAATCGCCGTAAAAATAGACGCGAACTTAACCACAGCGATCAACAAATGTAAACATGACGGCGGCGTCGGATGCTTGCAATCATAATATGTTGAGGGTGGGCTTTGGCAGCAAGGGGCAAATAACCGAAAACATCGCCGTCAAAATAGACGCGAAGTTAACCGCAGAGATCGCCCTATGTAAACACGACGACCGTACGCCCGGAATCTACATCCATCCCAACAATTTTACCAACACACCTAAACTTCGTTAGATGCTGAAATAGCCTCACAAAAATATGCCAGGGCCTGGGATTGAAACCGGGATAATCTTCAAGGACACTACATCCGCCTTATTAGAAACAATTTATTAGGGAAAATAGTCCGCATGGATGAATTTCGTTATCGACACTTGAAAAAACCCGATTACACCGAAAAATAACACAAAAATAATAAGTCCCGACCGTAAACAAAGCATTGCGCACAATGAATCCTTCGGCCTTCTTCTTCTTGTTTTGAATGATGCGGTGAGTGCGATTCACCCAATAAATGGCGTGAGCGTTACTCACAAAAACGAAATACCGGCAACATGTTTTTGCCCCCTTACAGATCTACATATATGAGGATGACAATAAATCAAGGGAGGGTGAAGGGGGGCAACGCCCCCCCCTCAACCCATCGTGTATCCAATGTACCCCACAATTTCCCTTACCTACTGTAAAAGCGCGATTCACCCAATAAATGGCGCAATTTGACGCTGTATCTTCAGATTGATAGATAATGGGTAGGTTTATGCAAATCCTCCACTCAAACCATGCAAAGCAACTATGAAACACTATATTCCTTGAAGAAAAAACAAAAAACATGGAAAATAAGGCCGATGTAGTCTTTGTTGAACGTTACCGAAACCGGGACCCTTGGGCTATGAGGCAAATGCTCTACCAGGGCAAGGAAGGGGATAGGAGAGAACAGGGAGCCGTCAAAATAGACGCGAACTTAATTGCGGCGATCGACTATGTAAACATGACGGCGCCGGCCGCTTTCGATCTAGTTCCCGTCTATTTTGACTGCCATTGGATACAATAATGTTGAGGGGGGCTTTGCCCCCCTCACCCCCCAATGACATATTGTCATCATCATGTATATTGCCAGCAGGGGGGCAAATAACCGAGAAAAAAATCGCCGTCAAAATAGATGCGGATCTCAAATCCAAAAACTTGACAAGTGAAGCAGCCCTGGGATGGATGTAGATTCCGGGCGTACGGTCGTCATATTTACATAGGGCGATCACCGAGGTTAACTTCACGTCAATTTTGACGGCGATTTTTTTTGGTTATTTGCCCCCTGCTGGCAATATATATGATGATGACAATATGTCATGGGGGGGGGGGGTGAGGGGGCAAAGCCCCCCTCAACATATTATTGTATCCAATGGCATTCAAAATAGACGGGAACATGATTGCAAAGGTCCGACGCCTCCCCCGCCGCCGTCATGTTTACATTTGTCGATCGCCGTGGTAAAGTTCGCGTCTATTTTGACGTTGATTTTTTCGTTAATTTGCCCCCTGCTGACAATATATATGATGATGACAATATGTCATGGGGGGTGAGGGGTGACAAAGCCCCCCTCAACATATTATTGAATCCAAAGGCAGTCAAACTAGACGGGCACATGATGGCAAAGGTCCGACGCCACTACGCGTAGTGTAAACAAGGCTGGCGGTACGCCCGCACTTAACATTCTTGCCGCAGCCCTTAACCTAACAAGTGCGCATGGGGGTAATTGGAAACGTCCCCCTGTGCTGACGTATTTGAGGTGTTTCCGTCACTAAAATATTCATTGTGCCATTAATAGCATTAATACTTATCCATATGCGCCTATTATGGGTTGATTATAAAGGTATTAACCTGAAACAACAATAAAACGAGTGAAAACTGCGTTTGGATGGTCAAAATCGGAGATATAGCCCGCGAGTTGTATAATATATGGGTGAGGCAAGCTGCTTTCCCGCCAATTTCCCCCAAGGCCACTGAGACACAGTCGATCGATACTCTCTCTCTCTCTCTCTTGCACTCGCTTGCCATCAGTGATGACAACACCCTGCTTGCAACTCGCTAATGTTAGCACAAAAATATACCTCAGAATAAGGGAATAACAGGGAAAATAGGTGATAACTGAAGGAGAGGAGGAAAGTGGGGAAGGAGGGGAGGTAGAGGACTGAGATTTTGCATGGCCAAGGGGCCAAAAAAAAAAAAAAATAAATAAATAAAAAAAAAAAAAAATAATAATAATTGATGTCAAAAGTTGATTTTTGTTTTCACTCACTCTTAAGAGTCTCCCCGCAGTCCGCCGGGGGAACTCTTAAGAGTCTCCCCGCAGTTCCCGGGTTAACAGGATTGCCTGGAATGCCGCCATTAGGACAAGAGACTGAAACAGCACGCATGTGTGGAGCACTGTCTTAAAATTTTATGTAGGAGTTATTTTATACATTAGCCTACTACAGCATTATGAGAAACAATTTATTAGGGAAAATGGGCACCAATAGATTCGCCATATTTTTCTCCATAAGCCTAGGCTATAGTCCACATGGGAGTTTTTTTGTTATCGACAAATTGAAAAAATACCCACTTCAGACAAATACACCCAAAAATCCAAGTCAAAGATGTCAAACAGCGGGGGTGTGGGGGCGCACCGCGGCAGCCCCCACCCATAATACTAGGAAGGATAGGTTAGGCCAGTGTTATTCACTAATTTTTTCAAGAGAGCCAAAAGTTCATGACATATTCAGCCTGAGAGCCGCATAAGCCATAAGGTAAATAAGCCATAAGGCAAATAAGCCACAAGAATAAGCAGAAAAAAATATATATAAGAACTAAATTACATATTTTGTGTGGGTTTCCATAGCCCCAGATTTATAGAACAAGACTAGTAACAATTATTGTTTTGAAATTCTTTAGTAAAAATAAATGATATTGAAATTCTTGACTACTAATATAAATTTAAAAAATAAATACTTTAATTTAATGTTGTGATGACCGGAAATGAGCCAGCTGTTCTTTTATTTTGTCCATGCTGTACTTGTAATTTGTCACTTGTGGAAGGTTGTATTTCTGGTGGTTCATTTTCTTTTGTGTGCTTAGGTTTTATAATAAATTTGTCCATTTTGATTATAGCCTGGAATCTAGATAATTCACTTCCTGGAATACGACAATTTGTGGAAAAAATAACCAAATATGGAAAATACAGCGTTTGAATTTGTAAGAATAAGAGTTTAGGTCCATACATATCATGCATACACGGAAACAGTCTTTTTCTCATAAAATAACACTAATTTACGAGGCACCATAACCCTTATTTCTGATGTGGTGTTAATAAAACTAGTGAATGGACAAGACTGGCTGAGTATGGGCCGCCAAGCACTGGACTTACGTAACCCACACGTACATTTCCTGTACAGAAGGCTCGTTCTCTCGCTCGTTCTCTCTCTCTCTCTCATCATTCCTGTATAATGGGTGCTCTCTCTGTTCTCCTTTCATCTTTGTGTTGAATAATTATGAAAAGTAAAGAATTGTCAGGGTCACTAACTAGGCCTATTCCCATTAGCAATTTTATTAAGTGATACGTCGGATACGGCATTATGATGCAATGTACAGTATTTGTATATCTAATACTTTGAACTATTCTCTGATTACTGATGAATTCTCTCTCTCTACTCTCTTGCGAGCCACCAATTAGGTCATTGCGAGCCGCCACTGGCTCGCGAGCCGCGCAATGAAGACCACTGGGTTAGGCTGTTATTTCAAAGGGGTATAGGCTAGTAAAGTGTAAACACTAGGATAGCCTATACCCGGTCAGAGGTAAATCCTGCTGTAGTCTCCTTGAATGCTACCATATTAAAACCTGCCCCCCAAAAAACATATATTGTCATTACCCTAACCGGCAAGAATGTTAAGTGCGGGCGTACCGCCAGCCTTGTTTACATTACACGTAGTGGCGTCGGACCTTTCCCATCATGTTCCCGTCTATGTTGACTGCCTTTGGATATAAAAATACAGTATAACTCCATTTATTTGTCACCAATTATTTTGACAGATATGGAATCTATATGCTCTAAGCATCATATTAAAATTAGTTTCAACCCTCGGCAAAACCTAATAAAAATATATGGTACTAAAATGGAATTTTTTCGTAATATGGTTGTCAATACCTTCCTATAGACAGCACCGATTCGTACACACGCCATTTAGAACATGGGTGCTTGACTACTGATGTGACGTGTACGAGGTAAGATTTTTACGCATACAGTAGGTTTAAACTTCCGGAAATTAATGGGTAATAAATGCCATGTACAGTAAACCCTCGCTATCTCGGACCTCTAAAAGTCGGAAACCCGCACTTCTCGGACTGGCATCGGCCTCTCGGAATTTGCCCTTAGATCTCGGAAAATTCCGAGATGTAAGGGGAAAACTCCGAGGGCCCACATGGTCTGTCGGACAGGTGTCCATATATCTCGGAAAATTCCGAGATCTAAGGCTACAGTGAGGTGGAGGACAGTGAAATGGAGAAGGAAAGTTATATTTATATTTATATGTCTGCTGTATACTGTACAGGTACTCAAATTTATCTTGAATCTACGATGTTAGTGATAGGGAAGTCTCCGTTTTCTCTGGTGGCTCGGACTCCCTCTTCTAATTCGGACATTTTCCTCTCCTAAGTCGGACATAAGTCGGACTTCGGACATCTCGGAAAATCGGACATTTCGGACTGGGTTTCCCCCCAATTAGTCCGAGATAGCGAGGGTTTATTGTACTGAGTACTATGAATTCGCTCTACCTGGCATGCAAGGGCTAGTTTAGTATGCCACGTACTGAGTACTATGAATCCGCTGTACCTGGCATGCAAGGGCTAGTTTAGTATGCCACGTACTGAGTACAGTACTATGAATCCGCTGTACCTGGCATGCAAAGGCTAGTTTAGTATGCCACGTACTGAGTACTATGAATCCGCTGTACCTGGCATGCAAGGGCTAGTTTAGTATGCCACGTACTGAGTACTATGAATCCGCTCTACCTGGCATGCAAGGGCTAGTTTAGTATGCCACGAACTGAGTACTATGAATCCGCTGTACCTGGCATGCAAGGGCTAGTTTAGTATGCCACGCACTGAGTACTATGAATCCGCTGTACCTGGCATGCAAGGGCTAGTTTAGTATGCCACATACTGAGTACTATGAATCCGCTGTACCTGGCATGCAAGGGCTAGTTTAGTATCCCACATAGGGTACGAGTACCAATGGAGACGCATTGCCCAAAGGAGATGCACTTGAAACAAAAAAACTTGCACAGGCATAGGATGAGTAGATAGATGCATGAATGGTGGGCCAAAATATTCTTAAACTATCACCTAATATGCTCACATAGTACCAGCTTATTATTTTCATATGTTATTGTGTGAGATGAGATGAACTTAAAAAATGTCATGTTTTCGCAAATTCCTTACGAAAACCTAAGGATTTCTTTTTTTTTTAAAGCTAAATTTCTTACAGTTCCCTAATTTGAATCTCGTTTCTATTACTGCAGGTTGATAGTGCATGAGTTGAAGTATAACACTGCATGATCAAAAGGCTTTTACTTGCACGGCTGAAGGGGGGTGAGGGTGCGTCCTCATGTGACCAGCAAAAAACCCAAAGTCCAATGGAGACGCATTTTTTCAAATTGATGCCAGAAGGTCGTACACCACACTGGTAACATAGCATACTCTCCTCTATGTCTGGTAAATAAGGTTGAGTTTCCTTCACCATTGACGAAGCTGCCTAAGTAGAACTCAGTGCCCTATAGAGACGCATTTATAGAGACGCACGCGTTTGCTTAGGGCAGCCGCGTTGCGTCTCCTTAGGTCCTTGTAAATGTGTGTTTATTTTGTTAACATTATTAAACGTAATAACCTTTTATTTTATCCTGGGTGAAGGAAACTCGACCCTAATTACACCATACATATTGGGGAGAATGGCTTTCTACCAGTGAGGTATGGCAACAGTTTGAAAAATGCGTCTCTATAGGACCTCCAGAATTTTTTGCTGGCCCTAAGGAGACGTACCCCTTTTACCCCCTCAGCAATTCAAAATCACATTAAGCATGTTCTTGCCACACAGTTAAATGTTTGTGTGGGCCCTGTCAGCCTAGTGATGAAAAAATAACTATATTTCCAGGCCCTCCACCCATTTCCTATCCCTATTTTCACCAAATATGCCCGGGTTGGCGACTGGTGCTTGATTTAAACCTCGTATTAGCATGCATGTTACATATATACCTTCCCTGCATCCTCTAAACTGTTTTGTTATTGGCCTACAACGAGCAATTAGTATGTTTAGTAATATTTTATGTCTCTAATAATATATATTATAAGGCCTATGTCAGTCCGTTTTATTGCTTTAGCATTGTCAACTTACGACCAAAAGTACCATGCTTTGTTTCTGGTACCCATGAGGTAAGTACTTATATCATTTTATGTGTGTTTTTGTGTTTTAAACATACCTGCGTCTCCTTAGGACCAGGGGCGTCCCCTTAGGATTTTGCTGCCCTAAGGGGACGCATCTCTTATTTATCTTCTCTCTCCTACACAATATGATATAAAGTAAAATTTTTAGTGCCTGGTGAAAATATAAGCTTTTTGCTATTTATCCCCCTTACCCTCAATTTCCTATCTCTTATAGGCAAACGGAAGCAACTCGTAAAAAAAAAAAAAAAAGTATGTAAAAATGCGTCTGCATTGGTACTCGTACCCTACTGGGTCTAGGTTAGGTTAGGTTAGGTTAGGTTAGGTTAGGTTGTTTGGTTAGGTTAATATACTAGGTCTCAGAAACAAGATTCGTAGTTGCGGTAGTATTTACAGATACGCCCGAATACTAAATGGGCGGCGGCCCAACCGCCATGGCACCGGTAAGGGTTCGTGTTGTATCCCACGTAGGCCTACTGGGTACTACGGACACATTGTAGGCGTTAGGTGTGGATTAGGCTTGTATCCAATGTACTAGGTTTATGTTACTGGTTATTTATGATTTAAAGAAGTGCTACGTTTTCGATAAATCTGGTTATTTGGCTTTGCAATTAGGGAAATCATGAGCCGATTTCTGACATTTCGTTAGTCTTTTTCGATTCTCAAAATATGATCCACGTTTTGCCAAAAATTGGCTCGGGTTTTCCAAAATTATGCTTGTTGGGGTTTGCAATTTAGGGAAACATGAGCCAAAATTCTAAATTAGCTTACTGTAATTTGTTTACACTTAAAACTCCCAAAATCCGAGCCAAGTTTTGCCAAAACTTGGCTCGGGTTTTCCAAAATTCGGGTTTCATGGCTTTGCAATTTCGGGAAACCTGAGCCAAATTTCTAAATTAGGTTACTGTATTTTTTTTTTCTACAAACTCGCAAAATCCGAGCAAGCTTTGGCCAAAACTTGGCTCGGGTTTTCGAAATATTGGGTTTTAGGCCTTTGAAATACCTTAAAACCCGAGCCAAGTTTTGCTAAAAATACGTTTTTATTGCCGTTTTATGCATTTAACCCCTCATTTTCCCTGTACTTCATAGCCCTCCCCACTATCGGGCGGCGTGTCTTAACCCTCTCACGACCATATGACGCAGAGGTTGCCAGATTAGCAATAATAAATAGAGTTCTCTCACTCTTATAATTACCTCTCCAAAATTAGTTTTCTGCCCACAGCTAACTCTAAGGCAACTGCAGAGGTTGAAGTAACTAAACTAAAGGTTTCTAAATACCCCTGATGGTAACAAATGTTTTAAAGTATCCCTAATAGGTTCAAAAGTGCGTCAAGAACGTGAGAGGGTTAAGATCGTTGTATAATGGGGAAAACGGTTTCTCCGAGGGTTGTAATTATTTCCAAACACTATATATTGATGAAAACTAACAGGGAAAAATAAAAAAATCCATGGGAAAATTTGTGACATAAAAATTGAATTTTTCCAAAAATACATTAGCCTAACCAAACAACCTAACTTAACCTAGTATTCATGTAGTAATGACAGGGGGCAAATAGCAGAAAATATAGCGTCGAAATAGACGGGAACGTAACTGCGAGCGTACAACATGACGACCGTACGCCCGATCACTACATCCATCCCCCCTAACCTAACCTGGGGGCTGCCGCCCCCAGACCCCCGCTGGGCGACTGGGTTAGCATTGATATAGATGACAAAATATGATAATCTCCAAGGACACTACATCCGCCTTATTAGAAACAATTTATTAGGGAAAATAGGCACCAACAGATTCGCCATATTGTTTTCCATAGGCTGTAGGCTAGGCCTAGCCTAGTCCGCATGGAGGATTTTCGTTATTGACAAATTGAAAAATACCCTTTTCACAGAAAAATACACCAAAAATCTGTCAAAGATGTCTATTAGCGGGGGTGTGGGGGCGGCAGCCCCCACCGGAATTTATAACCGAAACTACCACTAATTTTCCCATGGTTTTTCTTTTGGGTTTTAGGTAGTTTTCATCATTATACAGTAGGCTAGTTGAAATTAGTTACAATCCCCGGAAAACTTTATTTCACCCATTATCCAACGATCTTAAAACACTCAGATGTAAGTCATTTTCAGAGTAAATACAGTAAACCCTCGCTATCTTGGACCTCTAAAAGTCGGAAACCGGCACTTCTCGGACTGGCATCGGCCTCTCTGAAAGTTCGCCGTATATCTCGGAAAATTCCGAGATGTAAGGGGGAAAACTCCGAGGGCCCACATGGTCTGTCGGACAGGTGTCATATATCTCTGAAAATTCCAAGATCTAAGGGCAAATTCCGAGATCTAAGGCTACAGTGAGGTGGAGAAGGAAAGTTATATTTATAATTATATGTCTGCTGTATACTGTACAGGTACTGTAATTTATCTGGAATCTACGTTGTTAGTGATAGGGAAGTCTCCGTTTTCTCTGGTGCCTCGGGCTCCCTCTTCTAATTCGGACATTTTCCTCTCCTAAGTCGGACATAAGTCGGACTTCGGACTGGGTCTCCCCCCAATTAGTCCGAGATAGCAAGGGTTTACTGTATCAATGGTATGCTCAATGTTTCTGACAGGGCCAAACAAATCAGGCTAACTAATGCCTTCAAAATTTTCTATGACAGAGCTCCAGAGTATCTAAAGAATGATTTTGTTAAAGCAAATGAGAGGAGTGGACATAATACAAGAAACATGATGTTTAATTTTAAGGTCCCGAGAATCCAAGGACAGGGTAAGCAAACATTCTTCTTCACTGCCATCAAAGACTGGAACGACCTACCCCAGTCAGTCCGTGAAAAGAGAACACTGTATTCCTTCAGACGTAGCCTGAAGGAACACCTGAACCGGACAGCTGCGAGAAGGGAGCACCAAGCTTATGTCTACTACTAAATACGACATAAGAGATAGACAAACCAAACTGAAATGATTACAGATTACGGATTACTGATATTTACTATAGGATGTAAGGTATCTTAAAATAACCCCCTAGAAATACTTTCTCTAAAATATCTATTTCTTTATCCTCCCCTTTTCCCCAGCTAACCTAATCCCACAAGGACCCCAATGGAAATACGCCTAACGGCCTTATTGGGCTATCCTTAGTTGGAATTATGCAAGGCTGGTACAAGTCATATTTGTAACAAACTATGTGGTATCAACTCTGTAAATTGCTGACTGAATAAATATTATTATTATTATTATTATTATTATTATTATTATACCATTTTTTTGGCCTTTGGATACAGGATGGGTTGAGGGGGGGCTTTGCCCCCCCTCACGAATTATTGAAATCAGCATCTATTTTAACAGTAAGGGGCTTAATAAGAATTTCACTGCCGTCAATAGGGAGAATTATAGGGAGGTTTTTTGTTTTTACAGTACTTTATATAGCCTAGGCTAGTGCACATAAAATGGATCTCCGGAGGTTGAAACAAAATTTAATATGATCTTTGCAACATCCTTATTCTATAATAGCCTTCAAATATTGAGAAATAATTGGAAAAACTAAATAAGATGGTCACCAATTTTCCCATGGATTTTTTTATTTTTCCCTGTTAGTTTTCATCAATATATAGTGTTTGGAAATAATTACAACCCTCGGCGAAACCGTTTTCCCCATTATACAACGATCTTAAGATACGCCGCCCGATAGTGGGGAGGGCTATGAAGTACAGGGAAAATGAGGGGTTAAATGCATAAAACGGCGATTAAAACGTATTTTACCAAAACTTGGCTCGGGTTTTAAGGTACAGTATTTCTAAGGCCTAAAACCCAATATTTCGAAAATCCGAGCCAAGTTTTGGCCAAAGCTGGCTCAGATTTTGAGAGTTTGTAGATAACAAAATGACAGTAACCTCATTTAGAAATTTGGCTCGTTTCCCGAAATTGCAAACCCGAATATTGGAAAACCCGAGCCAAGTTTTGGCAAAACTTGGCTCGGATTTTGCGAATTTTAAGAGTAAACAAATTACAGTAACCTAATTTAGAATTTTGGCTCATGTTTCCCTAAATTGCAAACCCCAAAAAGCATAATTTTGGAAAACCAGAGCCAATTTTTGGCAAAACTTGGATCGTATTTTGAGAATCAAAAAAGACTAACTAAATGTCGGAAATCGGCTCATGATTTCCCTAATTGCAAAGCCATATAACCAGATTTATCGAAAACATAGCACTTATTTAAATTATAAATATCCAGTAACATAGACCTAGTACATTGGATACAAGCCTAATCCACACCTAACGCCTACAATGTGTACGTAGTAGGCTACCTAGTAGGCCTTCGTGGGATACAACATGGCGGTTGGGCCGGCGCCCATTTAGTAGCCTACCGGTATTTGGCCGTATCTGTAAATACGAATGGGAGTCACTTCGAGCGAATTCCTGATCGAGCGGATGCACAATCTAACCTAACCTAACCTAACCTAACCTAACTTAACTTAACCTAACCTAAATGCACCTCCGCTCGAATATGAATTCGCTCGAAGTGTCCAGATACCGTAAATACTACCGCAACTACGAATCTTGTTTCTGAGACCTAGTATATTAACCTAACCAAACAACCCAACCTATCGACAGAGATGGGCAGGTGGAGTGGACTAAAAAGCTGGTGGACAGACCTCGGGAGACAGGTGAAAATGGCGTGTGTACGAATCGGTGCCGTCTATAGGAAGGTATTGACAACCATGTTACGACAAATTCAATTTTAGTACCATATATTTTGGTCAATATACAGGAGGCGCTACAATATAGGTAGCAAAATTCTAATGGTAGTTTTGGGTTCCTATCATCATATGCTTCATTTCTATATACTTTTTATCCCCGGGAAAAAAAAAAAAAAATCTTGGGATTTTTCATTTATTTTCTTGGAATTTTTTGTTTTGGTCATTAACCTAACCAAAAAACCTAACCTAATAGCCCCCAAATACATTTAGGTTAGGTTAGGTTAGGCTTTTTGGTTAGGTTAATAAAAAAAAAAAAAAAAAAATCCAAGAAAAAAATTAAAAACCCAAGATTTTTTGTTTTTTTCCCGGGGATAAAAAGTATATAGAAATGAAGCATATGATGATAGGAACCCAAAACTACCATTAGAATTTTGCTACCTATATTGTAGCGCCTCCTGTATATTGACCTATATTTTTATTAGGTTTTGCAGAGGCTTAAAACACATTTTCATATTAGCCTATGTTTAGAGCATATAAAATCCAGATCAATATACAGGAGGCGCTACAATATAGGTAGCAAAATTCTAATGGTAGTTTTGGGTTCCTATCATCATATGCTTCATTTCTAAATACTCTTTATCCCCAGGGAAAAAAACCAAAAAATCTTGGGTTTTTTATTTTTTTTCTTGGATTTTTTTTTATAATTATCCCGAATAGACTCGCAGCGTTATTATACATAATTTATTAGGGAAAGTGAAGCTCTATGGAATCCTTATAATATACTCGCATAGATTCCGTTGTGGTAGAATAGTTTTGATAAGTTTTGTAAATCTCGATTATGTCGATAAAAATAGAGTCCCGTGCGTAAACAAACTCTTCTTCTTCACTCCCGCAATCTTGAGAGCTCCGCTACGGACGTGTTCGCAATGGAGTACACTCGCTACGGTAAAGTGTTATGTTCTACAAAGATGTTACTGTATGTCTAATATACACATTTGCAACATTACATTGTGCTTCTATTTATGTTTCATAGTTTTCCCGGTATTTGTTCAATCCTTTCTGGCATTTTTCTTTCCCATTTCCCTTGTAGTTTTAGTATTATTACATATATTTGCTCTTGCGCACGAATCGGCGCATATTGTTGCCATTCCTTCTCTCAGCTGACAGAAACGTCAAACAGCCCGGCAGATTTGTAACTGTCATGGCCGCTTGTGCAGGTTGTAGTCTCTCCTGTCAGAAATTGGGGGACATTTTGCGAACCAAGGAAGCTACATGGGATTTTCTTGTTCAGCATAAGTTAGTCTTGGCAACTGGTAAGTGTAGTACATGTGGCAGTGAATTGCAAGTGAGTGAAAATAGACAACAAAAGAAGTTTAGATGTGACAAACGGAATAAAGAATACGTTCACCATGCACTCAGGAAATCACGATGTAGGTATAATGTTAGTGCTGTGAAAGACACATTCTTTGAAAATGCCCACATCCCCATTCCCAAAGTCCTCAATATTGTGTATTGGTTCTGCATAAACAAATTACCTTATCAAGATGTAGTCCTTCAGTGCGATGTTGGCCTCAGTACGTTAGTTGACTGGTATTAATACACCAAAAATCTGTCTTAAGATGTCAAATAGCGGGGGTGTGGGGGCGGCAGCGGTAATTCTGCATAACTACTACTCCTGTTATTTTAAGTTTGATTTATTTTCTTTATGTATTTTAATGCATTGTAAGTGTGTATTTTATTGTTAGAAAGTGCGGAAAGCACTTTTTATTAGCATTTGCATTGTTAATTGTAATTATTCAGATACCCCAATAATCTAGGAGTTTACTCGATTTAGTCAACTTTGAAAAGACATTAGCCTAACCTAACAACCTTACCTAACCTATCCTAGTATTATGGGTGGGGGCTGCCGCCCCCACACCCCCGCTGATTAGGTATTAAAACTATACAAAATTGATGGGATAAAGTCTATGGTATTTACTCTGCAATCTTCAGCTTTGGCTGTCAATAACAGGAAAGTACCATTAAAAATGTACCGACTTCTTGTAGGTTAAGCTCCACTCTGATTGGCTACTAAACATCGGGGAGGAGCCTCCAAGGAGGCTAGAATGTAAGAAAGTGTCCTGGACTTGCTGTACAAAAATAACTCTGATAATGTTATAGGGGAGTGAAAATCAAATTGACAAAATAAGAAAAGTAGCACTTATCCGCACATCAGTAAGGTCCCCTGAGTAAGGTAAGAGCAAAAAATAATAATTCCACGAAACAGGAATCCCGTAATCGAGGAGTAGTTGTTCTGCAGAATAGCCAACACTAGGATAGCCTATACCTGGTCAGAGGGAAGAAGAGTCCTGGTGTAATCTCCTTGAATGTTACCATAAAAAGTGACCCTTTGTGTCTCTGATATTAATGCAAAATCCAAGCCAACTTTGGACACAACTTGGCTCGGATTTTTAGAAAATGCTCTTTTGAGTCTCTGAAATTATGGACAATCCGAGCCAACTTTCGACAAAACTTGAAAATGCTCTTTTGAGTGTCTGAAATTATGCAAAATCCGAGCCAAGTTTCGACAAAACTTGGCTCGGATTTTTAGAAAATGCTCTTTTGAGTCTCTGAAATTACTGAAAATCCGAGCCAACTTTCGACAAAACTTGGCTCGGATTTTTAGAAAATGCTCTTTTCAGTGTCTGAAATTATGCAAAATCCGAGCCAAGTTTCGACAAAACTTGGCTCGGATTTTTAGAAAATGCTCTTTTGAGTCTCTGAAATTACTGAAAATCCGAGCCAACTTTCGACAAAACTTGGCTCGGATTTTTAGAAAATGCTCTTTTCAGTGTCTGAAATTATTGAAAATCCGAGCCAAGTTTCGACAAAACTTGGCTCGGATTTCGGAAAAGTGGCATTTTTGGCATTTCACACATTCCTATTCTTCATTATTTTACTATATTAGCCTACTTTAACCCCACATTTTCCCTGATCTTCATAGCCCTCCCCACTATCGGGGGGGGGGGGGGAGTTATCTTAAGATTGTTGGATAATGGGGTTATATAGGGTTTCTCCCACAGTGGAATTATAACTAATAGCATCAAAACTACCATTGCCAAAAAAAATTGGCCAAAAAAACTCAAATTTCAAGAAAATTACCTTTTTTTTATTTTTTTTTATTAACCTAACCAAAAAACCTAACCTAACCTAACCTAAATGTATTTGGGGGCTATTAGGTTAGGTTAGGTTAATGACCAAAACAAAAAATCCCAAGAAAATAAATGAAAAATCCCAAGATTTTTTTTTTTTTCCCGGGGATAAAAAGTATATAGAAATGAAGCATATGATGATAGGAACCCAAAACTACCATTAGAATTTTGCTACCTATATTGTAGCGCCTCCTGTATATTGACCAAAATCCATATTTGTTTTCAAATAGGCCTATTGCAAAATAATTGGTGACCAACTTATTTAGTTATAGGCTACTAAATAATTAGTGGTAGGCCTAGTTCGGTTATAAGTACCCCCCCCCCCATAATTCTAGGATAGGTTAGGTAAGGTTGTTAGGTTAGGCTAATGTCCTTGCAAAGGGGTATAGGCTAGTAAACACCACGATAGCTTATACCCGGTCAGAGGTAAGAAGAAGAAGAGTCCTGATGTAGGCCTAGTCTCCTTGAATGCTACCCAAAATACTACAAATACTGTGGATAAGTGAAAATATTATTCTCCACTGATCCAAGATGGTCGCCATTTTTCCTTCCATCCTTATTTAACCCACAAAGTCTACAGAAAAATAATATAGGCCTAATTTGCAGCGGTAAATACATATATTGCGGTGACTAATACTGTAAGACATTAAAACTATAGAAAACACTAAGAGTATATCCCATACGTGGCCTAAAATGCATATTGTCCGTAAATAATAAGGGTGGGAAGCATGCGCAGTGGAAGCCCTCAATGCAAGGTGGGTTAAAACTATTATTGGCCATTTTTCAACCATTTACTCTTACTCACGAAGCTATTAACCATATACAACATGCCTTGGTATATATGGCATCATGCAGTCTACCTAAAATTACTAATAAAGCTATAAAAACAAGCTAAAAATACTTAAATCATAACATAAACAAACCCACCTGTCCCTCCAATGGCCGCCGGGCAAATAAGGAACGATCTTTTAAAGTTGCTAGATAATAAAAATTCCATTATTTGTATATACAATCGATCATTAGACTTCAAATGTTGCTTGAAAATGTACGAATATCTTCCCAACATCACATGAATAAGCTTAAGCTATTAGATATGCTATACAAAAAAAATAGTCAAATTCACGGGAGAAAAGAAATTCCCGTTTGGCAAACGTCTTCCAACTTGTTTCAGTTTGTGCATTCTTGTGTTGGTGAATAGCTAAATGATATAAAATGATGCTAAAGACAACAGACTTCAGTGTAAAACAGTAAAATAAATTGTATTTACCTTTTTTCTAAACACAAACCTAAATGAAACACAAGTATTAGCAGTCAGCTGATAAAATACATTATTATTATTATATGTGGCCGAGCGTAGGAACGAAACAGTGGCGGAGTAAAGGGGAGGACAGAGGAGGATGTTAGATAAAATACCATATATCTCCCATATAAAGCAATGTTATTATGTCACATGTGTATGGGTTTGTAGTACAAGGCACATGTGAATAATGAGCACCCTGAACATAGGTATAAAGCAACATTATTGTAGAGAATATACGAAAATAATGTAAACGGAGGGAAAGAGGATGAGATATCCCGTTTGTGGCGCGGTCTTTAAATGAGTTTGAATTCCTTGGCCACCCTCAATATTATTTTTGTATTTTCTTTACAATTATCTTCTTTAAACCTACGTTCAGGGTGCTCATTGTTCACATGTGCCTAGTACTGCAAACCCATACACATGTGACATAATAACATTGCTTTATATGGGAGATATATGGTATATTATGTATTTTATCAGCTGACTGCTAACACTTGTGTTTCATTTAGGTTTCTGTTTAGAAAAAAGGTAAATACAATTTATTTTACTGTTTTACACTGAAGTCTGTTGTCTTTAGCATCATTGTATATTATTTAGCTATTCACCACAAGAATGCACAAACTGAAACAAGTTGGAGACGATTGCCAAACGGGAATTTCTTTTCTCCCGTGACTTTAACGTACCAATAGATATGATACATTTTCGCTAGATATAAATAAACATCGCTAACATATCAAATTAGAAATTAACAACACTGCCCGTATCAACAATCACTGACGCCGAATTTTGGCGTGAAATTCAAACCAAATTAGTTGATAGTTATTAAGGGGGATGGTTGATTATTCTGGCCCCCTTCTTCCTTTTGTTTAGCTCCATTAGATTTTAGATTATAAGACGTTCGGCCCTTAAGCTAGTTTAGCGATTTTAAGAGTAGCTTACCCTTTACGGGGGGTAAAGGGTAAGCTACTCTCCCCCCCAACTCTCTCTTTATCCCTACCCCACTCACTCGTAATATTTTATAGCCCTATTTATCTTATTTTATTTTATTTTTTTGTAGGATACTATATATCCCTCAATACCTTCACACACGACACCAGGATACCCAGATCTTTCTCCTCCGTTGTTTTCTGTTCATATGAATTAACAAATTACATAGCAAGGTATTCTTTTAATTTGTAAAGACTATCTTTACTTCCATACGTAAAATCGCGGGATTTGCATAAATTCATGTGGGTAACTATAGCCTACCTGCATGATGTTCATGTGAATGTTATTTGGATATGATACGCAATTTATATTTCTTTATCCTCCCCATTTTCCCCAGCTAACCTAATCCCACAAGGACCCCAATGGAAATACGCCTAACGGCCTTATTGGGCTATCCTTAGTTGGAATTATGCAAGGCTGGTACATGTCATATTTGTAACATACTATGTGTTACCAACTCTGTAAATTATAATTCGGACTCAATAAAACACAGCTAAGTCTCCCCTATAGTGAAAGTAAAAGTACAGTTTTCTTTGATTGGGGTACGTTTTCTTCCGATTGTAATTAAAGTAGTAACTATGCAATATTTCACTTCACAAGCTGTGGATTTATGCTTACGCAAGATCTACAGTATATACACAAGGTCTGCCAGCGCGCAGGTAGGGGCAGATTATCATCTGTCAAATGACGGACCTGTGCCCCTTGTGTCGCACCTAGGCTCAAATCAAAAGGCTTAACCTGAACACTGAGAGAGTTCATGTAGGCGTACTAAATATATAAGAATGGCATTCTTAGTTTATAGGCCCCAGTGATCGGCATAGTGTGGATCACTATGCCGAACAATTGTGCTGTGTTTGGGTGATTACACAAAAAAGCAAAAACAAAAACATGAAGAATTACGTCACTTGTGGATAAATGTATGTCGACGTGCAGATAAAATCCAAACATGCAGTGCCTTGTTCCATTCATTTTGACGATAACGACTTGAAGGATGATATGCAATCACGTCTTCTCGGTACTAAGAGGGCTAACAATTACCAGCCATTTTTGCCACACGGTAAGATTGAAAGACTAGGCTACATACATAGGGCTATTAGTGGAAGTGGAGATGGGTAGTAACAATTATATACTATGATTATAATGTTAGTGGTATAGGTAGCGCCAACGAACTTGACAAAAATCTCGATCCCTGACTTCTTTGTAACTCAAAAGGGCCTACAGCATACTGGCTGTAAATATCCACACCTATTTCCTGGTGGACTCTTCCCAAATTATAGAAAGGTCAGCCCGATTGCTTTAATTCATTTAGAGTTATAAGAAGTTAATGGGTCGAGATTATTGCCAAGTTCGTTGGCGCTACCTATAGTATGTTTAGGCCTACGTGAAATGTTGTAATTGGAGGTGATTGTGTGAGTATAGCTATTATTGTGGGAGTATTATTGGTGGATGCCTGTTTGCGTATCTTAATGATAGTATTTTTTGTGTTATTGTATATCATTGATGGTGTAAGTAGATACAGGGTGGGGCAGAGAGGACGGACGTTTTTGGTATATTCACAAAATCTTTAATTTTAGCTTCAAACAAATTGTATTGACATCAATGTTTTCATATTGAATTAGCATTTGACAAAATCAAGTGTGGAAAACAACATCGCTTATGTGGTGTCCGTTTTCATTGATGCATTTCTGAAGGCATTCTTGGAAGTTGGCCTCCACTCTCTCCAGCATTGCTCTGTCGATTTGGGCGACTTCCACTCGAATAGCTTCCTTCAAATCGTCCAATGTACGGGGCTTATGCTCATACACACGTGCCTTGAGGTTTCCCCACAAGAAAAAAATCACAAATGGACAAATCAGGGGAGCGAGGGGGCCAAGGAGTGTCAGCAAACCTGGAAATGAGGCGGTCACCGAATAGAGGGCGAAGAACGTCCATTGATGCTCTGGCTGTGTGGGGCGTCGCCCCATCCTGCTGAAACCACACACGTCGGATATGCATACGTTGTCGTCGTAATTCAGGCACAAAGAAGTTGTTTATCATCTCGATGTAACGCTCGGAGTTCACAGTAACAGCATTTCCATTATGGTCTTCAAAAAAGCTGCTCTATCGTCCACAGCGCCATGGCTTCAACTGAAAAGAAACAAAAAAAATTGCTAAGACACCACGGACAGAATGGTACCTGTCGGACATATGTCCCTCCCCCTGGGGCTGAGTAATATCCATTTAAAAAACGTCCGTCCTCTCTGCCCCACCCTGTATTCTTTATTTTGTTGATGGCAGTGTATTTGTGTATGATGTATACTGCATATGTTGTGGATGTGTGTGTGAGTATTATGGGTGGAAGCAGTGTACGATGTATAAGTGAAAATGGTTAAAACAAGTAATTTTATATTTTGTAAGTAAATGTTAAGTCTTTTATTCGTTGGTGTGGCTGTTCATTAGTTTTGTTGTTCGTAATAATGATATTGTGAGTATTGTAGTTAGAAGCTGTTTCAAAGGGTGATTATATTATTGTGTGTTTGTGATTGTTATTGTGTAGTTGGTAAAGGTGGGTGGATTTTCCGAGTATTAATGCTAATCATGAAGCGTTTCTGCGATTATTGTTTCAAAGTATGAAATTATTCTTATAGTATTGATGTTAGCGGACATGTATAAGAGAGTATTATGGCTAGGGGTGGTGATTGTAGGCATATAATCATAGTAATTTGTAGATTCCTGCCCTCTCCCCTCAAAAAAATAAAAAAAATAATTATATAATAAATAATGAAAGGAATGGAGAGTCCCAAACTATCAATGTGAGTAATATATTTTTAAATAATTTCACATTCCGTACATAATGTAATTTGGTCATCGTCCTTCATTATGCTGGCGTTGTCCGTCGCCGGGAGTACATCGTCCAGAGCTATGCCCCAAAATCCTGCCCCGTCGTCATGGGTCTGTCTTAGGTCCATCGATCTTAGAATAATTGTATTCCCATGGTCTTTCCACACTAAAATCGGCTCCGTTATCCACCAATTAGCGCCGATTTTTAGAGTCGTGTCAGTCACGACAAAACCTTACCAGTCATTATCTTCCTCACGATTATCCCGTGCTCTTCAACAACACACAAATCAACCCTTCGTCTTCTGTTAATATTCTTTGTCTCTTTTTCTTCTGATCCTTCTTGGAAATACCATATCACCACTATTGCCAAAACAGCTTCGTAGAAGTTAGTTGTGCTCAACTGTCTCCGTGGGTTCTTTAACCCTGCACTGCTTCTTGCTCTGTACAGTCATAGTGCACCCATGTATCAAATACTTTTAGCATGTGAGGGGAGGTTCCTTCCATATCGTACTTCTCAAAAGGGTACTGGCAATTTTGTCTCATCAACTCACCTCCTCTTACTAATTCCCTACAATCACAACATGCCGCAATGTTGCATATCTCACTCTTCTAACGCTATTACAATAATCAGTGTTCTTAAAGCCCCGTCCACACGATCGAGCACTGCCCGTCAGGCACGAGGGAAATGTCCGTCATGGGGAAAATTAAGCGGGCAAAGCAGGGGAATGACCGTGGCGGTAGTTGAGCGAAATCACCAGACACTGCCCGGTAGTTTGCCGGTGGATATGGGGATAAAGGGGGCCTGTGGAAGGAGGGGAGTAGTGTGTAGTTTGATCTTTAATTACCAAATATGTTTTATCCTATTATTTTACAGATGTTTATCAGGTAAATCTGGTGGAAGAAATCCAGGATGTAATATGTGCAAGCACTTTATTAACGGTCACTGATGGTATGAATTAAGTTTTAGCTTTCGAATATTTTATGGGTAGCATCCCTATTTATATAGACGCTATTATTTGTATAGATATTTTATTGATATTCTTAGGAGTATTATTATAAATAGTATTATTAATATTATTATTGTGAGAAAACCACCCCGCCATGATCTTCTGCACTAACTATTGATTTAATGTTCGTTTAACGTACTGTACGTATGCTAATCATATCAGCAAATCGCGTGATGATTGAAGCACTATCAGAAATTATATGATCGGATAAATTCATATTTTTTCACCAACCAGCCATATCTAAACTAAATGAAATCAACAAATACATGTGGCACTCCAAGGACTCAAACCTAGGATACTCACACCCATAGGTTAAGCTTATCAGTGTATTACGTAAATATAAGACAACATCAGAGAGAGAGTGTGTGTGTGTGTGTGTGTAATTGCAGCTCTAACTTGCGGTATTTTGAGAGTTCACTCTTTTATTGGTACCGGTATATGATCTTTTCAAATGTGTTGTTTTTTATCATGACGTTAATTTCATATTAAAGTATAACCCATTCCCACGTAATTTAGATTTTTGGATAATTATATTATAAAAAATAGGAAGCTGATGAAATAAATAATTTATCTCCAAACAACTTTATTTTATTTTCTCTTTTGCAACATAGCAATTATTATGCTACACAACACTTTACATATCTCTTTAACTGTCCTGCCGAACATCTTGTCTGACCACACAGACAGACTATGACTGGCCAGTCACGGCCGTGTGGACAACAACACAAGCGTGTTGGACAGACTTTGCCCGGTGAGGGGGCACAGCCTGCCAGACACTGCTCGATCGTGTGGACGGGGCTTAAGAGTTATCTCAGCATATACCCCTTCCCTTACGGAGAGTGGGTGGCACCCGCCTTTCAACACAGTCCCACTCTTAGTCTGTCCAATTCTTTAACCCAAGAGTTAACTGATTTTTCCAGTATATTTCTACTCAACAAATATACTCTTGAACTCTCTCCCTCAGTCTGTCGTTCCCTCATCCTATGACTATAACTGCTTCAAGCTCCATGTGTCCAGACATTTTGACTAACATACCTTGAATTTGACTCCCTGTTACTCTTCCAACTTTCAGGCGGACACTTATTACAGGCAGCATTGATTTTTGTCTTCATTCACATGGGACAAAAACAAAAATAATCGCCACCAACTCCTATTCGCCAACAACTCCGTCTCGTCACCAACTCATAAGTAACCTTAACTCATATTAAATAGTACCACCAAATCTTCACTACATTATTATCGCCAATATATCAACTGCAAAAAGTACACTACTATAGTAAGGATATTAAGTTGCAATAATAATCATAATTTATTATTTTATTTTGCAGGAGTTTCTTTTCGTACAAGAGCTTAATTCATTTATTTTGATAGCTTCACAATAGTTCTACAGAATATATTGAACAATTTTGTATCATTAAGGCCCCATTAATTGCTCTTTCCATTCACATATGCATAGCCTACGTGAGTTGCAGTTGGGATGTGTGTACATGCTTAGATTGATATGCAGGATTCGAAGTTGCATAATAAATTGTAGGCAGTGTCCACCAACCTTTAACTGTCTTCGTGGATCGATGCATAAGGTGTTGATTTTCGGTGTGAGCATCCTGGGTTCGAATCCACGGACTGCCACATGTGTTTGTAAATTTCATTAATCGATTTTAGGAGTATAGTTGGTTGTTGGAAGGAACATAATAATTAAGATTATTTATTTAAGAAAATATTTTGTTTATGTAATAAGATATTTTTCGATACCTTGCTTACTTTTCCGAGTCAATAAATGTGGCCACATAGAAAACTTATATCATTATTTTACCCAAGTTATTGTGCTATTTGTTTACATTGTGCTGCAGCTGCTGCATAAACAAATGTTTGATGGTAGACACAATAATATAATAAGACGGTGAAAATAATGATCAATGCAATAACTTACAACTTATACAATTACACCATGTGCATTAGTTGTTGGAACATTTAATACAACACATTTTCAACTAAACACAAGACATCCTAATGCTGTCTCCCCCATGCTTAAAAGTTAATGGGAAATAAACTAACTTGACAACTAAAAAAAAATAAACCAATATAATTTGATGTTATAGTTTTGAGTTGCTTTTGATTCAGGCAACAATCAATTATGCCTTATTCATTATGACTAGAGACCTTATAGTAGCAGATGGATCGATCAACCTCCGCCATAGTGGTGCCATTAGCTGATCTTTGCACCCAAATCTATATCTTATGGTAGCAGAGGGTGATTTTTTAGGTAGTTATAAGGTAGATAATGTGGAGAGTATATAGGTTATAGTGGGAGATGCTCTTAGCTAGCTATAATATAGATGAAGTGTAGGAGTTATAGGTTGTAGTGGGAGATGTTTTTAGTGTAGCAAAATAAATAATAGGGATGTAGGGAAGGAGGGGTCTGCCTCGTATGGGCCCTATTTAGGCCTTCTGCAGATTTCCATTTTTCTTATGTTCTTGTAATAAACATTTGGCAATACTGGTACAAGGTATAATTTTTTTTTTTTTTTTTCTATACATGATCAAATATATAAGATCATCCCGAGGTTAGATCATTGCGGCACGAAAATGGCATCCTTGGCAAAAGATGGCCAATCTCTCTTATAACATTATCTCTATTTATGACTAGTCTTACACTTGTGACTTCTAGACTATAGTAACTCGGGGAGGGCTTGAACAAACAGTTTGTAAATTTCCTTATCTATTTTTTGGCGGACTTCCAATTAGCATTGTATGAATATTCCCATATTCAAAGTATGATCTGGGGACAGTGCCTTGTGAGTAAACATCTCAATAGGTGGCTTTTGAGAGAGACAGGTGTACAAGATGGTGAGAGGAGACAGTGTGATGCAGCTTTGAGAAATCAAAGTTGCAACGGGCTACGAGGAAACAACCAGGAATCTTAGGTCTATAAAGGTAGGACCAAGAGCGAGCCAGTTGCAACACTCAAACTGTATGTCTCACTCGCCATCTGGTATAAGACCTCCTGACTTCACCGTGTTGAGCGGTTGAGTCTACAGGCTGTTAGGCTATGTTCTGAGTTGGAACATAGAAAAAATATATGGTAAAAATATCAGATCGATTGTTGAGGTCCTTTTATGAGTTATGATAGGTGAGGGAGGAGAAGGGGATTTCTAGAATTGTCATAATGAATAGACTATCGTACGATTTATATAATTGGATAGTGGTCATTATGAGAGAACACTCAACTATTGTCATTTGGATTGGTGGTTATGGAGGCACAGGCAAAACTTAACTAGTATAATTGTGATGGTTGTTATTTTGTGCTGCACCATTATGACTATTGTAGAACTCTCGAGCTAAAACCTTTTATAACTCAAAAAGGACTGAAGTATTCGAGTTGAAAACTATACCATTTGGGAAGAGTCAAACGGTAAATAAATTTGGAAATTTCAGCCCGTTTTCTTAAACCCTCCCGGAGTTACAAAAGACTTGACCCTAGGGTTAACAATTTCTAGACTAGACACGTGCCAGGGTGAAAATCGGTACCAAACAAGAGTGCTATTACCTATAGTTATAATATATACGGAATTTTTCTTGTTGTTGTGGTTATATTTTGATATGATAACCTCAGTAAATTAGTTTCCATATCACATAATATCCGTTTATTGAAGATTTTGCTGAAAGTTTGACCCACTTGGATGGTACCGATTCGTGTGATTTCGGTCCCACCGACTATTAGGTCCAGGCAATAATCAGCTAAAATCCTTTGCATGGTGATTTTTTTGCATAGCCTTAGGTCCAGACAACTCTTCCATCTGTGCCAGGCGTCTCTTGGTCCTGATCCGCTTGTGTAGGGAAGTCCCACACAACACCATCAGTGACACTACCACCAAGAATGACACCACAGTGATCGACAACAACACATACCCCTGCCACCCAGACACATTGAACAGGTGGTTTAGCATGTGCATCATCATAATACCTTGACTCTTTGTGCGCACAGTACTATCAACATCAATACGGGTTACTGGTACTTCAAATCCCTCTTCCTCTTTTGAAGAAAAACTTTGGACTTTGGGACTATCAACAACGGTACTAGTTACTGGGGGTTCAAATCCCTCTCTCTCCTTTGAATTATAGCTTTGCACTTTATGAATAGTATTAGAACTTTTGCCTTCTACCTCTTGTGGTAAAGTTACATGGGGAAAACTTGAAGACTTGACTTCTTGGGTGCTACAACTTCCTTGGGTACTGGGATAACAAAAGTCAGTTAGTTTGATGCTAGACATAATTGGACTGACTTCACTGTGACTGTCAATTTCACTACTAACTTTTCCATGATGCAGAGGATAACTATTCTTAATTTCATCTTTATTTGTGAGCTTAGTTGTCATATCATCCTGTGTTGTGCTTGCAATGGTTTTATCAGCTTCTGTGGAATGTATATCTTCAGTGTCTTCGTTTGCCTCTTCATCTGTTAAGCTCATGTCATGGTCAATACTTTCATTTTCTAAAAAGGTAGCAATGGAGTACAGAATGTAAAGAGAATTTAATAATTGTGTGCTTGCAATGGTTTTATCAGCTTCTGTGGAATGTATATCTTCAGTGTCTTCGTTTGTCTCACTGACGTTTGCCTCTTCATCTGTTAAGCTCATGTCATGGTCAATATTTTCATTTTCTACAGAGGTAGCAATGGAGTACAGCATGTAAAGAGAATTTAATAATTGTGTGCTTGCAATGGTTTTATCAGCTTCTGTGGAATGTATATCTTCAGTGTCTTCGTTTGTCTCACTGACGTTTGCCTCTTCATCTGTTAAGCTCATGTCATGGTCAATATTTTCATTTTCTACAGAGGTAGCAAGGGAGTACAGCATGTAAAGAGAATCTAGTGATGGTATACGAGCAGTTGAGGGATTGTCATACTTCATTGATTCAATGTCACTAGTTGGTATTCGAGACCATTTTCTATTGTGGTTACTAATCTTTTGAATATTGTCACTAAAGTAATGTTCATATATTGGATCCCTTTCATTGCTTTGACTGCTATAATTAATCATTCTTGGCGAAACAAAATCTTTTGAGTTAATATTTTGTAAATCCTCCTCGTCTTCAATCATATCTGTATTTTGATTATTCATACCCTCATCCATTACGTCTGTGTCTAATGTATGATTTCTTTCACGATGTTTAGAGTTTGAGGTTCTTGCAACATTATGATTATATTGTTGATATTGGTCTTTGTAAAATGTGTTGTGCAAACCAATATTAGTCTCTGAATTAGAATTGTGTATAACATCTTGTCGTTTCTTCGTACTAGTCACAAGCTCGTGTTTGTTAAGCACAGGAATTGAATGACCACTGTTCTCCTGGGATGCACCCGTTTGGGTTGAATTTACAGTCCCAGATAAGCCTCCGTGGTTATTATTAGACTTTAAATGGGTATGACTATGTGTGTGTACCATTGTTTTGGTAGAAGAAACCCGGCTTGGGGCATCACTAGGAAGGCTAGCTCTATATAAATCAGTGAATGCTAAGTGGGTGTGAGACAGGGGCTGTGTTTCAACACCAATATGACTAGCTTCTGCCAATTGTTGACTACTGAGCAGAGCAGATTGTGGCAACATGTGAGGGTTTGACTGGGGGCTATCATTTGGATTCTGTGCTGAAGAGTAAATAGTGTCCTCCCGAGTCTGTGGTGGGGGATGACTGTTGTGGCTGTGAGTCTGGGAAGACTCTGCGATGGGGTGGAGGTCGCTGGGTCCTGGTATTTGAAAGGCGTTGTAACCAATCCACAGTGCCACAGAGCTGGCCAGTGCCAGCATTACCAGAGTCATCATAGTTTAACCTTTAAAGATAATAAAAATACATTTAAAATATTATAAATAGAACACAGGAAACTGGAATCTACAAAAAGCCAATTGACCCAAATACTAATATTTCAAACAAATAATGACGCTGTTGGACAGTTTCTTCAGGCTATTAGTAGACGGTTTTATTTAGCTTAAGAACAACTTATGGGAGCTAGAGAGTTAACTGAAATGGATATTACCCCTTTGACTACTAGAAATACTTCCTAAGTTGCATAACATCGTCTGATAACAAGAATTCAATGTAGATATGCGTCCTCAAGTACTAAAAAGGTTAATCATCCACTGAATAGAGCAACAGTGACCGCCGAAACGGTTTTGCTTAATATGTTGTCTGCATTTATGAATCTACATGTTATTTATTAGTAATTACATTATCTACTTAACATCCTAATTATTTGTTTTATTTTGAACTCTTAATACATTGGTTAGGCTACAGTTCACTAGTAACGAAGGCTTCCAAATGACCACTGATTAATAAATAAATGTATCGACAATAGATTCATAATTTCAGTTATATAATTTGCAAACTCAAATTAAACTAATATAATTTCGGTACAAGTATATTTCTTATATTGTTATAGTAAGCGTTTGTAGTTTGATTACTGTAAATGTACAATTCCCGTGTATTATTTCTTTCTGCATCCACCCATTCGACATCAGTTACCTACAAACTTCAACACACTGGGGAACGATGGAGCTGTAGGGGTGTATTTGTGAGTGTGTATGTGTGTGTATATAATTATACATGTGTGTATTGTAAGGGTTTTCAATGTATGATAATTTATTATGTATTGATATTATGACTAATATAATATTGTTTCAGTTTGTGCTCAAACATCTATTTTCTTTCAAAGCTAATAGTCACAGAAAACCTATTAATGGGTAACTAATTTAGTTTTATGAACAAATACTCTTCTGTAACTTACAGTTTAATTCCCATGTTTTGGAGACTAAATATAATAGATATTGGTAAATCTGTGTATCAGGTCCTCCAT
Organism: Paralithodes platypus; assembly: GCA_032716605.1. Taxonomy (NCBI): domain Eukaryota; kingdom Metazoa; phylum Arthropoda; class Malacostraca; order Decapoda; family Lithodidae; genus Paralithodes; species Paralithodes platypus. The sequence continues at coordinate 1,059,391 of CM064554.1, forward strand.
TTTTCTCAGTTAGGTAAATCTTTATGTGAGGTCCACCACTTACATGTTTAGTTACTTTCCTTTGAGACCAGGTGAGTAAACAAATTTATTGGTCAATATAAAGTTTATGTAATTGAATTGCATTTTTTTTTTTTTAATTTATGTTATCTATTTTAGAGTTGTGTAAGGGTGTTTTGATGTGTGATAATAGTAGGAAATGCATATTTACCCATTAAACAACAATCTACAAAACACGATCCCAGCTAGCGAAAAATAACTATTTGGCCAAAACCGTTTGTCGTGGGATACAGAATATGTTGGGGTTGGGGGGGGGGGGGGGCCCCCCCCCCCCCCCCTCCCTTACCTCCAGGACTTATTGAAATTCTCATATATTTCAACAGTAGGGGTCACAAACCTTATTTTCCCCAACGCCAGTCGCCGAGGCTACACTCGCGGTGGATGTAAACAAATCCACCCTCTTGCGAGGTAGACTATAGTATTTTTTTTCAGGATCAGTAATAAATGTTTAACGTATTTAGACACATATAGGAATTAAATACATGGTATAAGAAACCTATAGGCTACAATAAATTCTATGTCTGAATTTAATTACATAAACTTTATATTGTGCATAACCTTTTCCAATTTATTTAGGCTATTCATTTATTTTTTTTTATTTTTTTTTTGGGGGGGGGAGGTAGCCCCTATCTAAGATACTTGCTTATATTATCAGGGTAGGATAATAATAGGTCAATATGTATTTTAGGTCACGTATGTGTTTTTCTTATATAGGTTTAATCTTAATAATTTCCTTCATTGATTAGTGTGTTTTAAGGTGTTTTTGGTCAATATTTACGAGCCGCACCACAGCTGGGATCTCATTGTTAATGGTAGTTTTGGGTTCCTATCATTCTAATGCTTCATTGCTGTATACTTTTTATCCACGCGATTTTTTTTTTCTTGGCTTAATTTCTTTTTTTAGCATTAACCTAACCAAAAAACCTAACCTAACCTAATAGCCCCCAAATACATTTAGGTTAGGTTAGGTTAGGTTTTTTGGTTAGGTTAATGCAAAAAAAAAAAAAAAAAAAAAAAAAAAAAAAAATCCCGTGGATAAAAAGTATATAGCAATGAAGCATAGAATGATAGGAACCCAAAACTACCATTAGAAATGAGATCCCAGCTGTGGTGCGACTCTTAAATATTGACCGTGTTTTTTCGGAAAAATGTTATTTTAATACCACGAATTTTCAGTGTTTTTTATAAACAAAATTGGTCATTTGCATTAATATATAGCGTTTGTAATTAATTAGAAATCTCGGGAAAACCTATTTTCCCCATTAGGCCTATCGATCGATGTTGAGACACACTCGCTCCCCGATAGTGATTTGAAAAGACATTAGCCTAACCTAACAACCTTACCTAACCTAACCTAGTATTATGGGTGGGGGCTGCCGCCCCCACACCCCCGCTGGTCGAGTACTTAATAAAAAAGAAGGAAAAATTGGCTGTCGATTATACGAAGGTGAAAGAAAAGTCGATGAAGTCTATGGTGTTTACTCTGCAATCTTCAGCTTGATTGTACATTGATAACGGGAAAGAACCGTATTGACAACCTTGTTACGAAAATTAAATTTTAGTACCATACTTTTATATTAAGTTTTTCAGAGGATTTAACACATTTTCATATGATCTTTAGAGCTATCGATGACTGAAACCTTGACAACCTTGTTACGATTTTTTTTTTTTAGTACCATACTTTTTTATTAGGTTTTGCCGAGGGTTAAAACAAATTTTCTTATGATCTTTAGAGCATATAGATTCATTATTTATCTTCAAATATAGCAACAAAATTCGTGCTATTAAAATAACATTAAACCGTTTTTTCTTCTGGAAATGCATTTTTGCCCATTATTTAGCAATACTAATACATTCCCCCAAAAAAACAAGTTTCGTCATTGCCCTAACCTTGGGGCTGCCGCCCCCAGACCCCTGCTGATCTTACTATTGATATAGAGGATGACAAAATACTATTAGTGGAAAACTGAACAAATTTAGTTCTCCACTGATCCAAGATGGCCGCCATTTTTGCTTCTAATTTAACCCACAAAGTCTAATGAATTTCTTATAATGTGCAGCAGTAAAGAAATATATTGCGGTGACTAATACAGTATTGTAGTACAAGTACAGCCGTGGAATAATCTAACTAATAAGGTAGTAACTTCATGTAATGAGAACCATTTTAGGACAATATGCATTTTAGGTCACGTATGCCGTAGGGGATATGATTCTCTAAGTGTTTTCTATAGCTTTCTCTTACAGTATTAGTCACCGCAATATAAGTCTTTACCGCTGCAAATTGAAGCATTTTTCCTTAGACTTTGTGGGTTAAATAAGGGTGGAAGGAAAAATGGCGGCTATCTTGGATCAGTGGAGAACTAATATTTTTCACTTCTCCACCGCATTTTTAGTATTTTGTCATCTTCTATATTAATAGAAACCCACCGGGGGTCTGGGGGCGGTAGCCCCCATGTTAGATTAGGTTGTTAGGTTAGGGTAATGACAAAATATACTTTTCGGTGGGGCATGTTTGAATATGGCTATATAATGGGTAAAATGCATTTGCAGAAGGAAAAATACCTTAAAACACACTAATCAATGAAGGAACTGATGAGAAAAAAGATAATACAAAACACACATACTGTCTTAAAATGCATATTGACCCAGTTTTAAATCAAATTCTGATAAACATGTAAGAGGCATACATGAAGAGATGGTACCAAAGGCGAGTAATTTAAGCACCAATAGGTGCAGCTCACTCTCGCATTTTTCAACGGGTAAGTTCAAAGCTATAGAAAACACTTAGATAGTCATATCTCGTGCGTGACCTAAAATACATTATCCTAATAATATATTAGTGCCTCAACATTGACAAGGGGAGGAAGGAGGTTGATCATCATGAAACATAGGCCTACCATATGTGAAACTTATTACAAATCCACAAACGGAAACCACCCTCTAAAACAGTATATACCTTTACCAAGATCTCTATCAATTAATAGGGGTGAACTTGGTCATTATTAGCTTTTATAATCCTTCCTAAATATATAAATACCGTTTAATAATAGCCAGAATAAATTTTTTAAATATGCGTTACAGTATGCTGATAATTTAAATTGTATTTGTGATTTCTTACCGGATACTCTGCTGTCCGATAGTAGTCACCTCAGAGGGTGTTCGCTGAAAATGTAGGCTGCTCCAATCCAAAGGCTGGACTATTCCTTATCGGAGTGGGGACACACACTCGGGCAAAGGACTCGGGGATGTGTGTGTAATCATAAGAGAGGCATTGGCAATAGATAATATTATAACAGTTGATATCTTCACTAGATGGCAGTTAGCAAATTTATTTTATTCTTCGAAACTTTGGTTTCTTTAACACTATGAAGCTATCTTCTCGAAGCAGAAAAAACAAGCTTTATTAATGACTCAACTCGCTTAGATCCATTAGGTACAGTACTGTACAGTTGCGGTCACGAAGTATTATATATTACTGATTAAAAGAACCTCTGAAATGCAAATATTTGGAACAAAATAATAATGAAAATAAGTTCAGTTCGAGATGTATATACGGCATTAATGACTGCGACATACATGGTGGTTTAAAGTTTCGAAGCTTCTGTATATCGGACTGGATTAACCCCTTCTATATCGATGACGTCCTTTTAACTTTATTCTGGCTTAATATTGGACGATTTTGTTGCCAGTAATTAACAGGCTTCGAACTATCTCAATCCTTTTTACTACCACATATCCTTCTTAAACTGCACAAAATCGTCTAAATATACTTAGAATGACATTAAATAGACGTCGCCAGTACTGTACAGAAGGGGTTTCATCTTCTTTATCATCCTATACCTAGTATATGCAGCTTGAGGGTTCATTAATGTAGTTCAAGAGCCAGAAAGAGCCATGATTGTACAATTGGGGGTATTAAGTGTTGTCATAGATTCCAGTGGTTTTCGCTCAACAAGTGTTATTGGTACTTTTATAGTTACTGGGAAAAGTGCTTATCCCTCAGAGTATTAGTCAGTGTTCGAAACTTTGTGAAATATCTGACAACACTTATTAACCTCGACCGTACAGTTGTGTACTATAGTGTACTCTGTAGGATACACATGAAATGGTATTTGTGGAGAGTAGGAGAGCGGGTTTTTTATTATTGCTTTCACAAAACAAGCAGGGTTTTGTCCCAATTCGTACCATTTACCGATTTGGTTGGTACGAACTAAGTACACCAATTTTACATACCGGTACCTGGCTGATTTTTGACGATTTTGTATCGAACCCCCACGATTATAGCGGTGAGTTAATTCAAATAGGACTTCAGAGGCTTTCAACCCTTCAGCATTATTAAGCCAGCACTCTGTAAGTCAACAATAACGTCAGGACAAACGAATCGCCAAGAATCAGCAATATATTTAAAACTAATGTACCGGTACTGTACACTCAACAACATAAAACCAGGCTCAATAGGAACTCTCGAACTGCAAAATATCCTCCTACATAAAACTATCAGTTAAACGATAATTAATGAGAAGATTCGATTTTGTCCGGGAAACTGGGAAAGTTTGAAAAACTTAGGCCCTAACTATGTCGTGGAGTGTACTAAACTTGAGAACGGGGTCGCCTACCAAGATAATCGCCAATTAAGGGGGGAAGTTTATTTTCTAGATACCCTTCTCCCTCATGTTTAGCATATTAGTTTCGAGATTTTAAGACGTTATTTCCGTTAGTTTGGAGATTTTGAGAACTTTCGCCCCATTTTGTTGTCAATATTAACCCCTTCTATACCGGCGACGTCTTTGTATTTTATTCTAGCTATATCTAAACGATTTTGTGTAACTTAAGGAGGATCTGTGGTATTAAAAAAGGGTTAATTAAGATAGTTCGAAGTCTGTTCATTGCTGGAAGCCTTTAACAAACTGCACAACATCGTCATATATAGCTAGAATAGAATTTAAAAGACGTCGCCGGTACAGAAGGGGTTAAGACCTTTCGTGCATGCCGTTTAGGTGTCGATTTTTTCCTGGCGAGAGATAGCGAGACTGTATTTTTAGAAAGAATCGGCCTTCGGCCGATTTGTCTTGAAAGGGGGTCTAGCGGGTGATTTTGAAAAGCTTGATGGAGGTGTAACAAGGAAACTCAAAAATATATTAATAGATAAATATATTGACCAAAAACCAGCACTACCCCCTTAACCCTCAGAAGACACGATGCTCCATTTATTTTCTGTTTCTGGCTATTATAATTGGACGATTTTATTCAGATTAAGAAGGATATATGGGAGTCAGAGGGTTAATTGAGATAGTCTTTACCCTTATAATTCGCACATGTCCTTCCTAAATTGCATAAAATCGTCTAATTATAGCCAGCATAAACTGTCCAAATGCGTCATAATCGTCTTAGGGGTAACGGCGCACTGTATAACTGACTAGTATTATTATAAACTATTTGTTTATTTGTGTGTGTTATATTTTATTTATTTATGTTTATCCTTTTCTTTTTCTTTTTTCTTAAGGGGGGGGGGGGGGGGGTTTTTAAAACTAATGGGCCGCACGTCATAAAATCTCAAAATGAATGAGGCTAATCATGAGGGAGAATGGGGGCCATAGAAAACAACCCCCTAAACACCCCTGGTCACCCCATAGCAACTGGCTGAGGTGGTCGGAGGGGTGGGTGGACGAGGGAGAGAGGTCAGTTCTTCCTCGCTATTTCTCACCAGGAAAAAATCGACACCTAAATGGCACGAAAGGTCTTTATATTGAATAAGAAATGGGGGCAAAGGTCTAGGGAGGAAACTATAGATATACTAAATAAATACATACATGAGCAAATATATACGCCCCTACCCCCATAACCGGGTTGCGGAAAGACACCTCTCCCACAGGACAGCAGGAAATGCCAGAGAACTTGGCAGCTCTCCGGAAACCCCCCAGGCTATCGATCCTAGTTCCTACCTACAACCTATATACTATACCTCCACACACCAGCCTTCTTTCACCCCACTACAGCCTTCTTTCACCCCACTCGACCTTTCTTTCATCCCACTCGACCTTTCTTTCACCCCACTCGAGCCATCTAGTTCCTACCTACAACCTTATTACTTTTCCTCCACACACATTCCTTCTTTCACCCCACTGGAGCCTTATTTCACCCCACTCTAGCCTTCTTTCACCCCACTCGAGCCTTCTTTCATCCCACTCGAGCCTCATTTCACCCCATTCGAGACTTCTTTCACCCAACTCGAGCCTTCTTTCACTCCAATCGAGCCTTCTTTCACCCCACTCGAGCCTTCTTTCACCCCACTCGAGCCTTCTTTAACCCCACTCGAGCCTTCTTTAACCCCACTCGAGCCTTCTTTCACCCCACTCAACCCTCCTTCGAGAGATAACTTTTCTTTCCAAACTAAGTGTATGAATGATCCGTATTTAGGCTGAACATTGTGACGGGATGTGTATTTCCCAGCTTGAGCCATGGAGCGTGCATCGTGCTGTTTATTTTAACCCCTTCCGTACTGATGACGTTCTTTTAACCTTATTCTGGCTACTATTAGACGATTTTAGTCAGTTAAAAAGGGCCTCCAGCAATAAACAGGCTTCGATCTATCTCACTACCGTCTTGGTGGTGTAATGGTTAAGGTGTCTAAAAATCTGTGTGTGATAACCCGGGTTCGAATCCTGGTGGATCATATATATGCTTTCATTGGAGGTGTTTGGTGTTGTGGTGAAATTAATAAAACATAGATTAACCCTTTGTACTACCACATATCCTTCTTAACCTGAACAAAATTGTCTAAATATAGCAAGAATAAAATGTAAAAAACGTCGCCGGTACAGAAGGGGTTAATAGTTGCCAGAGTACGTTAATACTGTATATGTGTGCGACTAATTTGCTTGAGAAACAAACAAACTTACTCATATAGTGATGTGTATTCTATGTGATGATTTTGAGTTATTTTATTTCAAAGTTTTATTTTACTTAAGCGTTATTTCCACATAGTGATTTTGATAAGTTCTTTTGTGTTTATATTGTGTCGTCCCTCTTTTGGTTTGTTTATTTTGCAAGTTTTACATTATAATAAACCCTGATATTATACAGTATTACTTATTTAACCCATAACGTACCGGCGACGTCTTTTTTATTTGATTTCAGCTAAAATATACGATTTTATGAAGCTCGGAAAGGATATATGGTAACTAAAAGGAAGAATTGATATAGTCTGAACCATTTAATTGACCGAAGTCCTTCCTAAACTAAATAAAATCATCTAATATTTGCACAAAATATAATGAAAAGGATGTCACCGGTACTGAATGGGTTAAAGTCTCTAAGGTATGTCACTGATCACTAAGCGTTTAATACCATAGAATATCACAATAAAAGAGTACATACACTCGAGGAATTTTGTTTTTGTTTTACATTGGTGAGCTGTATATAATCTTGTGTGAACGGAATGAACCGGGTGAAACATAATTATGTATGTAGGTATTATCACAAGATTTCGACCCACTTCCAGAATGTTTAGAACGTTCGTTTAATGTTTTATTTTTCCTCGAGTGTATTACGGAGATATAACCAAATTAATTAGGATATTGCAAGATGCTATGTTGCTAGATGCTTTTTACAGCTGTCAAATTTCCTCTCTAGCGGTACAGTTACTACGTTGGCAACATCGATCTCGATAAAGTTTCACCAGAGTTTCACGGTCTTCTAGTTAGGTGACGTCACGACACGGCCTGCGACTGATGTGCACCAATGAAGACAGCGCGCGTGTATGACGTAATGCTGACGTCACGAGAGTTGGGTGACGTATGTATGAAGGTGGACTCATTCGGATCTGTTGACATCTGTTCCCAACAATTTTGGATTTGAAGATGCCAAATTCACGTGTTTTTTTTATAAGATTTCATGCAACTATAATATTAATCTATCTTTGATTGTGTTCTTGTATGTCATACATTTTATTTTAGTAAGCGTTATTTCCACAGCGATTTTGATAAGTTATTTTACATTTATATTGTATTGTCCCAGTTTTGGTTTGTTTAGTTTGCAAGTTTTACATTCTAATTCATTGTAGTTGCCGATATCAATACAGAATGATCTCGGAATTGCTACTAGGTTAAAACACAGTCACACCAGCAACTCTTCTCTCTCTGGAGGCTTATAAATACAACATTAAACAAATATACCTTAACTATATTACTTTACTTTCAATAGATGTAAAAAATATTACACCCGATTGGTTACTAATTTATAATACCGCTGTAGAGTTGCCGGCCAGACTAAGCGTGTGTGACTCTGGCTGGGTATGAGTCATCGGTGTTCGTCGCGTTACTCTGACGTCACTAGTAGTATAATCCCACGGGCCAATCACAGCACTATAGAAGAAGCTCACTCATTATCCTGAGTACCAGCGATGTGTGTAATATTTTGTGCTAGCTATATTTAGACGATATTATGCCGTTTACGAAGGATCTGTGGTAGTGAAAAGGGTTTGTTGAGATTGTCTGTAGCCTTTTAATGGGTAGACGTCCTTCCTAAGTTGAGTAAAATCGTCTAATAGTTACCAGAAACTCATGAAAATGACGTCACCGGTACTGTATGGGTTATATATTCCTTGTACAGTCACTCATAAAAATTCGTGGACCCCTTAGGTTTTTCTTCATGAAAATGTAACTATCTATATTGATTTTTGGATGGAACTAGCTTTTCAATAAATAGTATATACAAAATATATAGTTTTGTAGTTGTGTAGAAAATTGTGTTCATAAATTCGTTTCCAAAGATGTATACTTCCATAATTCGAAATATGTAACGTCCACGATTTTTTATGAGTGACTGTACACGCTACTAATAACCCTTTCAGTATGATGACGCCTCTATTAATTATATTGTGGCTATCATTGGACGATTTTATGCAGTTTAGTAATGAGGTGTGAAGGAGGTTTGCATCCCTTTATATTCCAAGAGATCCTTCCTCAACTGAATACAATCCTATAATGTTAGCGAAAATACAATGCAAATTACGACATTGTACTGAAGGTGTCATTTGGTTTATATCAACGTATACAATCCTAGTGTATCAGTGGCATTAATGGGAGGTTTATTTTTTCTTGATCCCCTTCTTCCTCGTCTTTAGCCCCATTAGTTTTGAGATGTTAAGACCTGTGCCATTTAAGTGTCTACTTTTTCCTGGCTAGCGATCGATAGCGAGCCTGTATTTTACGGAACAGTTTTCCACCGAAAATATTACAAATTTATCTCGTAAGGGGGGGGGGGGGGGAGGGGGTTGTCTTATTGTTTATCTATTTATTTATTTATTTTTTAAAGCTTGATGGAGGTCTGGGGAAGAAACTAAAGACAAATATAATTAAATAAACAAATATATACAAATCTCCCCTTAACCTTAATGTAGTTACTGTTTATGTAACAAACTTTCCCGCGCTCTGAGGACCCCAAACAATACACCCCTGAAGAAGACGGGAGATGCCTGCGGTCTGTCATACTACACCGTTTCCTAGAATTTACCACCGATACATCGATAATTCGTTACTTTCTTTCCTGTTGGTAATTCCCAGTCACCGGTTCGATTTTGTATTTAGTGACCGCAATTTTGTTAGCTTGTATTATGCTTTATATTGCTTGCTATGATTTCATTTATTCTGACGCACAGGAGGATTTTATTGGGTTCTGGAAAGTTCTCTAGAGCTGGTATCACACGAGTGCTTTTGACCTCAACTTTTTATCGTCAACACTAGTCTATTCGCTGTAAGTAGGCAATAAATCATGAACTCTATTCTCTGTAACTCAACATGGGCTAGAGCAAATTGGCTGTAAATTTCCACATATATTCCTTGACTGACTCTTCCCTAATGGTAGAAATATTAGCTCGATTACTCTGGTAGTTTTTGAGTTACAGAAGTTAGAGGTCATGATTTCTCGCCTACTTACAGCGAATAGACTATAGCTTAGCAACTTATGAGGTAAACTTTTGAAATATTTCTGTCACCCAAATTATTCTATCTTCAGTCTAGTTTCCGATACCAGTGCAAAAGATCCCGGAAATGATGCAGGCAAATATTGGCCATCGATAACTGATGAAGAAATCTCGCGTGATACCCACCCCCACAGAAGGAATTACATAGAGATAGGACTACATACAAGAGGGAGAGATAAATACTGAACTATATAATGAAAAGAAGCACATTGGTAGGATAACAAGGAATGGAGAGAGAGAGAGAGAGAGAGAGAGAGAGAGAGAGAGAGAGAGAGAGAGAGAGAGAGAGAGAGAGAGAGTAAAGAGTGTTATCATAAGCCAAAAGAAGGAAACAGTTTCTTTCACAGAGTATGAGTGAAGAAAATGGACGGAGAAAGAAATGAGAGTAAGACAAAGGAGAGTGTGAGTGAAAAAAAAAGGAAGAGTGTGTGTGAGTGAAGGAAAAGAAGAGTGTGTGTGTGTGTGTGAAGGCAAGGAAGACGGAGAGTGTGTGTGAGTGAAGGAAAAAGGAAGAACAAGACTGAGTAAAGAAAGGGAAGAGAGAGTGTGAGTGTGTGTGTGTGAGTGAAGAAAAGGAAGATAATGAGTGCGTGGAGTGAAGAAAGGAAGAGAGCGAGTGAGTGTGAGTGAAGGGAATGAAGAGAAAGGGGGGAGGGTACTAAAGAAAGGCATTAGGCGTGCCTCAAGGCGGTAGGGTGGGTCATCCAAAGTTTACCTGTTCAGTCTCCTTGGCAGTGCACAGGTGTGTGGGTGTGTAGGCCGCGAGAGAGAGAGTGTGTGTGCGTTTATCCGTGTGTGTTCAGTGGTAAATGAGAAATAAGGTAATTATTGCTAACATACATCGTCCTGTTAAGCAAGTGAAGTTTATTAATCGTGTAGGCTAGTGAAATAGTGGGGCAGATAATTTATACCACCGAATAAAACACCAATTGTTTAGCAAATGGATAAATAATTGAGTATGGAAGTAATTAAACATACAGTGTGAACAATGAAAAAGCCAAATACTAATAATGATAAGCCTCTGAAGTGTGTGTATAATCTCGTGTGTGTGCTTGTTCGCGCGTGTGTGATAATACGCCGGGAGCTATAGGAGTAAACAGTAGGGAGGGAGTCCAAGTCACACGAACACATTTTCCGGCAACTTTCGGTCGGTATAAAGATTCTGGCAACGTTTCCGTACTATTTTACTCTGGATTCCTCAAACTAAACTGATGTAAGCGTAAATTTATGGGGCTGTATTATTGTAAAAACGTAAATGTAAGATGCCAGACGTGACGTGCCGAAAAAAGATGCTAGGATCATAACGTAAATCTTCCTTAAATAACAATAGATCGCGACTATTTGCAACCGGTAACTACACTAAACTATACTAAAATGTAAATATAAAAGACACCAGACTAGACATAACCGTATAAAAGTAGCCGAGAAAATGGTCGGCACGAATTTGCGCGTAGTCGGCGTAGCCAGGTATCGGTGACGTCATCGGCGGCGGCAGGTTCAGTGTTGCCAAGGGCCCGGGTAATATATAAGATGCCATAAGTTACGACGGGTTGAGAAGCATAACGGACCAATGAATTAACAGTTTATGTCTTGCCTATGACGTCATAACTTCTTTATACGCAGACAAACTCGGCTATTGAAAGTTGATATACTTTCTGTAGTTATGATTTTATTGTAAGTATTTACCCCTTCTGTGACGGTGACGTCTATTTAACTTTATTTTGGCTACTATTAAACGATATTAGTCAGTTTAAAAAGGGCCTCCAGCAATTTATAGGCTTGGATATATCTCACTCAACCGCTTGTAATGCCACAGATCCTTCTTATGATGTCTAGTTTTAAAGAATATGAGCAAGTTATGACGTCGTGGGCAAGAAATAAGGTATTAATTCATTGGTTTATTTTGTCTCACTTCGCCTTAACTTATGGCATCTTCGAGTATCCTCACCTACTTAACCCCTTGAGGATTATGGAGCGTTTAGCAGTATCTTTCAGCTACCAGTAGACGATTTTATTCAGTTTAGAAAGGAATTGTGAGAGTCAGAGGGATGAATGAGATAGTTGTTAACCCTTTGACTGCTAGAGGATATATCCAAAGCTGAATAATATCACCATGTTATAACCAGAATAAACTGTCAACACGATATTTACTCCTCAAAGGGTTATCAATCGACGAGCTGATAGTGATAATAATAGGATATACAAAGTGAAGAAGGAAGAAGGCCAAATATAGAGTTTTTGAAGTGTGTATAGTAAATGCTCGCGTGAGTGTGTGTACGAGGGGTGTATAGTAGTGGTGACGTCATCGGCCATGGCAGGTTCGGTTACTGAAGATGTAGCCCCGAAAACCTCTCGCCACGCATTTGTACGAGGAACTTGCCCTGTTTTGGTTAGGTTAGTTTAACAAGAGATAACAATAGAATGTAATCATAAGCGACTTCATTTCGGGGCGAGTTGTTTTGCGGGCGAGTCCACCAGTATTCTCAGGTTCAATGTTGACAAGGTAGATTAAGTGTACAGTTGGGATCCTATACTAAGAGAGATTGGCCTGCTTTCTCCATGGATGCCATTTTGGTGCTGTGTTTATCAAACAATGAACCCCTTGAGGATTATGACGCGTCTTGATAGTTTATTCTGGCTCTCATTCGACGATTTTATTCAGTTTTGGACGGCCCTCTAGCGGTCAAAAGGGTAATGACTCATTATCCCTCTGACTCCCACAATGCCTTCCTAAACTGAGTTAAATCGTCTAATGATAGCCATAATAAACTGTTAGAACGCGTCATAATCCTCAAGTGGTTAAGGGGGGTCACCGTTTTTTTTTCTTTGTTTTTTTTCTTTCTCTCCTTTTCTCTCCTTCTCTGGCTTGTATCTATTCGGCCCCATTCAGCCAACTGTTTTAAGACGTTTATCCCTATCCAGGTGTCGATTTCTTCCTGGCGAGCGATAGCGAGTCATCATTGTATGGAGAAATCCGGCTTCGCCGGAGACATTTTTCTATCGAAAAATTTACAAATTTAGCTTGCTGTCAAAACAAAATATATATATATATATATATATATGCTGGCTCGCTACCGCTCGCCAGGAAAATATTGACACCTGGATGGGGGTAAACGTCTTAAAACAGTAGGCTGAATGGGGCCAAATGGATACAAGCCAAAGAGAAAGGGCGAGAGTGGTTTCATATTTGTCCATTAATTATCGATACATTAGCTGCTACGGGATTAAATTTACCGTCAGATGAAATTAAAATAAGTATAGTGGCGTATTTTTTGGCGGAGGTAGACCGATCACTGTTACTAAAGCGTCTCGAGTGTAAAGGGCCCCAGCCCATCAATCTATCTTTCCCTCATCCATTTTTACTCTAAAGTACTTTTATTTTTGGCCTTCTGTCGTGATTTTATGTATGACAGTAAAACAGTTTGAATTAATTGCGAGTGTGGTTTCCTTTAATTATCAGTCGACTAAACAGAGATAACCAAAGCATAAGAAACTACACTCATAATTCAGTCATGCACATTTTATTGCTATGTATAAAATCACGGGGAGGAATAGAATTTACGTGGGTAACTGTACAATGGTGGTAATTAACCCATCCAATGCAAGGGTACAAAGGTAGATCACACTATCAATATACCCAAGGATCACATATATACCTTCTTCATACCCTTTTTATCTATCTATCTATCTGTTTACTCAGGCCCAATCCCCACTTTTCCTATTTTATTTGATTTTATTGTATTTTATTTTATAGCCTTGGTATTATAGAGTGCCCCGGTGGTATGCCATGGACACCCCAGCTTCAACCTCTCCACTATACAGGGGGGCTTTCCAGACTTGGTTAAAGGGGAAAGTTTCACTTAGGAGGTGTTTCTTATTTACTGGACCCTACCCCTTCTCCCACATGTTTATCCCCATTAGTGTTGATATGTTAAAATGTTCGCTCCATTAGTTTGGCGATTTTAAGACCTTTCGCCACATATATGTAAATTTTAAGATCTTTTGTGCCATTTAGTTGTCGATTTTTTCCTGGCGAGCGATACCGAGCCTGTAATTTAGGAGTAACCAGCCTGCCGGAACATTTTCCTACCGAAAAATGTACTCGTATACTGTAGATCAAAGGGGGGTCTTGGGGGTATTTTATTTAAGCTTGATGGAAGTCTAGGGAGCAAACTATGGGCGGTATTCTTAAAAATTTCTTTCCCTTCGTAACGCTGTTAATGGACGAAATATCTTGAAAAATTACGTTAGCTTCAGAAATGGTGTGTGTTAATCCGTCTAATCTCTAAACAACACTCATTCCCACAATATTCGTTCGGCAATAGGCACTGTGAAAGGAAAGATTTGTTTAAGACTACACCCCTATGAACCTCCCCTTAACCCATTCAGAACCGGGGACGTCCTTTTTATTATATAATGGCAACTGTTAGACGATTTTATTCAGCTTTGGAAGGACCTCTAGCAATAATACGGCTTCATTATATCTCCATCAACCCTTTTAACTACCACAGATCCTTCCTAGGGGGGAGAGGTAGACCGAATATGAGGTGGAAGGATGGAGTGAGGAACTACATGAACGAAGGCGGTGCTGGTTGGGGGGAGGGGCGTCGACTGACTGGGGACAGAGGTGCATGGGGGCGGTTCGTTCGTGGCCACCCCTTCGGGGATCACGGCGTCAGGCAATAGATAGATAGATAGATAGATAGATCCTTCCTAAGCTGCATAGTATCGTCAAAATATAGATAGACTAAAATATAGCACACGTCGCTGGTACTCAAAGGGTTAAAGTAGTAGTGGCCAGAACACAGGAGAGTAAGGCGAAATTATCCAGAACAAAGTATGCCATGATAAAAAATTACCTCAGAAAAGTTGACAAAATGATTATAAGCACCATATGAGAAGGAGCACTTTATTGACAATGATTATAAGCACCATATGAGGAGGAGCACTTTATTGACAATGATTATAAGCACCATATGAGGAGGAGCACTTTATTGACAATGATTATAAGCACCATATGAGGAGGAGCACTTTATTGACAATGATTATAAGCACCATATGAGGAGGAGCACTTTATTGACAATGTTTCCCATATAGCTTCATCAGGCCCATGGAGCTATATGCGAAACGTTGTCAATAAAGTGCTCCTCCTCATAGGGTGTATATATTCAAAGTATTCAGTGCATGTAAACTCCATAATACCCCTTACCTTGGTTGAATAAAATCGTCTAATGTTAACCAGATAATTGGAAAAACTCCCATTCCTTTAGCTGAATGAAATCGTCTAATGTTAACCAGATAATTGGAAAAACTCCCATTCCTTTAGCTGAAAGAAATCGTCTAATGTTAACCAGATAATTGGAAAAACTCCCATTCCTTTAGCTGAAAGAAATCGTCTAATGTTAGCTAGATGAAAATATTATAAAACACTCCTTCATTTAGCTGAATTAAATCGTATAATGAAAACAAATATTAAGCTGCGTCATAATCTACCAAGCGTTAATTATCGTGTTCATGCTTTCGTTCACCTATATTTGTACAGTGTATGTTTTGCTCATAACTATGTTTATTCAAGGGATTGAATATCAATAGATATTATCATCTGTAATTACTTTGTCAGATTGTCCACTAAATTCATTTTTGTCAGTGAATAATGAATATTCGTACATGAATTATGGATGAACTCACTTGGCAATATTTTGCATCCATAGAAATCAGTGTGAAGTGTTTATAGACATTGCAAACGCCTCACAATATATTTCGATTATTTATGAACACATCAGCCAAGTGAAATGATGGTGTTACTGGTATTCCTAATGGCCTAACAACACACCACAATTTACCACTACCAGTCCAGGATACCCACACCTTACTGTAGACTGTCACCCACGCTAAGGAACCAACATGAACAGGACAACTTCATCCACCGCTTCTGGAGATGACAGGTACGTTTACCCACAGCTTTACAATCTGCCACAGTTTTCGACACTGTAGTTTTTTTATCTCTCTCTCTTTTATAGATATTGGACAATGTAAACATGCATTTGCGTGTTAAGGTGGGATGGTGGTGGTGGTGTGTGTGTGTGTGTGTGTGTGTGTGTAGGTTGGGGGGGGAGGGGGGGGGGGTTGACCGAGAAGTTAAAACACAAAATTACGACGAGGACTCTGTGTAAAATATGTTACAGACACAGCTTACACCATGAAGCAATATCGGAATGTCCCTCCCGCGCCCCACTTGACCGTATACGTTGTGAGGCTACGTACAGTACAATATACAGTAATATGGTCTCGTGGTTGGACTCTTGGCTCACACACGTTTGGGTCACCTGGGCCGGATTCTCAAGTACGCGTTGCTGATCTTGCATTATATTAGTAATTGTAACTAACTCTTGGAAAGATAAAATAAATAAAAAGTTTATATATTACGGTATATTATATATACCGGTACCGTATATATAATTATATATCAATGTACATTGTATTGTTCGTGTATTGGTAGTATCTATAGGAATAGTTTGGTTATTTACGGTTAACGAGGGTACCAGTGTCAATGTTTCCGACAGAAAAGATAATCTGGCAATTAGGAAAGTTTTAACATAAATTGTATCCGGTCTCCTGAGCCACACTTTGGTTAAACAAAGGGGGAAGCGATTATCTCCACAGGTTAACTTATTAAATTTTATCCACCAAAATAATGATGAGAACAGCAGTATCACCATTTTCACCACCACTTCTGTCCTAATGGATTGTCTACCATGAAATATAACTCTCTCTCTCTCTCACTCACTCGCTCACTCACACTCATTCTCACTCACTCACACTCTCTCTCTCTCTCTCTCTCTCTCTCTCTCTCTCTCTCTCAGCACTATATATTTTAAAGTACACATTTGCCTCCTCCTGGGAAAATCCATCGGCCCCAACCACGCCTCAACCCTGCAACTACCGAGGTGCGGTGCTTTAATCAGCATGTTTTCACTTCAGATTCTGTCAAACATAAATCTAAATATTTATCAGTAAAGTAGAATGTTATCTATTATATATGCATAACGGTATGATGACGTTTCTTATACGTTACCATGAATTAAATGTTATATATCACCATCTTTTGTAATAAGAATATAATAAACTCTCTGGAATTCCATGAAGTATTCAGGTGTTGATGTAAGGGTTAAATAATCAATATACTTCCAAATATCTATAAATTATCCGGCCCCGCAACATTCCAAGTCAGGGCCATGTTTAACTCCGTATACTGGAACCAAAAAATGCTAGTGTGCAATCAGATACATTTAGAAATAGTAAGACAATCATAGAGGAGACATCAAGAGCAAAGGGAGAAAATATAATATATAATAAAATATTGGTTAAGATAATAAATACAGAGAGAGAGAGAGAGAGAGAGAGAGAGAGAGAGAGAGAGAGAGAGAGAGAGAGAGAGAGAGAGAGAGAGATGTTCGTTGTGAGTGGTGGTTTACATGACAAACAAATATTAAGTTAGGTTTATCAGCAGGTTTCCTTTATCATGCATCCTGAAGCTGAAGGTGCTAACTCAAACGTATTATAATGGTAATTCAGTATGTATGTGTGTGTGTGTGTGTGTTGAGTAGGTGTGTGTGTGTGTGAGTGTGCGTGTGTGCATGTGTGTGTGTATTGACTCTATTGAGTATGTGTGTGATTGTATGTGTGTTGATATATGCGTGTATGCTCAGTATGTGTTTGTGTGTGTGTGAGTGTGCGTGTGTGCATGTGTGTGTGTATTGACTCTATTGAGTATGTGTGTGATTGTATGTGTGTTGATTATGCGTGTATGTTCATTATGTGTTTGTGTGTTACTCAGTTACTTGTTCGTCAAGGGGAATCCACGCAATGCGAGCTAAGCTCATTATTATCGCGCCTCCTTAACTGGGAATGTATTGCGTGAAATGCATGTTAAGTGTTTTATGTACTGTTGGAATGGCTGTGGATGTGTGTGTAGTCTGTATTTTAGCCAATTGGCGACATCGGAAACGAAGGCTTAGGGTGGATCTGTATGGTACCATTCTCACTATAGACGGTACCGTCTCGCCCGAAGGCTTAGGTAGCCATCAGCTTAGGTGAACCATATGATACCCATCTCGCCTTTGTACCATTTTTGCCAACCCCAGATGGGACGTCACAACGTCGTCCACTTATTCCAGGTACCTATTTACAGCTAGGTGAACTGAGGCTAACACATGAAAGGAGTCAAGCCCAATTTGTCTCCGCCCGGCCGGGGATTGAACCCCCGACCCCTCGTGTGTGAGACGAGAGCTCTACCTACTAGGCTACGGGCTGTGTGTGTGAGTGTGCGTGTGTGCGCGCGTGTGTGTGTGTGTGTGTGTTGAATAGGTGTGTGGTTGTATGTGTGTTGATATATGCGTGTATGCTCAGTATGTGTTTGTGTGAGTGTGCGTGTGTGCATGTGTGTGTGTATTGACTATTGAGTAGGTGTGTGGTTGTATGTGTGTTGATATATGCGTGTATGCTCAGTATGTGTTTGTGTGTGTGTGAGTGTGCGTGTGTGCATGTGTGTGTGTATTGACTATTGAGTAGGTGTGTGGTTGTATGTGTGTTGATATATGCGTGTATGCTCAGTATGTGTTTGTGTGTGTGTGAGTGTGCGTGTGTGCATGTGTGTGTGTATTGACTCTATTGAGTATGTGTGTGATTGTATGTGTGTTGATTATGCGTGTATGTTCAGTATGGTCAGGTGAAGGTATTGAGGGATAAACCTTTACAACGGCACCTCGTAGCTACTTTCTACTTATCCTATTTTCTGAAGAGTGTAGAGAGGGGAGAAGGGGTGTTAGAGAGAGAGGAAGCTGTTGGAGTGGCTTTGTTATGTGTGTTATTAGTCTGTATACGTCGTCGATGTGTCGCAAGGCTGGGTGCGAGCATGTGAAACACACTAGGACGTGCTACCACACCCACTAAGTGTCCGCCTTGGCTGGGATCGAATCCAGGTCAAGCATAATTCACACGAGAGCATGCTCTCCACTTGTCCACCGCAGCTCGTATGTGTGGCTATGAATTTCTAGCCGACTCTACGGTATACTATCATAGATACTACGCGAACAATAGTGTTATATGTGACACTGAAATGGTTTGGATAGATCTAGTCCGTACAGCAAACTTTGCCGTTTGTCTTGTCCATGCACTTAAACAAAATATACTAAAATAAAATACAAAAAATAAAACCTCGTGACTTAAAACTCGTGTGCAAATCATGAGAGTGTAGTTCTAATTAGGCTACCGTACATAATACTATCATCTTGACAATGAATCATCGCCGGCGCGCGGGGTGCTACGATACCCACTTGAGTACCCTCCAAAAGATTTGATATGTGATAAGTGTTATGACATCACTGCTTGAACATCTCACTGTGAGTCATGTTGTCCAAGTTCAAGGTCAACTACGGGGCATTATGGAGTTTTAACTTGATACTTACTCTACATACATACAAGCTAAAATTAATGATAAATGTATCTCACGTGAGCTACTACTAACACAAAAAAATCATACATACATACATACATAGATACATACATACATATATAGATACATAGCATACAAACCTATTCTATTTTAAGTAGGCTATATCTCACTAATACACGTGTGCTACTAGAACAAAAATACAATCTTAAAGACAGCTTCGTTCACAGAGAATGTGGTTGCAGTCTGAAATCCTAAATGGCGGCATTCCAGATGGCCCTATTCTGAGCCACCTCTATCGTCAGGTTCTTTATGTTGAGATCGGACTGAAGTACCTGATCCCACGTCCTTCTAGGTCTACCCTTATGCACAGCGTAGTGGAGAAGATGCAGTTTGAGAAGGATCTAGTGTAGTAAAAAGGGTTAAGTGAGATAGTTTGAAGCCTGTTAATTGCTGGAGGCCCATTTAAAACTGAATATAATCGTCTTGTAACAGTAGCCAGAATAAAGTTAAAAGATGTTACCGGTATTAAAAGGGTTAATTACAGTAGGCTACTCATGACCACGACTGTACACTCGGATACCATAGTCTCTAGCTCACTCATAAATATTTGTGTACTTCACCTATTTCTAATTATGGAAGTATATCTCTGAAAACGAATATATGAAGATAACTTTATATACATCAACACAAAACTATACGTACAATTGATGGAAAAGCAAGTTATATCCCAAAATATATGAAGATAACTTTATATACATCAACACAAAACTATACGTACAATTGATTGAAAAGCAAGTTATATCCCAAAATCAATTGAGATAGGCCTAGTTATAATTACATAAAGAAAAGTATAGGGGGTCCACACATTCTTATGAGTGGACCAGAGACTATGGTATCCGAGTGTACATTATTGTGAAGGCGGATGTGCCCAGGAATGCTGCCCTAGGGCCTGACAATGACATTTATAGGGAGGTTTTCACTATCTCTTGAAGACGCCATTTGCATAACCTCGTCCACTAACACTCATAATTCAAGTTTTATCTCCACAGGTTAGGTTTTGGTAACTTCTACTGTAAAATATATGATAACCACACATGACATCCAAGCTCAAGGGGAGACAGACCGTTTTTCTGGACCCCCTTCTCCCTAATATTTAGCCCCACTAGTTTTGAGATTTTAAGACGTTGGTTCCATTAGTTTGGGGATTTTATGACCTGTCATCCCATTTCTTGGTCAATATTAGGACCTTTCGTGCCATTTAGGTGTCGATTTTTTCCTAGCGATTTTTTTTGTGTTTTTTTTTTTTATAGTACGCAAGCGATATGAGATTTTGAGGGAGACTAAGGGCATGTGACTGTAGGCTCCCAATAGATGACACAGGGTTATGACGTCAAAACAAGGGGGGGGGGGGGGGGGGGTCTGAAGAATGTGGCCTGGCAGGTTTAGCCTAATGTTGCAGGATTATACATTCTTTATCGCCACTCACATTCATGAAAGAGGATAGTATTACAAAGGCAGAGTTACATACATATACTATATACAGTATATATATATACCGGTATATATATATATATATATATATATATATATATATATATATATATATATATATATATATATATACAGTATATATATATACATATATATAAGAGAGAGAGAGAGAGAGAGAGAGAGAGAGAGAGAGAGAGAGAGAGAGAGAGAGAGAGAGAGAGAGAGAGAGAGAGAGAGAGAGAGAGAGAGAGAGAGAGAGAGAGAGAGAGAGAGAGAGAGAGAGAGAGAGAGAGGCAGTATATAATGTACAGTATATGTCAGTGTATTCATATTGGATTGTATCCATCATAACCATAAGATGATTACCGGTACCAGGTATGCAAGATTCTCTTTAGTAGTTGCAACAGGTCTTGTTTGATTTTGGGTACAGTCGTGAACATTAATGGTTACACTCCCATTTGAATATGTATCAAATATAAACAATACAATACGATGCCCCATTATATCCAACAGGCTTCAGAATTTGGTTAAGGTTAGAATATTGAAATGGGTGTAGCGTAATTAATGTTCGCGACTATACCTAATGACCTTATAATATGCAGCCAAACTGTTAGCCCCTTGAGGATTAGGACGAGTTTGAACAGTTTATTCTGGCTATTATTGCACGATAGTATTCAGCTTAGTAAGGGTCTCTAGGAATCAAAGGAGTCAATGATATCCCAATTAATCCTCCAGCTACCACACCCTCCTCCTAAGCTGAATAAAATCGTCTAATGATAGCCAAAATAAACTGTCAAAACGTGCCATTATCCTCAATGTGTAAAGGGGAAGGGTTTATTTATTGGTAAGTATATACAATATATATATAATTATTATATATATATACACCCGGTATATATATACAGGTATATATGTATATATATATACGTACCGTATATATATATATATACCGGTATATTTTTTTTTGTAGTTTCTTCCCTAGACCTACATCAAACTTAAGAAAAGATCCCCAAGATCCCCCTTCTAGATAATTTGTAAATTTTTCGGTAGAAAAATGTTCCGGCCGAAGGCCGATTCCTTCTCAATTTCAGGCTCGCTATCGGTTGCCATGAAAAATCGACACCTAAATGGCATGAAAGGTCTTAATATTGACAAATATATGGGCTGAAAGGTCTTAAAATCGCCAAACTAATGTGCCAAACGTCTTAAAATCTGAAAACTAATGGGGCTTAGAGGGAGAAGGGGTTCCAGAAAATAACAACCATCCCCCCTTAACATCCATATGGCATTACCGTATCTGTTATTTTGACCTTGAGACACACAGATCACGACAGCTAAATCATTGGATGGTACTGCTAACTATATTCGATTTTTTTTTTTTTTTAACTTGGCGTACATGTTACTCCCTTTTCAGCTCAATTCTCGGTTAATAATGACAAAATAGGAAACTAATTACGTCTCTGCATCCTATTATTGCAGAGGTTTCGTAATTAACACCCTATTTGGCTATTGAAAACATGGTAATAGTTGAGAAATTAAGCTGGGAACAAGCCAATTTCTAGCCAGCTTGTAAAAAATAGACTAGAGGTTAATTGTATGTGTTCACTGATAATGTAAATCACCCTTACAGCCCTTACTATTAACTCAACTTCACATCCATAAACCTTTCAGTACCGGTGACGTCTTTTTAATTTGATTTCAGCTACATTTAGACGATTTTGTGAAGCTTAGGAAGGATATATGGCAACTACAGGGGTTAAGTGAGATAGTCTGTAGCCTTTTAATTGCTAGACGTACTTCCTAGGCTGAATAAAATCGTCTAATAGTTGCCAGAATATAATGAAAAGGACGTCACTGGTACAGACTGGGTTAAGGGGGTAGTACTCGCTTTTTCTGGATCCCCTTCTCCCTCGTGTTTAGCATATTAATTTTGAGTTTTGTAAGACGTTCGTTCTTTTAGTTTGGCGATTTTGAGACCTTTCGCCTAATTTGTTTTCAAAATTCAGACCTTTCGTGCCCTTTAGGTGTCGATTTTTCCTGGCGAGCGATATCGAGCCTCTAATTTTAGAAAGAACCAGCCTCTGGCCGGAACATTTTTCTACCGAAAAATGTACAACTTTATCTTGAAAGGGGATCTAGGGAGTGTTTTTTAAGCATGATGGAGGTCTAGCGAGGAAACTGAAAAATAAATTAATACATAAATATATAGACCAAAAACCAAGCACTGCCCCCTTAATACCTTTGCTTATTTAGAGCCTGAAAAGCAATCAGCAAAATCACTCTCTCTGAATGCCGCGATGAATAGCCAAATCAGCACCCCCCCGATAAAAGTTACCTTGGCTTAAATGGGTCACTGGTGCAGGTGCTTTGTGCTGGAGCCTAGGACAACTTATATATGTAGGGGACACAAATACACTCACACACATGCATACACATTACACACACACGCACACGCACACACACACACACACACACACATCTGCAGAGAGCCACACATACACACACACACACACACACATCTGCAGAGAGCCACACATACACACACACACACACACACACACACACACACACACACACACACACACACACACACACACACACATCTGCAGAGAGCCACACATACACACACACATATCTGTAAGGAGCCACATATACACACACACATATACAGTTGTAGGGAACTGAATGTGTATACTACAGTATACATACATATGCAAGGAGTCATAATATACACACAGTAACTCTCACTCACACATACACACAGGCATACACACACACAGGAACATGCACATTCGCAGGCACATACAGTAACATGCATACACACCTTCACATACACACACACACACACACACACACACACACCTGTCAAACACATTTATCACCCACACACCTACACCCACACACACAAACACCTATCATGGCTTGTCTACACTTCATAGTTTACACATTTATCACTCGTGTTTCTTCTTCAGCCGAATCATTTATAGTCTTGTTTCTGAGAGTAATTTGATAAAGTAGATGGATTACGTTGCATCAATATTATCTATATTAGCCTTTATTTTGTTCTACAAGCACTGTCATAGTATGTCCTTGGGGTATACACAATTACACACCCGTCCATAATTACAGAGAGTGGTCATAACCTACCAGTTTTTCGAGTATACACAATTACACACTCGTCCATAATTACAGAGAGTGGTCATAAAATAACTGTCTTTCGAGTTTACACAATTACACACCCGTCCATAATTACAGAGTGGTCATAACCTACCTGTCTTTCGAGTATACACAATTACACACTCGTCCATAATTACAGAGAGTGGTCATAAAATAACTGTCTTTCGAGTATACACAATTACACACCCGTCCATAATTACAGAGAGTGGTCATAAAATAACTGTCTTTCGAGTATACACAATTACACACCCGTCCATAATTACAGAGAGTGGTCATAAAATAACTGTCTTTCGAGTATACACAATTACACACCCGTCCATAATTACAGAGAGTGGTCATAAAATAACTGTCTTTCGAGTATACACAATTACACACCCGTCCATAATTACAGAGAGTGGTCATAAAATAACTGTCTTTCGAGTATACACAATTACACACCCGTCCATAATTACAGAGAGTGGTCATAAAATAACTGTCTTTCGAGTATACACAATTACACACCCGTCCATTAATACATACTATAAACGTTCTTAAGGGAGCCCACCTCGCTTTTTTCTCTTTCTCTCCCTCTCTCTTTGGCTTGTATCCATTCGGCCCCATTCAGCCTACTGTTTTAAGACGTTTACCCCCATCCAGGTGTCAATATTTTCCTGGCGAGCGGTAGCGAGCCAGCATATACAGTATATACTGTATATATATATTTTTTTTTACAGCAAGCTAAATTTGTACATTTTTCGATAGAAGAATGTCTCCGGCGAAGCCGGATTTCTCCATACAATGCAGGCTCGCTATCGCTCGCCAGGAAGAAATCGACACCTGGATGGGGATAAACCGTCTTAAAACAGTTGGCTGAATGGGTCCGAATGGAGACAAACCAGGGCGAGAGAAAAGGAGTGAAAGATGAAACAAAACCGGTGACCCCCCTTAACTATATAGAGTGGTCATAACACACCGAAAGGTAGCGCCAACGAACTTGACACACATCTTGATCCCTGACCTCTTTGTAACTCAGATGGGCCTAGAGCAAACTGTCTGTAAATATCCACACCTATTCCCTAGTGGACTCTTTTCAAATGATAGAAACATGAGACCGATTGCTATCATCCATTTTGAGTTATAAGAAGTTAAGGGGTCAAGATAATTGTCAAGTTCGTTGGCACTACCTATATACACATCGTTAATTACACACACACACGTCCATAAATAACTTACTCATCTATAATTACAGAGTGTGGTCATAACACACCTACACACGTCCATAATTAAACACGCTTCCATAATTACAGTGATCATAACACACCTGCACACACACACACACACACACACCTGTCTGTCATTGACGTCATCAAACATGGCCCACACCTGAACAGTTTAGGTACATTTACAACAACACCTACCAATATGCTTTTATTAGTATTATTCTTAAAATATAATAGACCTACAGTATGTTATATTGGTATATTGATATACATCTACACACATTCACACACATTTATACACACACATACATACTCACGTGCAATCATACATACTGTATAAATCACCAAGTCTCACTCTCACTTTCACTCTCAATCTCCCCCCCCCCCCTCTCTCTCTCTCTCTCTCTCTCTCTCTCTCTCTCTCTCTCTCTCTCTCTCTCTCTCTCTCTCACACACACACACACACATATGTATATGTATGTCTGTGTGTATGTGCTGTCAATGGTTCGAGCCCGGTTGAGAATATAAGGTATATAATATATATATGTACTGTACGTGTATTTATATGGTCATATGCACATATGTATGTAAATATACGTACATATGAGCGAGAACATATTGCTCACTAGCGCAACTTCTGATTATAAATCTATGCATAAGCATTATCTATTATTAAGTGTTCGCGTATCTTCATCCATGTATTTCCACCCTTAACAATAGAACGCCCAGCTTTTCCATATTTCGCCTTCTGTCACACACACACACACACACACACACACACACAGACACACACTAACACACACACACACACATACACTACCGAGGATTAACCTCCCATTGTAGTAGGCTGTATCTGACCCTACCTGTACGGACTTGAATTGCTGCACCCTCTTTACCCTTCACCTCTTTACCCTGACCCTACCAAAACAGTTTTTGTATGTATGTATGTTTGTGTGCATACGTGAGCGTTTGTGTATACGGACATGTGCACACTTATTGCATGTTCTTATGTTCCTATATATGTATGTATATGTATGTGCGCACGTACGTGTATATACGTATGTTCTGTATATGAGTAAGTAAATAAATGTGTATATGTACTGTATATCACTTACTCTCATGGTTATTTTATGATAATTTGTATTCTGCACCTGCATCATTATTGTATTTATTTATTTTGTTTGTAAACTGAGCTTACCATCTTCATATCTGTACATCTCATGTTCATCCACTAAATTGTAAAATGTGTATTTTCAGCTCATGAGGCTGCCATTCTTTAATGAACCGTTTATTATTATTATTTATTATTACACACACGCCGCACGGCTAGCTCAGTGGTATCGTCCCTGCCTGCAACCCAGCAGATCGGGGTTCAAATCTCACTCAGGTTGATGACGGTTTTCTGAGACATAGCCGGCGGTTACCATCTCCCTTGAGCAAGGAGATGAGTAATTGTCATTGATGATAATGTCTAGGAAGAGGGACAATGCGAGCCAAAAACTCAATTCCTGTAAAACTACAATACAATTATGAACACACACACACACATATACATACATACATACACATACCACAAACAAAGAGGACACAAACAAACCATACCAATTGAACACACACACACACACACACACACACACACACACATATACATACATACATACATACACATAGTTACTGTCATTATTTTATTATTACCACAAACAAAGAGGACACAAACAAACCATACCAATTGCACACACATACATACAGCATAACAAAAAAAACACACACACACATACACAAAGTTTACCAATAACACACACACTGTATATCAATAGTACAAACACATGTACATACACACAGCATATCAATAACACACACACATTCACACGGTTTACCAATAACATACCTAACACGCACCGCATACTGTTAGTACAAACACACACACACACACAGCATACCAATAACACACTCACATTCACACAGTTTACCAATAACATACCTAACACGCACCGCATACTATTAGTACAAACACACACACACACACAGCATACCAATAACACACACACATTCACACAGTTTACCAATAACATACCTAACACGCACCGCATACTGTTAGTACAAACACACACACACACAGCATATCAATAACACACACACATTCACACAGTTTACCAATAACATACCTAACACGCACCGCATACTGTTAGTACAAACACACACACACACACAGCATATCAATAACACACACACATTCACACAGTTTACCAATAACATACCTAACACGCACCGCATACTATTAGTACAAACACACACACACACACAGCATACCAATAACACACACACACACACACACACCTGTAGACAACACTTGTGAGAGTGGTAAGCCAAATGGACCTGTGTATTTTGTGTAGTGCTCTCTCTCTCTCTCTCCCTCCCTCCCTCCCTCCCTCCCTCTCAGACGTATTATTTACATTCTATGAAGTGACCCACAACATGGATTCATGCTTGTGGGATTAAAGCTTGACACAATATTCCTGTTTGAAACTCTAGTGCTCCAAACACTTACAGTAGATAATGCAATACACACAGGTATTTAGGTAACATTCATTTTATCTTCATAGTGCGCCGATCTTCGCCATTGGCACTTAAGGGGACATGATTCACTTTTTGGGCGATTTTTGCATGTATTCATTATTTTTCTAGTTTCCTCCCTAAACCTCCATCAAATTAAAAAAAAAACATCCATTAGATCCCCCTTCTAGATTAATTTGTACATTTTTCGGTAGAAAAATGTCCCGGCGGAAGGTCGATGCTTCCAACATTACAGGCTCACTATCGTTCGCCAGGGAAGAAATCGACACTTAAATAGAACGATAGGTCTAAATATTGACGAAGAAATGGGTCGAAAGGTCTTAAAATCGCCAAACTAATGGGCCGAACGTCATAAAATCTGAAAACTATTGGGGGTAAGCATGAGGAAGATGGGTGACCAGAAAAAACAGCCCATGTCCCCTTAGGGAGGTGTTTGGTTTTCTTGGACCCCTTCTCCCTCAGGTTTGGTCCCATTTCTTTGTCGATATTAACCCTCTCCGACATAGGACGCGATTTTGAGCCTATTAGGGATACTTTAAAGCCTTTGTTACCATCAGGGGTATTTAGAAACCTTTAGTTTAGTTACTTCAACCTCTGCAGTTGTCTTCGAGTTAGCTGTGGGCAGAAAACTATTTTTAGAGAGGTAATTATAAGAGTGAGAACTTTATTTCTTATGGCTAATCTGGCAACCTCTGCGTCATACGAGTCTGAAAGGGTTAAGATCCATTGTGCCATTTTAAGTCTCGAATTTTGTTACTGGCGAGCGATAGCAAACCTATAATTTAGGAGGAACGGGCCTTCTACCAAGACATTTTGCAATCGAAAATTTTTCAAATTTATCTCGAAGGGTGTTCTTGTGAGTGTGTATGTATGTGTGTGTGTGTGTGTGTGTGTGGACGAGCGGTTGTGTGTTTATTGGTACAAATCTCTGGATATTTGTAGGTTTACAGATACATGAGGTTTGGGGCGACAGTTAATCGGTACACACCTCTTTAAAATACGTTGAATTGGAGTGTTTTCGGTTAGGTTAGGTTAGATTAGGTTAGGTTAGGTTAGGTTAGGTTAGTGTAATTTAGGTTTAAAAATCGAAAAATGTACTCGTAAGCATGCACCAAATTGATATGTACCGATAAACGCCAACCGCTCGGGTGTGTGCGTGTGTGTGTGTGTGTGTGTGTGTGTGTGTGTTTACCCTACCCCCCCCTCTTTATCCTCGATAGCTATCAGAATATCGGTATGCTTTTTGTTGCTAGGCAGTCTACCTCTTCCAATACTAGGCCAGTCAACCCCCCTCCCTCCCATTCTTTGTGCGGGACTATTTTTTTTTTTTTTTTTTTTTTTTTTTTTTTTAAATTAGGGTTTTATTTTGTATTGTTATTTTGTTTTCTTCGAAATTGCACCTTTTCGCTTTGAGCAAGGTACATATACACTTCGAGTTGGTTGATTATTTAGGCGGAGTAATATATTTCTTGTGTATATTAATTAAAATGTAAAACTTGCAAACTAAACAAACCAAAATTGGGACAAGGACAATATAAAGTCAAATTAAATTATCAAAATCGCTATGTGGAAACAACGCTTACTAAAATGAAAATTATTAAATAAAAGAACACAATCCACCACATAGGGTGTACATCACTACATGAGCAAGTTAATCTGTTTCCCAAGCAAACCAATCGCACATATAACAACGCACTATCGTCACGTTAAAGGAAGTAGTCAAGTTTGGGAAGTCCGGGACGTTCTGGCAAATTTAACAAATGAAAGATGTTGTTTGGATGCAATACCATCAGCTAAACAGCTCCAATTACATGTGTCTGGCTCAAATCGATTAAGGGGAGGTTTTTAGTTTGTTTCGTACTCCTCCAGCAATCTTAAAAATTCACCCCCTTGACCCCCTTTCAAGATAAATTTGTAAATTTTTCGGTAGAAAAATGTCCCGGCCGAAGGCCGATTACTCTTAAATTACAGGCTCGCTATCGCTCGCCAGGATAAAATCGACACCTAAATGGCACGAAAGGTCTTAAAATTGACAGAATGGGGCGGAAATTCTTAAAAATCACCAAACTAATGGGGAAAACGTCTTAATATCTCAAAAGCAATGGGGCTAGACATGAGGGAGAAAGGGGTCAAGAAACAAGTCCCTCAAGTGGAAATCTCCCCTTAAGTGCAATTTTGCCAGGTTAAGGGGGGGGGGGGGGAGGGGTGTTAGTAATGATTTGCTCATTTATATACCGGTATCGTTTTTTATATATTTTTTCCTCCCTAGACCTCCATCAACCTTAAAATATTAAAAAAACCTAGACCCCCTTCAAGATAAATTTGTACATTTTTCTGTAGAATAATGTCCCAGCTGAAGGCCGAATCCTCTTAAAATTACAGGTTCGCTATCGATCGCCAGGAAAAAAAATCGATACCCGGTACCTAAATGGTACAAAAGGTCTTAAAATTGACAACGAAATTAGGCGAAAGGTGTTAAAATCGCCAAACTAATGGGCCGAACGTCATAACATCAGAAAATAATGGGGCTAAACATGAGGGAAAAGTGGGGCCAGAAAAACGACCCCTCTCCCCTTAACGTTGCAGACATAATACCGCTGCTCTCTCGTTGATCTTGATATTCAGTGTCGTGCTATGGCGATATAAAAGTGGAGATTCCTTTTTCGTAGATCAGATTGATATCAGACAAAATAATATTCCATATAACAGAATAATGCTTTACTGAAGAGGCTTGGATGGAGTGTGATAACGAATTATTTCTTTACTTATTGTTTTTTGTTCACTAAAGGGGTAACCGAATTATAAGGCATGGAGTTAGGACACAAATTATGAGAGTAACTTTTAATTACATTTAACTTGATGAGATACACTAGTGCTGGCGACAACTTATACAAAAAGAGATAAAACCAACGTGAATTGAAAAGCCAATAATCTAGACGATATGCAAGTTCACGGTACTGTAAAACGGTACATACTAATTAAGAAAACAGCTGGGGTATACAAATTATCGACCTCACTTACTATGCATGTATATATATATTACTATTATTATTATTATTATTATTATTATTAGTAGTAGTAGTAGTAGTAGTTGTAGTATTACTATTGTTAACAAATCAATACTATTATAATTACTGTTATTATTACTTATGTGGTAATGTTAAGCGTGATTGTTACGTGTAAATGACTAGATACAATGATTGAAGTACGACCCACCAGACTATGAGGAGTATAGTATATTTATTACCTGATTGTTAACCTTGGCCTATAACACCGATATGAACTAGGATAATCAACACACACACACACACACACACACACACACACACACACACACACACACACACACACACACACACAGCATCCCGGTATGTCATCTTAACCCTTTCTATATACTAGGACACCTCTCTTACTTTTAGTCTGGTTTTCATTGGACTATTTCATGCAACTTAGGAAGGACGTCTAACAATCAAAGGGGTGACATGTATATCAATTAACCTTTAGGCTCCCACAGATCCTTTCTAAGCTATATAAATCCGTGTAATAATAATCGCCGACTATAGTAACCTCGGAGAGCCTCATTCTGTACTGAGAGGTTAACCCTTTCTGTACCAGCCACGTCTGTTATACTTTATTCTACCTATATTTAGAAAATGTTATGCAGTTTAGGAAGGATCTGTCATAGTTTAACGGGTGTATTGAGATAGTTTGAAGCCTTATAATTGCTAGAGATGTGTCCCTGTCACTAGGGTGCATATTAAGTTTCGACAAGGTTTTTGGCGAAATAGAAATATATCACATTTATGAAAGAATTAGTTTAGTATTTGCCAGAATACAATGAACATGGCTTCCATTATATTAAATTGGTAACATTAAGACTGGGTTAAAATGAACAAATTGAGGAAAAGAACCCCATTGAGAGAACGGACTGAAACACACACACACACACTCTCTCTTTCTCTGTTAATTTTCTTATTCTTTGTGAGTCTGTAATAATATCCTTGGCGAAATAAAAAGTATAAAATCAAATCACTCTCTCTCTCTCTCCTAATATTTAATAAAGGCTGTAACAGTGCACATACCCAGAGTGCCACGATAAGATAACCCGTAGATAAACACAAACCCCAGCTCCTCTGTGTAACCCTGTGTTAACAGACTCAACGCCACAACATGACCTGGACATGTTGTACCTTTTGTAATTAGCTAACTCCATTTTCTTTGTTAGCATGCTATCTACCAGCAGACGATTTTATTCAACTTGTGAAGGACCTGTCCGAGATAAAGGGATAATTGTTATATATACAGTATATATCCATTTGATTTACAGTGGTCCGTCCCCGAACACACACACACACACACACACACACACATAAAAACAAACAAACAAACATTAAAATAGTTGTTGTTTTTGTTGTTATCGTGATTGCTGCTGTTGATGTTTTTGTTCTTGCTGATGTTAAGATGATTGCAGCCTTTGTTACGGTTGTTGTTGTTGTTGCTGCTCTTGTTGTTTTAGGTGCGTTTCTTGTTATTGCTTCAGTTATTGTTTTTTATAATGTTGTTGTTCTTGTTTTTGTTGTTACTGTTTGTATTGTTCTCATTGCTGCTGTTAGTGTTGTTGTTGTTTTTATTGTTGCTGTTAGTGTTGTTGTTGATATCGTTATTTTGGTGAAGGTTATAGATACATATGTGGAGATACTTATAAATAGATGGATACACAGAAAATTACACCGATTTTTACAGATACTGATAGATAGACATATAGCTGGGAATATAGACGGACATGCAGAAATACTGATAGATACACGGCTTTATATATATATATATATATATATATATATATATATATATATATATATATATATATAGAGAGAGAGAGAGAGAGAGAGAGAGAGAGAGAGAGAGAAATACTGACAGGCAGAAATACATAAAGATAGATACTTGTAGATAGATAGACCCGTTCCAATAGCTACAAGAGAATAATCAATACAGAGTACAGTATGATATGATATAGGGTGGTAGGTGGGGTAGGAAACAAAGGGGTGGTGGTATAAATGTATTCACCAACACGGTGGACAAACACAATAACTCTATAACACTTTGATTACTCTCTCTCCCCCCTCACTCCATCTCTCTCTCTCTCTCTCTCTCTCTCCTCACCCCATCTCTCTCTCTCTCTCTCTCTCCCCTCACCCCATATCTCTCTCTCTCTCTCTCTCTCCCCTCACCCCATATCTCTCTCTCTCCCCTCACCATCTCTCTCTCTCTCCTAACACTGGGTAACGATCTGAAACATCGCATCTGCCCCTTTGCATAAAAAGTACACTTTATGAATATCGGGTAAGAAATGAAAGAAGGTAGAAACGAAAGTATTTGGGCGTTCCAATTAACAGTGACCTAACATTTTTCCAAGAAAACACTTATGTAAAAATAAAATAAAAATAAAAATACATAAATAAATGGGAAATAAAAAAATAAAAAAAACGCCCACATATTATTGGATTACATTAGGAGTCAGTGACAACATAAGAAAATAAGAGTAAAAACGCAGTCTAAACCACCCACATTTGGAAAGTAATAGATCATTGGAGAGAGGGCTCAGAGCTAGGGGCTACTAAACAGATCCCATCGATTAGGAGGGAGACTGAGACCTCCTGTTCTCTTTTCATTGGCAACCCGTATACTGCAAGGCTAACACAAAGAAGTATTTATAATAGGCTGCTCAGTGGGTTGGAGTATATTCTTCGTAAGATGTGTAACTTCGACGTAAATGAAACGTTTGACCATAGCTGGAATGTTAAACTAAATACATTGCATACTGTTATTTATTATGTGGTAGCATTTCATCTTGGAGATATTCCCTCTTAGATTGTAAATAGTTCTTCATTAGTGTAGTATACAAAGGTGAATAGTATTTTGCAATTAGTGTGCTCCACATACTGTATATTCAACAAAAACATTATATTTATCCATTTATTACTATTTTTCCCCTCCAGAATCTGTCCCTGGATTTGGAGCACACGGTCTGCTATATAGGCTACTAGCTATTCTTATTAACTAATTCCAACCCCCCTCTCTCAAACTGTCTTGGCCTGTCAATACTAGAAATACTGTAGTAAAAGAGGGCGGTCATCTCTGTCTGTTGAGGTCATTTTGGTGCCGGAATTATCTAATAACAGGGCGATATCTTATGTGTTTATCATGAACTATATAATTTTGATACAACCACCAAACTATAGGCTATAGATCAGTGTTGTCGAATGTTTATTATAGGTAAGGATTTGTTTGAATGCAAAGAGGCTAATATGACCAGTGGCACCAATATGGCGGAGGTTGGCCGATTTCTGCCACTGTAGGGTATCTAGCCAGTCCTTACTCCCACTGCAACTATTATTTACTCACACATTATTGCCTACCATATCTCTATTATTTACTCACACATTATTGCCTACCATATCTCTATTATTTACTCACACATTATTGCCTACCGTATCTCTATTATTTACTCACACATTATTGCCTACCGTATCTCTATTATTTACTCACATTATTGCCTACCGTATCTCTATTATTTACTCACACATTATTGCCTACCGTATCTCTATTATTTACTCACACATTATTGCCTACCGTATCTCTATTATTTACTCACACATTATTGCCTACCGTATCTCTATTATTTACTCACACATTATTGCCTACCGTATCTCTATTATTTACTCACACATTATTGCCTACCGTATCTCTATTCCTTCTCGTTTAATCTCACTGTCGTGTTTATTTTTCTACCTTACGTTCACCTCTTTCTACTCTAGCATAACCTACATATTCTTTTTTTTGCAGTTTAAATCACCTTAACTTACTATTTCTCTAGCATATTATTCTTCCTCTTATCTGCCATTCTTTTGAGCTTGCTTTCCACCAAACCTGGGATCCACCCGGCCTTCTGACCTAACCTAAACCTCAGTTCCTGCAAGTTGATTACCAATTTATGACCTAACCTAACGTTCCCTAACCTAAACGAGCCTAATTTAGTCTGGAGGTAGAGTTGGAAAATATATATATATATATACTGGTAACTAACCTTAGAACTGGGGTAACTAACCTTAGAACTGGCGTAACTGTTGGCTGAGACTGGACTGTTCTGTTGATGGATTGGAGAGAGCCTGAAACGTATGAGAATAAATGTAAGCTTTTTCCTGTGTTACGCAATATATATATATAAATATATATCGGATGTGACTTTACGAAGAGTCACTAATTGATTATAGTCAATCATTAATTAATTTGAGACATATACACTGTGATCATTATTCTCCCCCCCCCCCCCCATCAAAACAAAACTTAAAACGTGATGAAGGTTAGTGGGATCTGCCAAAGGGTTTGGACTGAGACAAGGTGCAGGAGGGGAAACAGAAGATAGTGTTAGTGGCAGTGGTCAGCTTCTCTATTCTCACTTGCATTCTACTCCTCAGACAACATTTGGCAACCTTGGCCAGCCAGGCAGCACAAGTGGCAACCAGAACGACGCCCTCTGTCGGATTCAGTGCTGCACCAACTCCCCCAGTGCTCGTATCGCGAGAATATTACAGCTCGATATCCGCGCAGTTTTACCCGCGATATTCCCTCCAAATTAATTGTTGTGGTGGTGAATACTGATAGTATTTGTGTGCGAGTTATTGGGATACTGGCAAATAGTGTTTTAAACTTGGATAATGTCGGGTTCCAGCGCCATGGGTGATCAAGACGACGGGACCAGCTAACAGAGAGAGAGAGAGAGCAGGTGAGTGACACGTTTTCCCAACCAATGTATATAAAAAGCGATGTTTCCATTGGTCGGTTTGGTGATATTTGGAAGAGACAATCGAGTTGGGTGTATATGACATGGGGATTGGTGCTCGTACGTATTTTGTTTTGGCTGGAAGGATGCTGGAGTGGATGAGATGGAACCAAAATGTTGGGTGTTTTGCAATCGTGTTTACCTTAGCCTACCTGCCTGGATACACCCACGCATTCCCCGCTCGCACCTTTCACGTCCCCTTCTCCCCCTCACACACACACCCACACGCAACGTTCTGAAGTGCGTGAGAAGGCGTGTATGTGCGTGTGTGCGTGTGTGTGTGTGTGCGTGTGTGTGGCTTGGAGAGGGGCCGAGGCAGGGGAGGGAGAAGGGGAGCATATCGATCTAGCCTAACCCTCCACAACTCGGGGGGAACACCTGACCAAAGATCCCGCAGAACTTCGCCCGATCGCCAAAATGGTCAACCCTTATTTCTCTCTACATCTTCCCTTTCATCTATAATTTTCCCTCCTCCTCCCTTCGTAGATAGAAAGGAGGGGGTGGATAAAGAGGAGAAACGGCTACGAAAGGAGGAATGAGGGGAAATGGATAAATATAAGAGGGGTGTGTGGGTTGAAGGGGGGTTATTATGCAAATGATGGAGACTGCAGTGGCCACGTGATGTATATAGTGAGAGAGGGGAGGGGGTAGAGGGGAAAACGGATAGGGGACGAAGTAAAGGGGGGGATTGGAGAGAGTACGGGATGAGTAGCAGGGGATGGAGGATTATATTTATGATAGAAGCATATGGGGGAAGGGGAAGCTAGAAGAGGGGAAATAGAAGCTAGATAATAAGGAATAACTAAAAGGGAAACAGAGGGAGGAATATATGTGTATGGACAGTATGGGGAGAGGGGGGGAAATAGATTAGGGACGAAATGAAGGGATAGGATAGAAAAGGGATTGCGGACGGAAATAATGGGAAAGTAAATACATTACAATGTGCATGGAAAGAAGGGAAGCTACGAGTTGATGGGAGGATAGTAGATGAGGATAGGGGATGCATAAAAATGGTGATAGGGTTGATTGATAAAATGGTAAAAGTATATGAGGAAGGGATAGAGGGAGAAGGGTAGGGGATATGAAGAGAGGGAGGAATAAGTAAATAGTTGATGTGAAAATGTAAAGGGGAAAATATATGAGGGGATGATAGAAGACGAAGAGGGACAGAGGACGACAAGAAAAGGGGAAACGAAGAATAAATCAATGATAATGTATATGGAAATAGGGGTAGATAAAAAGGAGGGAGGGGGGGGGAATAAAAGAGAGGGAAAAGGTGACATGCAGAGAGGGAAGAAGTATAATACAAATATATGGGAGAGCTGGATTATCGGATATGAGGGAGAGGGGGTTAATAAATGGACAGAGGGAATACAAGAGAGGATGGGGGATGAAGAGAAAGAAGAAATAAATATTAGGAGTAGATCAGTCATCATAGATAGATACATAGAAGGGAAGGAGAGAGAGAGAGAGAGAGAGAGAGAGAGAGAGAGAGAGAGAGAGAGAGAGAGAGACATGAGCATATAGAATAACAGCTCGAAAGGGTGGTGGGGGTCACTTCCGATTAGTCATTGGTTTTAAATACCGTACGGTACGCAAATTAGTTCATATTTTCTCTTTGGAAGTGATAAAACAACCAACATATTGTAACTTCTTGTATTTTGTTCAGCGTTTCTTAGTCACTTAGTGGCTACCTCCTCGGGAATTAGATAGATAGATAGATCGATAGATATACAGATAGATAGATAGATAGATAGATACTGTATAGATAGATAGATAGATAGATAGATAGATAGATACTGTATAGATAGATCGATAGATAGATAGATCCTTTCCATATTCCGTAAATTCCAGTGTTAAAACTCACTTGACCCCTTTTAAATATAGCGTACAAAATTAACATAGCGTAAATAATAATAAAGGGTATAAACAGGGTAATTTACGTGTCCATAATAATCTACCCTGTTAAGGGGGAGAAATTATCTTTTTCTGGACCTCCACCTCCCTCATATTTAGCATATTAGTTTTGAGATTTTAAGACGTTAGTTCCATTAATTTGGCAATGTTATGACCTTTCGCCCCATTTCTGTGTCAATATTAAGACTTGTGCCATTTAGGTGTCTATTTTTCCTGGCGAGCGATAGCGAGCCTGTAATTTGTTAAGGAATCGGCCTTCGGCCGGGAAATTTTTCTACCGAAAAATGTACAAATTTATCTTGAAAGGGGGTCTAGGGGGTGCTATTTTAAGCTTGATGGAGGTCTAGCGAGGAAACTCAAAAATATATAAATGAATAAATGCATAGATCAAAACCCATTAGTTTTCAAATTTGAAGACTTTTGCCCCATTAGTTTGGCGATGTTAAGACTCTTCGCCTAATTTCTTTGTCAACATTAGGACCTTTCATGAAATTTCACGAATTTCCGAAAGGTATTAATCTTGACTAAGAAATGGAGCGATAGGTCTTAAAATCGCCAAACTAATGGAACTAATGTTTAAAATATCCTAGCCTATAATTATATACCCTGTTTCTTTTCATCTGACGGTAAATTGAATCCCTTAGCAGCTAATTTTTCGATACCGTATTTAATGGACAAAATATAAAGCCGCTATGTCTCTGCAGCATATTAAGGGGAGGTTTTTAGTGTGTTTCCTAGACTTCCATCAAACTTGAAATTACACTCCTTTGACCCCCTTTCAAGATAAATTTGTAAATTTTTCGGTAGAAAAATGTGCCGGCCGGAGGCCGGTTCCTCTTAAATTACAGGCTCGCTATCGCTCGCCAGGAAAAAAATCGACACCTAAATGGGACGAAAGGTCTTAAAAGTGACATTAATGGGGCGAAAGTACTTAAAATCGCCAAACTAATGGGGCGAACGTCTTAAAATCTCAAAATCAATATGGCTAAACATGAGGAAGAAAGGGGAAAAGAAAAAAAAATCCTCAAGTGGAAATCTCCCCTTAAGACCCCAAGTTTATATAATTAGCACCATATTTCACTACAAAATCTTAAAAATAACTGAACAATCTTGATGGGAACTTTGAAATTTACCGTCAGTTGAAAAGAAACAGGGCATAGTTGACCCTATGTGATAAGGAACGGGCCAGTTGAGTTAGCAGGAAGTGAAGGGGAGAGGGCGTTAACCCTTTTGTAACGATGATGCCTTTCTTTGTTGTATTGTACATTTATGGATATCATTCAACGATTTGATTGAAGAAGGACCTCATTTATGTGAAAACAAATGAAGAGAGAGAGAGATATATGTATCCCAGTTTTTAGCTATCGTACCCCTTGATTCCTAGAGGTCGTTTCCGAGAAGCGTCGTCTTGGTTAATGTTAGAATATAACGAGAACGTTTTTTTAGGAAAATTAT
The DNA here is from genome assembly GCA_032716605.1 of Paralithodes platypus. Lineage (NCBI taxonomy): Eukaryota > Metazoa > Arthropoda > Malacostraca > Decapoda > Lithodidae > Paralithodes > Paralithodes platypus. Next base: position 1,098,537 of record CM064554.1, read on the forward strand.
ATAAGATGGGAAGCGCTGTTGTTATATTTATACGAGTATAGTAAACAATATATGGTATAATTTAGGTATACCGGTATATACTAACACTAATTTAGTTCATCTAACTGGTGTTTGTGTGGATTTATTTCTCCAAAATTTCGTACTAATGTACCGATAACTACTGCATACAAATGGGCTATTCTACTCTGTTGAGGAAATACGAGGGGGGAAAGAGGAAGGTAATAACAGGATCTAAAGATAATTGATACCGGTAATAGGAAATGCCTAATATGAGACAAGGAAATATGTTATATAATTATGTTTTATAGATAAACTGTGTATATATATATATATATATATATATAATAATATATATATATATATATATATATATACCGGTATATAATAATATATACCGTATATATATAAATATATATAAAATATTATATACATACAGTATATACCGTATATACTGGTGTATATATATATACTGTATATTCTGTATATAGTGTGTTGTGTGTGGGGGGGGGGGGGAAATGGCTTTTCAGAACACTCCATTATAATAGCCTACCAGGCAACAGAAGAACCCCCCCCCCCTCCCTCTCCCTTCCACACACACTCGTTGCATCATTCAACATTCTTTACTTACATAATACTCATTCTTCAACTTATCAATTACGGTACTTTACTAACCTTTTACACCGGTAATATCTGCATACATATAGTTATTTATTGGGGTAGGCAACATTTTTTCTGTACGGCAGGTCTAAACGTGTTGTCACTCATCTCTCCTGCTTGCATAGGGTTGCTAATTTTCAACTTCCCCTTATAGTATAGGTATGTTCTATCACATACACGCAAACAGACATCCATAAACACACACACACACACACACACACACACACACACACACACACACACACACACACACACACACACACACACACACACACACACACACACTCCAGAGAACCCTTTGTCAAATTTGTAAGAGTGCATGCAACCCCATCCCTTCCGCTTCCACCCCTAGTATAGTGCCTTCCATCATTGTCCTATACTTCCCTTTATCTCATTTATTATGCTCTTATTATTCTATTTAGCCATTCTTTCTCTTCTTCTATCCCTTCATTCATTACCGGTACTCTTCCTTCCACCGTCCGTTCTGTTATTATATCCCTTAATTTAAACCCTTCTTATTGATTTGTTTTTGTCGACAGCATTCCCTTCGTATACTGTCCTTATTCATTATATCCTTCACTTATCTTTCTGTTTCACCTTTATCACTTACTCCTTCCATCCAGTTTATCATTGTGTCTCCTACCGGTACCTCTATCCATTCCATCAATTTTTAGTTGTAGTTTCTCCCTGTCTGTTATTTCGTTATTCTTGCTCAATTCCTCTTCTTATGCTATTAAGTAGGCGTGTCCCTTCCTTCACTGTCCATATTCTATCTCCTCCTTCCATCTATTATATTATTCCACCTCCTCTGTTATCTTATTATCCTTTCTTCATCCCTCTTCCGCCACCTTTTCTATTATTCTATCAGTTGTCTATTATTCCATTCACTGATTTATGCTACGGTATCCTTGACGTCTGTCCTCTCCATTCTTTCATTAACTATACTCACACCATTCCATCTCCTATGATTGCAATTGTGTACATCCCTTATTTCATTGTTGTTGTTTCTATTCCTGTCTTTATTCTCGCCTACTTCACCTCCTGCATTCTATTTCCTTCTTGATCACTCTAGCCAATGTATAGAGAAGGCATTGCTGTAGCCCTCACCATTTCTGTTCTAGTTTTATCACTCTAGCCAATGTATAGAGAAGGCATTGCTGTAGCCCTCACCATTTCTGTTCTAGTGTTATCACTCTAGCCAATGTATAGAGAAGGCATTGCTCTAGCCCTCACCATTTCTGTTCTAGTGTTATAAGAACATAAGAACATAAGAAAATGGGAGTCTGCAGAAAGCCGATTGGCCTAAGCAAGGCAGATCCCTGTCCCACACAACCCCAATTACAAAGCCCAATTATAGGCTCAACACTCTAATACCCTGAGGATCATCTTACCAAACCGGTTAGAGATTAACGCAGGATTACGGGGTCTGCAGAGCGCTGATTGGCCCAACCCGGCTGATCCCCTTCACACCCAACCCTTCTCGTCCATATGCTTATCCAATTTTTTCTTAAAGCTCCCTATCGTTCTTGATCCCACTATATCACTTGGTAGCCTATTCCACCCATCTACAACTCTGTTACCAAACCAATATTTGCCTATATCTTTTCTGAAACGAAATTTATCTAATTTGAAAACCATTGGTACGAGTTCTTTCGCTATCACTGAGCTTTAGTACATTTGTCATGTCCCCTTTGTTAATCCCACTAACCCACTTGAACACCTCTATCATATCCCCTCTAACTCTGCGTCTCTCTAACGAATGTAAACCTAATTTCTTCAACCTTTCTTCATACGGAAAATTTCTAATATTATGGATCATTTTTGTCATTCTACGCTGAATTTCTCCAATGAATCTATGTCCATTCTGTAATAAGGACACCAAAATTGGACAGCATAATCCATATGGGGTCTCACTAATGACAAGTAAAGTTTTAAGATAACATCAGCAGTTCTGTTACTCACACTCCTAGAGATGAACCCGAGAATCCTGTTTGCCTTATTACGAACGCTTATACACTGTTTTCTAGGCTTCAAATCATTGCTAACAAACACACCTAGATCTTTCTCGCAGTCTGAATTTTCTAATTCTAAATTAGCTAGTTTATATTTAACATTTGTTTGCATCTTCCCTATCTTTAATACCTTGCATTTGTCAATGTTAAACTTCATCTGCCAATTTAATGACCATTCATGTAAGGTATCTAGATCCCTTTGGAGGCACTCTATATCGCTATCTGAATCAATTGATCTCCCCATTTTAGTATCGTCTGCGAATTTACTTATCCTACTAGTTATACCTAAATCTAGGTCATTTATGTATATAAGAAACAACAGGGGACCTAATACCGATCCCTCACTCTAGCCAATGTATAGAGAAGGCATTGCTCTAGCCCTCACCATTTCTGTTCTAGTTTTATCACTCTAGCCAATGTATAGAGAAGGCATTGCTGTAGCCCTCACCATTTCTGTTCTAGTTTTATCACTCTAGCCAATGTATAGAGAAGGCATTGCTCTAGCCCTCACCATTTCTGTTCTAGTTTTATCACTCTAGCCAATGTATAGAGAAGGCATTGCTCTAGCCCTCACCATTTCTGTTCTAGTTTTATCACTCTAGCCAATGTATAGAGAAGGCATTGCTCTAGCCCTCACCATTTCTGTTCTAGTTTTATCACTCTAGCCAATGTATAGAGAAGGCATTGCTCTAGCCCTCACCATTTCTGTTCTAGTTTTATCACTCTAGCCAATGTATAGAGAAGGCATTGCTCTAGCCCTCACCATTTCTGTTCTAGTTTTATCACTCTAGCCAATGTATAGAGAAGGCATTGCTCTAGCCCTCACCATTTCTGTTCTAGTTTTATCACTCTAGCCAATGTATAGAGAAGGCATTGCTGTAGCCCTCACCATTTCTGTTCTAGTTTTATCACTCTAGCCAATGTATAGAGAAGGCATTGCTGTAGCCCTCACCATTTCTGTTCTAGTGTTATCACTCTAGCCAATGTATAGAGAAGGCATTGCTCTAGCCCTCACCATTTCTGTTCTAGTTTTATCACTCTAGCCAATGTATAGAGAAGGCATTGCTGTAGCCCTCACCATTTCTGTTCTAGTTTTATCACTCTAGCCAATGTATAGAGAAGGCATTGCTGTAGCCCTCATCATTTTTGTTCTAGTTTTATCACTCTAGCCAATGTATAGAGAAGGCATTGCTGTAGCCCTCACCATTTCTGTTCTAGTTTTATCACTCTAGCCAATGTATAGAGAAGGCATTGCTGTAGCCCTCACCATTTCTGTTCTAGTGTTATCACTCTAGCCAATGTATAGAGAAGGCATTGCTGTAGCCCTCACCATTTCTGTTCTAGTGTTATCACTCTAGCCAATGTATAGAGAAGGCATTGCTGTAGCCCTCACCATTTCTGTTCTAGTTTTATCACTCTAGCCAATGTATAGAGAAGGCATTGCTGTAGCCCTCACCATTTCTGTTCTAGTGTTATCACTCTAGCCAATGTATAGAGAAGGCATTGCTCTAGCCCTCACCATTTCTGTTCTAGTTTTATCGCCCCCACTCCCCTCTTTCTTCCATTTCTTCTCTCATTCTGTCTTATCTCTCCCTGCTTTCACTGCTCTCATATTTATTGTTCCCCACCCGGGTATTCACCTTTCACGTTTTCAGTTGTAATCATCTTTGACGTATTATTCTCCTTTATTCGTTATTTATTAGGCCATCTCTCATTCCCCCATTAATTTTATGCTTATCGAATTATCTAGTTACCCTTCATTCTCTCCTTTCCGTTTTCTCATTACGTAAAAGTATACGGTAGTTGGGGAGCAATCGCTAACCTGCACTTAGGCTAACCTAGATGTCGAACCCAGGACCTTTCAATTATGAGTCGAACGCGTTACTATCACGCCAAAGGTCCACTCATTCTATAGTATCCATCGTTCATCTTTTCGCAGTTATTAACTTGTTTAATGTACAATCGTACATCTCTTTTCTCTTTTTAATTTTGTCATTATCATTTATTAGTACCGGTACCCGGTACCTTCACTCTTGTTTTTGTTTTGTTCATTATTTCATTCGTTTCTTCACTGCAGGCATTCTGCATAGGACTAGCCCTTCACCACTTCTTTCACTGCTCATCCCTTATTATTAATTTATATTTGATTCTGACCTTTGTATGTACTTCCCTTTACTGGCCGAATTGGGTCAACTTTATATTTTCACATGGTCCTCATTAACCTCTCTACGTTTTATCTTAGCTTATCCCCCCCCCCCTCTCTCTCTCTCAATAGTAAATGAAGATAAAAAAAAATTTCAATGTCGAGGAAGAACTGACAAGCAACTAACAATAAATAACATGAATATAGAAAGAGTAAATAGTTATAAGTTGTGGGTATGTATGTGGGTTATACAGCAGAAGCTAAAGAAGCTGAGGTGAATTATATAACTACACAATGTAAGGCACGAATGCAACCCTTGAGAGCCTTAGCTTGGAGTGGTAACGGTGTCGGTGTTCCTGTACTAAAAATGATGTACATTAGTACTATTAGGTCAGTCATTGAATATGCCAATCCTGTCCTTTTTTGCCTTGATGAAGGAAGGTTCGATAAACTTGAAAAAATACAAAACGAGGCTATGAGAATTATTTTAAACTGCCCAAAAAATGCAATGATTGATGCAATGAAGCTTGAAACAATGCTACCGAGCATTACACATAGAGTAGAACAAACTAATATTGTAGCAGCAATTAGACATGTAAGATTAAAAGGTGGCAACGAACTACTGAAAGACATAAAGGACTGCATGAATAATACTCGCACCTTCTGGAGACAAGGCAAAAAAGGATATATGAAACATTTGGTGAACAAAATACAACATTATGATTTAATAAACAACTGTATTAATTACGAAAATTCACAACCTGTCCACCATGGGAGGAAAAAGACGTAATTTTAGATATTATGCCATTACAAAAGAAAAAGAACATGTACCGGTATGATACAATAGAATTAAGAAACATTTATGAAGAGAGAATAAACAAAATATACACTGGTAAAGTAGCACATGTTTATTGTGATGGGTCGGTAATGGAAAATGGTAGGGCAGGTTGTGGGATTTTAATTAGAGATTACATGCAAGATTCCAACATGTGGCTAGAAACAGAATATAATTATAGGCTAAGCGATAATATATCATCAACTCAGGCTGAATTGTATGCGATATTATATGGACTTAAAGAAATCGAAGGAGGAGAAGGGGATGTAAGCTTCTTTGTTGACAGCAGAGGGGCTCTTGACTCCCTAAACTGTAAAACACCAGTATACGAAAATATTGTTATCCAATGCCGGAATATTGTACATCAACTCCAATTAACAGGGAGAAAAATTGTGTTCTCATGGATGCCATCACATACAGGGATTACCTATAATGAAAAAGTTGACATAATAGCTAAAAATGCTACTGAAAAAATGGAAATTGATGTACAATGTACCCTATCTTTGAAACAGGTAAAAAACAAAATAAAGAAATGTCAAGAAGTAAAAGAAGCTAGAGATATCGAGTGTACGTATATAGCCAGGCCTAGTGCCACCATGCATCATTACAGAGAGGTGGTAGATAAAACTAAATTCAATTATGGGAATGTTACAAGTAAGTGGAAAGATGCTGTATGTACTAGGTTAAGACTAGGCTACAAATATTACTGGGAATTAGGCATTAATACTGCAGAGAAGGATAGGAGTTGTAGGCTGTGCAATAGGCCAAGATCTCACACCCTTCAACATTATATACTGCAATGTATAACTTTAATAAAATATAGAAATAATACAATCGAAAATGTAACTAAACAGATAATATGGATGTTCAACAGTGGAACTATGTACAACCTTTTAAAAGAATGTAAAATGATAAAACATATAATTTGATGTGTAGCTATGCTCTTCAACTAAACACATGTGCATTTTAGTGGTGCCTTACAAACAAAAAACAAAAAACAATGAGAGCAAGATCTATAACGGGGACTCATGTATTTTAGATATGTCTTTATTATAATACTGTATATACTAAACTTAGGTAGTGTTAAAAATTATCTTCAATATCAAAGTATTACTCATCTAACTATATATGTAATGACATAGTTTAAGCTAGAAATAGGGTGAAGATTGCGTATGCACCTTCGCCCTTTTGAGATAATGTAACTATGATACTTGTGTAACATTTGTACTTTTCTCAATAAAACAATCAAATAAAATAAAATCTCTCTCTCTCTCTCTCTCTCTCTCTCTCTCTCTCTCTCTCTTCTAATGTTCACACACCCTACAACCTGTTATTTTGCTCTGACATGTTTGCCAAAGTATTATTTCCGCTTCCCTTGCTTTTATTACCATACCGTATTATAATGATCCCATCAGCTTATCATACCTCATGCTAATTAGCCTTTTAGCTTACTTCCTTTGCCGGTACGGTAGCTATTTCCTTTTCAATCAGGTTTTCAATCAATGTTGATGACTCCTTTGGTTGGCCGCCGCTCTTGTGTATACTAAGGAAATGCCGGGTCATTGTGTCGGATGTGAACGAACGCTTGTGGGAAATAGCACTTGACCTCGCCATGACCTCTTGTGGATGGGAACGAATATCACTCTCTCATTCTCTCTAACTCTAACTTTCTCTCTCTCTCACTCTCTCTTTCTCGTTCTTTCTCTCTCTCTCGTTCTCTATCTCACTCTCTCTCTCCCTCCCTCTAACTCTCTCTCTCTCACACTCTCTCTCTCTCTCTCTCTCTCTCTCTCTCTCTCTCTCTCTCTCTCTCTCTCTCTTTCATATCATGTGTGGTACGGTACGATATCTTGTTGATGATGGGATTGATTGTAGGTTAGCTTTACGAGACATGATATTGTAGTTTACTAACTTATGGTGTGTGGGATTCTAGGTTAACTTAAAAATAATCCATGGTGTTGTAACTTCCTCACGGTGGGAGAGGTTCTAGGTTAGCTACAAAATTATGGACCGGTGTGGTGTAGGAGGGTATATTTATTAGGTCAGCTATAGAAAAGGCAATGGGTCTGGCATGTTTAGCCCCATTAGTTTGAGATCTTAAGACGCTTGCCCCATTAGTGTGACGATGTTAATACCTTTCGCCCGATTTCTGTAAATGTTAAGAACTTTCGTGCCATGTAGGTGTCGAATTTTTCCTGACAAGCGTTAGCGAGCCTGTATTTTAGGAGGAACCAGGCCGGGACATTTTTCTACCGACAAATGTACAAACTTATCTTGATGGGGGGGGGGGGGGGTCTAGGGCGTATTTTTTAAAAGATTGAGGGAGGTCTAGGGAGGAAACTAAAAAAAAATAATAAATAGATACATACTTGACCAAATAAATACGCCCATCTATAAGGGGAGGTTTTTAGTTAGTTCGCTAGACCTCCATCAAGCTTAACATTACAGCCCCTAGACCCCCTTTCAAGATAAATTTGTACATTTTTCGGTAGAAAAATGTCCCGGCCGAAGGCCGGTTCCTCTTAAATTACAGGCTCGCTATCGCTCGCCAGGAAAAATCGACACCTAAATGGCACGAAAAGTCTTAAAATTGACAGAAATGAGGCGAAAGTTCTTAAAATCGCCAAACTAATGGGGCGAACGTCTTATAATATCAAAAGCAATGGGGCTAACCATGAGGGAGAAAGGGGTCAAGAAAAAAATCCCTCAAGTGGAAATCTCCCCTTAATTTACTCCTTGGTACTAATAATTATATCCCCGTATCCTTGTGCGATATATTATAATGTATATATGGTGTATATGTCTGTATTTCTGGGTTACTGTACAGTGAACGATAGTATTAGTAAATTCGCGCGCCCTGGAGTGGATTTAATTATTAATGGAGACGGGAAGGAACTATTCTGTGGAAACTCACCCACTCTCTCTCTCTCTCTCTCTCTCTCTCTCTCTCTCTCTCTCTCTCTCTTTCTGTTTTTTTATAATTTACTTTCACTCTTGTTATTTTTTATGTTCTCTCTTTCTCTCTCTCTCTCTCTCTCTGTTTTGTTATCCTTTACTTTCACTTTTATTATGTTGTTTCTCTCTCTCTCTCTCTCTATTTCTGTTTTTTTATAATTTACTTTCACTCTTATTTTTTGTTTTTGTTTCTCTCTCTCTCTGTTTTGTTATCCTTTACTTGCACTCGTTTATTGTTATCTCTCTCTCTCTCTCTCTCTCTCTTTTTTTATCCTTTACTTTCACTTTTTTTATGTGCTCGCTCTCTCTCTCTCTCTCTGAGTTTTGTTATCCTTAACTTTTAACTCTCGTTTATTATGGGGTTTGCCTTCCTTACTCTTCCTTTCTCTACTTCCTTACTATGAGGTCAGTGTTTCTACGTATATTCTCTCTCTCTCTCTCTCTCTCTCTCTCTCTCTCTCTCTCTCTCTCTCTCTCTCTCTCTCCATTGGCCAGGGTGGATCAATGTTTACGTTCCCCCGCGTGTTTCATTCACATCCCCTGGCGGTCGGGATATCAACTTCATTCACATCCATCAGCGTCATCAGAGAGAGTGAGAGTGAGTATGAGTGCTACTATAACTTGTTTTGTATAGTACCAGTAGGCCTATATGGAAAGTGTTGGACAACGGTTGTAATGGTAGCCTATAATATAAATGGTTTCTGTAGGCCAAAGTGGGTATTTCATTCAGTTTGATAGCTGCCTTCTAATTAACTAATGTTCAGTCACTCGCAAAAGTCTTAATCACCTTCAATATTCTTTATAAAAATGAATAAAACTTGAATTAAAGGTTTTACTTAGGTGATTATAAGGATTGTTTTTTACTAGCCTACCGGTACCAAAATTTACACATAGCACGATTTTTAAAGTTGACTGTTCATCCGTCTGGAGGTCGTCTAGTCTGCCTATTTTCTATCGTCTGGGATTCGTCTAGCCCTATTTATTTATGTATTCGAAGGTTATTCGCCTAGGCCTATATGCTGCTCTCTCCACCTGTCCACTCTTAGCAATTCCTCTATTCACTCTTAAGGGGGGTGACCTGCCTTTTTTTTCTTCTCTCTGGTTTGTATCCATTCGGCCTCATTCAGCCTACTATTGGCGAGCGATAGCGAGCCACCATATTTTGGATAATGTGTTAGACAGCTGGCTAAATTTGTACATTTTTCGATAGAAAATTTCTCCGGCGAAGCCGGATTTTTCCATAAAATGCTGGCTCGTTACCGCTCGCCAGATTTTTTTTTTACACTTGGATGGTGATAAATGTCTTAAAACAGTAGGCTGAATGGGCACCGAATGGATACAACCAAGAAAGATACCAAAAAAAAAGCAGGTCACTCCCCTTAATTCTCCTATTCACTTGCACTGCCACCATCCATTCGGCCATCCGCCAATCGTTCGTCTCCACCTATTCCACCCTCTTGTTTACGTGTCTATCCACTCTCCCTCCCGTCTCTCCACCTATCCTATCATCTTATTTACTCTATATTAACTCTGTCCACTCTTTTTAGTTCTTTCCTCATTATTTGTCGTTTCACTCATTCTTGGTCTATTCACTCTTAAATATTCACCTATCCACTCGTCTCTCCACTTATCTTATTCTCTTGTTTACTCGTCTATTAACTCGTCTATCTATCGACTTTTAATTATTCGTCCATCCACTCTGAAATATTCACCTATCCACTCATCACTCGTCTATCCACTCGTCACTCGTCTATCCACCTATCATATTCTCTTGTTTACTCAAATATGCACTCGTCTATCTATCCACTCCTCATTATTCGTCTATCTCATTATCCTACTCGTCTCTCCACCTATCCCACGCTCTTCTTGTTTACTCGTCCGTGCTGTGAGGGACAAAGGAGGGTCAGGGGATAGAGAGGATGGAGGAACAAAAAATAGGGGGCGGGGGCGGGGGGTTGGAGGAGGGAGAGGGAGGGGGGAATAGAGGTGGGAGGAGAGGGAGGGGGTAGAGAGATGGGAAAAGGGGAATGGGGGAGATATAGGAGGATTGGAGATGGATGGAAATGGGGGGGGGGGGGAGGAGAGGGAGGGGATTGGATGGGGGAGAGGGGGTAGAGGGATGGGGGTCAAGTGCAGCATTAAAGTGGTAAGTGCGTGCTTGGAGAGAGAGAGAGACAGAGAGACAGAGAGACTTAACCCCATTTGGTCCGAAGGAGGTCTATTTGGACCTACCCTGTTTCCCTCCATTAGTTTGATGATTTTAAGACGTTTCACCCCATTAGTTTGGCGATAATAAGACGCTTCACCCCATTCAGGTGTCGATTTTTTTGGGGCGAGCGATATCTAGCCTGTAACATAAAATAAATCGGGCTTCGACCGGGATATTTTTCTATTGAAAAATACAGGGTAGGAATTTAATCCTTTCAAGATCCGATTACTAATTTATTTTCTAATTTATGCCTATTATTAGTCAATTTTATTCAGTTTAGAAAGAGCATCTGGAAGTCAGAGGGTAAATTGAGATACCGGTATTCCTTACCATTGTAATTCCCACAGATCCTTCCTAAACTGTAGACAATCGTCTAATGGTAGCCAGCATAAACTGTTAGGCTAAACTGCGGCATTGTCTTCAAAGGGTTAAATTAAGGAGAGTGAATACATGCGAAATACAAACAAATGCATGTACCGTAGCCTAATGAATAAGAACCGAACATAAATAAATGAATGGCGTGAATAACTACGAGGCGTACAAGATGGTGTGTGGAAAGAAGAATAAGATGAAGGTGATAAAAGAAAGGAGAGGGGATGGATCGATAAGTTGTCGTGGGAGGGAGGAGGGAGGAGACGGAGGAGAGGAAGGAGGGAGGGAGCTTGGAGGAGAGGGAGCTTGGAGGGGAGGAAGGAGGGATGGAGCTTGGAGGAGACGGATGGGGGAGGAGGAGGAGGGAGAGAGGGAGATTGGAGGAGAGGAAGGAGGGAAGGAGCTTGGAGGAGATGAAGAAGGGAGGGAGCTTGGAGGAGAGGGGAGGAGGGAGGGAGCTTGGAGGAGAGGGAGCTTGGAGGGGAGGAAGGAGGGATGGAGCTTGGAGGAGACGGATGGGGGAGGAGGAGGAGGGAGAGAGGGAGCTTGGAGGAGAGGAAGGAGGGAGGGAGCTTGGAGGAGAGGGAGCTTGGAGGGGAGGAAGGAGGGATGGAGCTTGGAGGAGACGGATGGGGGAGGAGGAGGAGGGAGAGAGGGAGCTTGGAGGAGAGGAAGGAGGGAAGGAGCTTGGAGGAGATGAAGAAGGGAGGGAGCTTGGAGGAGAGGGGAGGAGGGAGGGAGCTTGGAGGGGGGATGAGGAGGGAGGAGAGAGGGAGCATGGATGAGAGGGAAGGGGCAAGGAGAAGGGAGAAGAGAGGCGGCAGAAGGAGAAAGAGAGAGCAAAGAGGAGAAGGGGGGGGGGGGGGGGGGCTTGGAGAAGGAGGGAGGGGGGGGGGGAGGGAGAGAAAGAGAGACCACGCCTGAGTTTAGAAGACACCCAACAATTTTCAACGTATCTGAACCAATACACCCATACATATTTCAACCTTTTCCAATCTGATTACGATGTTTATTATGCTTGTATCCTGCCCACACTCGATATTCTTCAGCTACACTGTACAAAATAAACGCTTAATTATAATAAAAGTTATTTATGTAAAAGTGTTCTATTTGATCGTCTTTGTGTGCTAAATTGAACACGTAAATGGTAAAGAACACGGTACCTAGGCTTATGTGTATAATTATTTTTACCATTACATTTAAGGGGCGTTGTTCTGGACTCCTTTCTCCCTAATATTTAGCCCCATTGTTTTGTATTTAAGGCATCTGCTCCATTAATCTGTCGAAATTAAGAACTTTCGTGCTATTTAGGTGTCGATATTATTCCTGGCGAGCGAAAGCGAGCTTGCAATTCAGGAGCTGGGGCAATTTTTTTTTTCGAAAGGAATCTTGTTTTTTATTATTTTTATGTTGTATTTATTGTTTAATCTTGATTGCAGTATAGTCTAGGGAGACAAAAATAGATACCGGTACCGGTAAATGAAAGCGTTCATTTATTATAGTATAGCTTGTATTGTTTATGTATGATTGTATTATAAATTGACTTGCACCGGGCCTTGTATATCATACTAGCCAAGTCACCCGTGTGGATTAAAGCGAGGATCACATACCAAGGGTGATCAAGTAAAGCAGGTGTGATGAAATATTTATATATTTTAATTTTTGTTTTCACTAAGCACCTTTTCTCATCTCCATAGTCCCAGTTGTTTGGAAGCTAGAGGGGCAAAGGCAAACTCTACAGGCTATAAATAGATAGGCTAGCTGTTGTTGTTGATCAGTGGGAAAGATGGCTTACTTGGCCAGGTTCCGGATGTGGTTTCGTAACCTGAGGCTGCAGGGCTTGTTTCTCAGAATACCAAGATAATAATTGTCAGTATACACCAAAACATATGGTTATCGTGAATGTGTGTTTGTTTGCTTGTTTGTTGGATCACTTTGTAAAGCTTAGAATATATTAATCTCTCTCTCTCTCTCTCTCTCTCTCTCTCTTTCTCTCTCTCTCTCTCTCTCTCTCTCTCTCTCTCTCTCTCTCTCTCTCTCTCTCTCTCTCTCTCTCTTAAGGCTTTATAGGCAGATCATTTGAGCATAAATCCAAAGACGTAATCCTAACCCTTTACAATTCCTTAGTCCGCCCTCTTCTGGAATACTGCGTTCAATGCTGGTGCCCTTATTACCAAAAAGACATAAACAAGCTAGAACGAGTTCAACGTAGAGTTACCAAAATGATACCTAGCCTAAAGAACAAACCATACGAAGAGCGTCTTAGAGAATTAAATCTATTTCCTTTAACCCAGCGCAGATTAAGAGGTGACTTAATTCAAGTGTTAAAAATCATCAAAGGCATCGACAATATGAACTGTAGTAAGTACTTCACTATCGACCAATCTAATTACACGCGGGGAAACGGTTGCAAAATTATTGGTAAATCTTTTAACTCACACGAATCTAAGAATTTCTTCTTCAATCGAGTTGTCAACTTGTGGAATGGGCTTCCCCGAGACGTTATAGACTGCAGCACCGTTGATTCATTTAAATTCCGCCTAGACAAATATCTCGCATCAAACCCGCGACTGACTGCGTTTGTAAATGAATAACTTTATTTTATCCTCCCCTCAGTTACTAACCCATATGTCCCCTACTAACTTCCTAGTCCTGCCACGTTAGTGGCAGGGCAGTAGTTCCCTTTCCAATGTTCCCTTACCCACTCTAAACCACTGTTTGGACACTTGATCCTCAGTGTTTTGGAGGACAAGCAGCCTAGAAGGGTCACTAGATCTGTTGTTGCTTGATTTCCTTTGTACTCCTTTGTACTCTCTCTCTCTCTCTCTCTCTGTGTGTGTGTAGCCTATCAGTCACTAAATATATCTAGCCCATGATCGAGAGGGAGACAGTGAGTTTGCAATACGACTGTTTGATATATTTAGCCTCGTAATACCGACATTACGAAACCTGCTTGTAAGTGTGTGAAAGAGAGAGAGAGAGAGAGAGAGAGAGAGAGAGAGAGAGAGAGAGAGAGAGAGAGAGAGAGAGAGAGAAAAGAAAGAAAGAAAGAAAGATAGAGAGAGAGAGAAGAGAAGATAAGAAAGGAGAGACACTGTAAATATATATGTATGTACGGTATTTCTTTCGATCTAATTTCCTCCCCAGTCCCTTACCCTTACAGAGCCCCCCCCCCCCCCCACACACACACACAACCTCCCTCCCGTTATATAGAGTTCACCAAGCCCAAGCCAAGGCCAGACCGAGGTTCAGAGTATGGTGCAGGGGTTGGAACGAAGGCACTGTGTTTTCTGGGCGGATGTATAACATTTTTGAGGGTTTTAAAGGTACCGGTATATTATCACTTAAAGGGGTGTTTTTATCTTGACCCCCTTCTCCCTCATGTTCAGGCCCATTAGTTTTGAGATTGTAAAACGTTCGACCGTTTGGTTTGGCAATTATATAACCTGCCCCATTTCTGTGTCAATTTTAAGGCCTTTCGTGTCATTAGTTGTCGATTTTTTTTCCTGGCGAGCGATAGCCAGTCTCTAATTCAGGATGAAATTAAAACATGTACAAAAGGGAGGTCTTGGAAGTATTTTTAAGCTTGGCGGAGGTCTAGGGAGGAAATAACATTTATGAAATACTGGTATAAATAAATAAATATATAAATTTATATATAAATAGATAAACAACAACATCAAACTTCTCCCCTTAAAGATGTAGGAAATGTTTTGAGAGGATATAGTTTGATTGGGGTTATATGGTAAATCTCTCTCTCTCTCTCTCTCTCTCTCTCTCTCTCTCTCTCTCTCTCTCTCTCTCTCTCTCTCCATGTTGTATAACCTCAATTGAATATTCATAAAATTTAGCTTGAACGAAAATGTACGAAGTTCATTAATGTCTTACACACACACGTACGCACACACACATATATAATAATATATATATATATATATATATATATATACAGTATAGAGAGAGAGAGAATCAGGCAAAGTTGTACGGAATGTGCACTTGATAACACACACATGTATACATGCGTGCAAGGACACAGTCACGTGTATACTATGGTACTTCGTGTTACACATACCGTACACACACTCATACACATGGACCTGCACGTACACATCCATCCGTTCATCGCGTGCCACAAAAATACACACAAACGCACATCCGTACACATACAGACGTAGACACACAAGCACACACATACGTACATACCCAGCCATAGCGTGACACACAAGCACACACACATACATACATACCCAGCCATAGCGTGACACACACACACACACATACGTATATATCCAGCCATAGCGTGACACACACACACACGTACACACACATACATGCATACACACACACACACACACGTACATACACACACACACATACATACATACATACATACATACACACACACACACACACACACACACACACACACATACATACATACATACACACACATATACACACACACACAGCTGACGACATACCACCATGGTATTACTTAGGCAACCGTATCCTTAAACCCGTAACTCATTGAATCCCCACACAATGATTAATTACCAAATACGTAGACATTAGCTACAATATTTATGAACATAAATGTATGCTTTCAAAGGGTAACACTTAGGTACCGGTATGTAGAAATGTTTAATAATCTACACCTGGCAAATAAATAAAGGACAAGTGCCTCCTAGCCTGCACACCACAATGTTATGGAACTGGGGCAGGGGAGGTAGACCCTTAAGGGGAGATTTCCACTTGAGGGATTTTTGTCTTTACCCCTTTCTCACTCATGTTTAGCCCCATTGGTTTTTAGATTTTAAGACGTTCGCCCCATTAGTTTGGCGATTTTAAGAACTGTCACCCCATTTATGTCACTTTTAAGACCTTTCGTGCCATTTAGGTGTAAAAAAATTCCTGGTGAGCGATAGCGAGCCTGTAATTTAAGAGGAACCGGCCTTCGGCCGGGACATTTTTCTACCGAAAAACGTACAAATTTATCTTGAAAGGGGGTCAAGGGGGTGTAATTTCAAGCTTGATGGAGTTCTAGGGAGGAAACTAAATACCTCCCCTTAACCCTTACTGTACCGGCACCGTCCTTTTTCATTATATTCTGGCAGCAATTCGATGATTTTATTAAGTTTAGGAAGGATCTCTAGCCATTCAAAGGCTACACACTATCTCAATTGATCCTTTTAGCTGCAATAAAGCTGAATAATATCGTCTTATGGTTGCCATGATATAATAAATAGGACGTCACCGGTACAGAGTGGGTTAAGGGGAGGTTTTTAGTTTGTTTCCTACTCCTTCAGCAATCTTAAAATTTCACCCCCTTGACCCCCTTTCAAGATAAATTTTTACATTTTTCGGTAGACAAATGTCCCGGCCAAAGGCCGGTTACTCTTAAATTACAGGCTCGCTATCGCTCGCCAGGATAAAATCGACACCTAAATGGCACGAAAGGTCTTAAATTTGACAGAATAGGGCGGAAATTCTTAAAATCACCAAACTAATGGGGCAAACGTCTTAAAATCTCAAAATCAATAGGGCTAGACATGAGGGAGAAAGGGGTCAAGAAAAAAGTCCCTCAAGTGAAAATCTCCCCTTAAGTGTAGGGGAGCTATGGGCACACTGAGAGACTGCTGGTTGACAAATATGGGTCCTACTCCCCTCAACAAAATGCCTGGGAACGTGAGAAACCTGGTGGATGTGCCAATGGATGTCTTCACGAATTGGACAACCCTCTCAAAACGGTACCTGATCAGCTATGTTTCGCGGGGGAAAGAGCTGCTCCCTCGAATAGCCTAGTCTATCATGTACCGGTCGTCAAATTACTCATAGGGTACCGGTACACCTTCCTTCCCACATGTTGAAGAATGCGGCTGATGGTCTTTCCCCACAAGATTCCGAGGAGGAGAAGAAGAAGAAGAAGAAGAAGAAGAAGAAGAAGAAGAAGAAGAAGAAGAAGAAGAAGAAGAAGAAGGAGAAGGAGAAGAAGAAAATATAACAATAATAAGACTCCCGAACATGAGGCTACCCAAGAGTTGCAATCTGTTGGTTAACTTGGTTAGGCTATTCCTGAACGGACGGGACAACTGACACAGGCTCAATCTCCATCTTTCACTGGGCCAGTAAATACAGGTTATTTAGCCAAGTATACTCTCTCTCAGTCTCAACCTCACTCACTCACACACTTTCTCTCACCCTCACTCACTCTCTCTCTCTCTCTCTCTCTTGGTACATACCCTGATATTGGCGCATAGCAGACCAATCAGTTTTTCCCTGCCCCACACAGAGGTATTCCCCACTCACCTCCTGTCTTCCCCACTCACCCCCTTCCCTCCGCACTACCCCCCTTTCCTCCCCACCTCCAATCACTCCCCTTCCCTCGCTCTCCCCTCATTCCCCCTCCATACTCCCCTTCCACCTCCACACCCCTAATGCTCTCCTTCCCCCCTATATTATACAAGAGGGGGACTCTTCCATTGCCACCCGACCCACTCAATACCACCCTCCTTCCTCCACTGCCCCCCCCCCCCCTCCAAGCTCATCCTCCCTCCTCCCCTCCCTCTCCCTCTTTCCCCACCATGCTCCCCCTCCCCCCTCTCCATCATTCTCCTTCATTGGTCTTCTCCCTCACATATTAATACCACTTCCACTCACTATTTCCAATTCCACTCAACCATTTGATTTATTTTCATCTGAGTCTGTCTCTCTCTCTCTCTCTCTCTCTCTCTCTCTCTCCCTCCCTCCCTCTCCCTCCCTCCCTCCCTCCCTCTCTCCCTCTCTCTCTCCCTCTCTCTCGATGTATATACAGTATATATATATATATATATATATATATATATATATATAGAGAGAGAGAGAGAGAGAGAGAGAGAGAGAGAGAGCGAGAGAGAGAGAGCGAGAGCGAGAGCGAGAGAGAGAGAGAGAGCGAGAACGAGAGAGAGCGAGAGTGAGAGAGAGATGATTTGTACATTCTTATCAATCCATAACTGCGGTCGGTATTAATAATAAGGGACTTGGTGACGTACGGTACTCCAATCATTATTTGTGATCTAGGAAAAGACAAAATACCTTACTCGACATTGATATCGTTTTTTGTTTATGTTTCTCTCCTTTTCTCTCTTTCCTTGGCTTGTATCCATTCGGCCCCATTCAGCCAACTGTTTTAAAACGTTTATCCCCATCCAGGTGTTGATTTCTTCCTGGCGAGCGATAGCGAGCCAGCATTGTATGGAGAAATCCGGCTTCGCAGGAGACATTTTTCTATCGAAAAATGTACAAATTTAGCTTGCTGTCAAAAACAAAATATATATATGCTGGCTCGCCACCGCTCGCCAGGAAAATATTGACACCTGGATGGGGGTAAACGTCTTAAAACAGTAGGCTGAATGGGGCCGAATTTATACAAGCCAAAGGGAGGGGGAGAGAAAGAGAATAAAAGCGAGATGGGGTCCCTTAAATAATAATAAGGCCCACACTGTAAAACACAATATTGGTCTGAAGAGTTTACCGTTATTTAAATGTCCGTAACAATATACCCTTACATTAGGATATATAGATCTGGGAAATAGCTATAGTCTATTCGCTGTAAGTAGGCGAGACATCATGACCCCTAACCTCTGTAACTCGAAAACGACTGGAGTAATCGAGCTAATAGTTCTACCATTTGGGAAGAGTCAGTCAAGGAATAGATGTGGAAATTTACAGCCAATTTGATCTAGCCCTTTTTTAGTTACCGGTACATATTATAGGTCATAATTTCTCGCCTACTTACAGCGAATAGACTATAGTAATACTCATTTAGTATAAGGGAATGAAGGTAAATCACTATCAATATACCCAATTATTGTATATTTATCTTTTTTGTATCCTTATATGTTTACAGTGCCTCATCATACTGTATTTTGTATTCTATAACTTATGATATATTGTTTTGATTTGTTCTTTGTTCAGCTTATATGTTTTTAATATATTAATAGATATCCTGTCTTTTTTTACAGGTATGTGCAAGTTCCTGTACAATCTTGGGGCGTGGGGTGGGCGTTGAGGTGAGTATGTCCATGCAGTACTCTGTGATAATGGGCCTTATTGTATTCCCAGGTTCTTATTGATCACTCTCCGTATTTGCTGATACGTTTCTGCATTGTATTCTGGCTATCGGTAAGAACTGTGGGTGTCTAAAGAATAATTGAGATAGATTTTACCCCTTTGATACTTAGAGATCTTTCCAAAACTATGTAATATCGACTAAGGATAATTAGACGATAATGTGAATTAGCGTCCTCACTATTTATGGAGAGTTTTTTTTTCTGGACTCCCTTCTCCCTCATATTTAACTTCATTAGTTTTGACATTATTAGGCGTTTGCCCCATTAATTTGACGATTTAATGACCTTCCGCCCCATTTCTTTGTCAATATTAAGAAGTCTTCTCTTCCATTTACTGCTCTTCAGCTGCCTTTATCTACTCTGTTCTGCTCTTCTATTATCTTCTTTCATCTTCTCTCTTCTCTTCTCAGTTCTGCTCTTCTATTCTGTTTTCTTTACTTTTATTCTCTTCTCTTTTCTGTTCTCTTCTCTGCTCCTATCTTCCACCCCCTCCTTTGTCTATCTGTCATCTCATCCCCCTCCCCCCCCCCCTTCATCCTCCTATCTCTCTGTCCCCTCACGTTGCAATAATATTATGGTCTCTACAGTTCATCTCCCCCCTTTTTACCTCATCTTCGTGGTATTTTCCCCCTCCTCTCTCTTCTTCCTTAGTACTATCACTGCTTCCTCCTCCCCCCCCCCCCCCCTAGCCCTACTTCCATTCCAATAGTTCCATCCCCCATCCCTTAATCACTCTACAAACTATTCCCTCCGTCTCTATTTCTTTTACACCCCCCCCCCCTCTCCTTCACCCTCCTCCCTTTCCTTCACCCTCCTCCCTTTCCTTCCCCTTACCTACCCTATTGCCTTCCCCCCTCCTTCCCTCAACTCCCTTCCCTTCCTTCCCCTCATTGCCTCCCCCCTCTCCTTCCCTCCACCCCCTCTCTTCCCTTCCCTTCTCTTTCCCCTCAACCCCGTCTTCCCTTCCTTCCCTTCCTCCCTCACCTCCCCCTACCCCCCATCCCCCTCCTGCCCTAATCTGGCTGGCACCAAACTCAGTTCTGGAACGGTGCCTAAATTTCCTAGTAAAATGTTGTTTGGTCTGCAGTGAGAGAGAGAGAGAGAGAGAGAGAGAGAGAGAGAGAGAGAGAGAGAGAGAGAGAGAGAGAGAGAGAGAGAGAGAGAGAGAGAGAGAGAGAGAGAGAGAGAGAGAGAGAGAGAGAGAGAGAGAGAGAGAGAGAGAGAGAGATTTTATAGTGATGGATATATAGCGCCCACTTTATAATTTTAAGAGTAAATATAATGTGATTGTCTTACCAGATTAATTTGTTATAATACCATTGATTGATCGTATGAATGAACTACCGTACTCCCTAATATACTACGCTCATAATTCAGTCATTCAAGTTTTCTTTCAATACATAGCATCATAGAGTGGGTTGGAATTCATGTGGGCAACTGTACATTCCTGTTCAAAAGTTACGTCACATTCCCATAAGGTAATCTAGTAATGTCATGATATCTATACTCCGTTCAGATTAACTTGGCAGATTTACTCAATTTTAGTCATCGATACTGAATATACACAGTTACATTTATGGTTCACAGTTCTTATTATGTATTTGGAAGTTATAAAAAGGCCAAAACAATTCTATTTCCTATTAATTTTCTCACAGTCCTTCTCATATTCATTCATGTCTTCAAACAAAATTGCTCCGGTTCGACACCCTGCTATTATGTCCACCATATATATATATATATATATATATATATATATATATATATATATATATATATGACCTCGTAACACATATCAAACAAATATTCTAAACTCCTAAATTCTTAAGGTATGCTCACATTATTGTTATATTAACCCTTTCTGTACCAACGACGTTTGTTATATTATATTCTATACCTATATCTAGACGACTTAAAGCAGCTCAGGAAGGATCTGTGATAGTTAAAAAGGGCTGATTGAGATCGATCGAAGCCTTATAATTGCTAGAGATCCTTTCTAAACTGAATACAATCGATTAGTAGTAGCCAGAATAAGATACAAAGGTGGTGTCGATGGTACAGAAGGGGTTAAACACAAATAGCGGGTAGGCCACTCCAAGCCAAGTAGTGGCGACAAATGTTACACGACTACTGACCTGGAGTGTACAGTCGCCAGCAAAGGAGTACAAAGGAAATCAAGCAACAACAGGCCATGAAAGGGCATGGATCAACTTATGGTTTGTTCGCTAGACCTCCATCAAACTTAAAATCACACCCCCTAGATCCTCTTTCAAGATAAATTTGTACATTTTTCGGTAGAAAAATGTCACGGCCGAAGGCCGGCTCCTCTTAAATTACAGGCTTGATATCGCTCGCCAGGGAAAAATCGAACCTAAATGGCATGAAAGGTCTTTATGATGACAAAGAAATGGTGCAAAAGGTCTTAAAATCACCAAACTAATGGAACGAACATCTTACAATGGAACTAAGCATGAAGGAGAAAATGCTACTGAAGCCAAAGAGTGGCGACTAATGTCACATGACTACTGTCCTTGAACGTACAGCCGCCAGCAAAAGGCATGGCTCACCTTCAACTTCATTCTCTACTCCGGGTATAGGACAATTTTAACCTCCTTCAACTTCAATCCCTACTCCAAGTATAGGACAATTTTATCCACTTTCGGTTAAAAACATCGTCTAAGGTTATCCAGAATGCAGTGTAATCGTTGACACAGAGAGAGTTAACCCTTTCAGCATTAGGACGCCTTTCCCACTTTATTCAAGCTATCTTTAGACGATATTATTCAGGTTTGGAGACATGGTAAAGCATATCTCAATTAACCCTCTGACTTCCAAAATTCCTTCCTAAGCTAATGAGAATCGTCTACTGATAGCCTAAAGAAAAAAACAAGACAAAAAACAATAAATAAATGCGTCCTAAAACACTGAAGGGGTTAAAAACGTGGAAGATTATCGCGCCGAGTACCACCCATTAAATTAAGATTATGACTATCAGAAAGTGAAAACAAATCATATCCGCCTGTGCGTGTGTAGGCTGTGAAGGGGGCGGGGGGCTTTACATATATTTACATATATACACTGACTACACAGACACCTTCGATCCAAACGAGGTAGTCAAGATTTAATGAGAGAGAGAGAGAGATGCGTGTGTGTGTGTTTAAGTGACGTGTGTTTGAGTGTGTGTGCGTGCATTTGCGTGTGTGCGTGTGTGTGTGCTGTAGCTCAGTGTTCCAGGAATCGGCTGGATCTGGATGGCTGGGGATTCCCGGCTCCAGTGTGCGTTCGTAGCTACGTGTCATGTTGACGTTCTGCGCGCGCTGATGCCAAATCTCGCCTTTCGCGCTCGCATTTTTTCATTTGCAACGGTGTCTATTAATCAAACTTATGATTTTATGGATCTATAGTTATTTTAGGAGTGGGAGGGATATGTTTAGAGGGGATATGGTGATGGGAATTGAGAGGACGTATGGTGGCACTGGTGAAACGTGGCACCTACACTTGGCACTGCTCCCCTCAGAGCCTCTCCCCTCACACCGCTGGAATGGCCCTTGGATAGTGGTGGTAGGCGCTCTTTCCCCTCTCTTACTCTCTTTCTATCGTTACCCTTTCTTTATTTCTTCCTCTCATTTTCACCCCTCCATTTCTAAGTCTTCCTCCTGTTTTCTGTTCAAATGATACTCTCTTTATTTCACTGCGTTCCCCTTCTTTCCCCTCACTTATACTTAGCCTCCACGCCCTGCTCTCTACCCTCATGTCTTTTCAGTCTCTCCCCTCTCCTCACTGTTCGTCGTTCCCCTTTCCCTTCTCTTCAAATTCCTCCCCATTCTCCCCTCACTCTGTTTCCCCCCCTTTTCCATTCCACCTTTGACTCATAAATACCCTCCCCCCCTTTCCTTACCTTTCTCCCCAACCTCCATATCTCTTCCCTCACCTCAGATTCACTTACGGTACCCCAAACTCCACCTTTCCCCTCGTTTCTTAGCTCCCCTCCTCGTTATCAATCTCTATCTACCTCACCTCCCCTCACTTTATGACTTTATGGTGTTCTCTCCCCTCTTCCTTCACCCCTCTTCCTGTCACTTCCCCCTCAACGTTTGTACCTGTCTTAATTGTAACTTGTGTACCTGTCTGTCTTAATTGTAACTTGTGTACCTGTCTGTCTTAATTGTAACTTGTGTACCTGTCTGTCTTACTTGCACTTCACCTTACCCTAATGATGGCCTAGTCTCACACATTTGCCTTCATCCCTCTTGATTTTCTTTACTACTTCCATCCACTATCTCGTGTATATATACCTTAAATATGGTACTTACTAATCATTACCATCTACCCATCCTTCAAATCTACCATATTTTCTTATTGTCATATTAATCTTGCCTGTTTCTCTATATGTTATATTCCTATCACTTACTTCACTATTGTAACCTATTCACAAACCCAATCGTCACTCGAACCGATTCCCAACCACAAACTCAGTGACCATGGTTGTGCTATTGGTAAAACCCAGGCAGTGCATGCATAGAAAAGTCAAGTGACGAGCGATTCTTGTTGACATTGAAAAATGAACCTGTGACGATCAAGTCTTGTTGACAATTGAAAAACAAACAAGTGGCGAGCGATTCATGTTGACAAAAGAAAAGAAAAAAACCAATTGAAGAGCGATTCTTGTTGTCAAATGAAGAAAAACAAGTGATGAACGATTCTTGTTGACAAATGGCCTAGTGGATCGTCGTTGCCAGTGCCGATGTCCATTAAAAGGCTTAGTGATCGAGTGTGCGAGGATCTGTGCGATTGTGTTACGAAGTCCATGTTATATTTCTGTTTTGTTTGTGGAATCCCTAATTGTGGAAACGAGTGACCACATTTTGTGGATTGTGGCGGTGTACGAACTGGTAGTGTTAAAAAGAAATCAGTTCGGAAAATGTAATATTACTGGTCGAAATGTATAAAGCGCGTCTATGTAGCGCGGAAACCAAGTCAAATCTAAACATGATATAAAACAAATTTAAGTTGTAAAATATGAATGCACCGTAGGATATGTGATAAATACAAGTGAAGTACATATAATTATATGCGATTCTATTTGTTTATATAATATTCTGCATAAGTATAAGACTGTGGGTGTGGAGACTGCTTGCTTTGGTTAAGGGGGGTCACCTGCTGTTTTTCTCTTTCTCTCCTTTTCTCTCTATCCATTCAGCCCCATTCAGCCAACTGTTTTAAGACGTTTATGCCCATCCAGGTGTCGATTTCTTCCGTCGCGAGCCAGCATTGTATAGAGAAATCCGGCTTCGCCGGAGAAATTTTTCTATCGAAAAATGTACAAATTTAGCTTGCTGTCAAAACAAAACATATATATATGTAAGCTTGCTACCGCTCGCCAGGAATATATTGATACCTGGATGGGGGTAAACGTCTTAAAACAGTAGGTTGAATGGGCCCGAATGGATACAAGCCAAAGAGAGAGGGAGAGAAAGAGAGAAAAAGCGAGGTGGGCTCCCTTAAGTAGGTGTGGATATGTGGCTTCACCCATGCATTACCTCCTCCTCCACCCCCTTCCCCTCTCCCGTCTTCCCGGCCTTCCTCCCCTTCTTCCCCTCCTCTCCTCCTTCCCCCTCTTCCAATGTTTCTCCTTGCAGTCTTTTTTTATTATCCCCTTCTTCCTGCTCTCTTTCCTTCCCTTCTTTCAGTCTTCCTCCCCCCCCCCCCCTTCCAATCTTCCACCTGGCAGTAATTATCTCCTTCTTTCTATCTTTCTGCCTTCCTTTCTCCCTCTCTTCCAATCTTCCTCTCCTCCTTCCAATCTTTCTCCCTGTAGTCTTTCTCTCTTATTCCTGCCTTCCTTCCTCCCCTTCTTCTAGTCATCCTCTCCTCCTTCCTCTCTGTTTGTCTTTCTTATTTTCTTCCTTCCTCTCTTCCTTCCATTCTTTCCTCCTTGTCTTTATCTCCTCACATTCTTATTATTCTCTCTCCTTATCCTTTTTTCATTCATTCCTCCCTTCCCCTCCTCTTCTTTCTCCCTTTATTCCTCTTCCCCTCCCTTCCATTATCCCATCTTCCTCTCCCTCTCTCCTTCCGTTTATCTCCCTTCCTTCCTTCCATTCTTCCTCCTGCCCTGTTGTACTTCCCTCCTTCCTCCTAATCTTAATTACTCTCAATCTACCCCCCCCCTCTCTCTCTCTAATTACTCTCAATCTACCCCCCCTCTCTCTCTCTCTAATTACTCTCAATCTACCCCCCCCCTCTCTCTCTCTAATTACTCTCAATCTACCCCCCTCTCTCTCTCTCTCTAATTACTCTCAATCTACCCCCCTTCTCTCTCTCTAATTACTCTCAATCTACCCCCCCCTCTCTCTCTCTGTCACATTACTCTCAATCTACCCCCCCCCTCTCTCTCTCTCATATCCAGTCTTCACCTATCCCTTTTCTAATTTTCGTTCTTGTTTCGTCGTTTATTTTTGCCGATTTGACGCCTTATCATAGTTTGTTGATCTACCTTTATGTGTTTAGAAGGTATTTAGCCACATGTTTTTCAAACCTTATCCATCTTGCCTTCACATAGCCTATTCATTTATTTGCGTCTCCAGTAAACGCTTTCCTTCTCATCACCTTAAGATTTTGTTTTTGTGTTTTGATCTTTACTTACCGGTACGTACTGGCTTCTCTATTAACCCTATTACTTTAACCTTACATTTATCTTTTGAAGCTCTTCATATTTACTCTCTCTCTTTTTTTTTTTCTTTTCCTCCTCTCCTGTATTTTATTCTTCGGTGGTAATTTTTGTTTTA
Source organism: Paralithodes platypus (assembly GCA_032716605.1). Taxonomy (NCBI): domain Eukaryota; kingdom Metazoa; phylum Arthropoda; class Malacostraca; order Decapoda; family Lithodidae; genus Paralithodes; species Paralithodes platypus. The sequence goes on from CM064554.1 coordinate 1,124,613, forward strand.
TATTCTCAGGTGTTTTTGTTCACCCTTTCTTTCACTCACCTCTTATTTTCTTCTCTGGTATTTTTTTTTATTTGTTATCTTCCTCCAATTTCTTTCTCCTCTTTTTCTACTTCTTTCATCTTACTCTCTCCTCTCCCTTCCATCCTTCCAGCCCCCTTGCTCCATTCCCACTTGTACTTTTTTATATATCTGCCTCCTCCTCCCCCCCTATTTTCCAGCAAATCCCCCCCCCCCCCCCTTTCCCCCTCCCTCTCAAGGTCATTCTCTGGCGCCACCGGACAGCTTGTCTTGGCGCCAGATGGGACACGGAGGGGGGGGGGGGGGGGGGGTGAAGGAAAGGGGGAGTATAGGAAGGGAAGGGAAGGAAAGGAAAGGGAAGGAGGAATGATGGGGGGGGGGGTTATTAGAAAAGTATGAACGTAAAGGAGGCACCCGGAGATTAGGATATGTGTTGAGATGATGAGAAGAAAGATAATCACTGTGTTCGCTATTGATAGAGTGGAGGCACCCGGAGATTAGGATATGTGTTGAGATGATGAGAAGAAAGATAATCACTGTGTTCGCTATTGATAGAGTGGAAAAAGGCTGCACGTAGATAGGGACAGAGCTACTAGGCTATGCATGGTTATAGGGGGAAATTAAGGAGGAACAACAGTAGGCTATTGAAGTTTAGGGTGTGTGTTGAGATGATTAAAAAATATATAGTACCGGGTACTGATAAAGGAAGGGAGAAATATATTTAGACAAAGCTACTTGTACACAGCTCGTGTAGGCTACTCTGTGTTTTGAGAGGCAATATATGAACCGGTACCGGTGAAATACAAATTAACAATATTGCTCATAAACTGTGTGAAGTAATCCTAAGTTATTACTTTTCTTTGACAGTACTAATGGGTGTCTTATATCCTGTGACTATTATAGTACCGTAAATAAACGTCATAAACGTGTCAAATGAATGTCTTCTCTAGATTTTCCACATTATTATGAAGGTTTTTGGTAAACTCTTGATTGTTGGTGCACAGTAGGCCTAGTTAGAGGTGTGAATGATAAACTATGAGGATGTGTACCGGTACGTGTGTTTCATACTGAATATGCAATATGATATAATTGATCATGATGAGAAGTATGTCCCTTATCCTAAATATAGGTTGAAAGTTTAAGTAATTCTAAGTGAAGTACCGTATAAGCTTATGGCACACAACCTAGTCGAAAGTATGTCATGAAATAGACATGCAATACTTATTTTAATATAATTAAATTACTTCACATTGTATTTATCACAATACAAAGCGGAAAAGAAAATTTTACATAGAGTATATCCCCGATATTTATTTATCGGAATATTAAGTATAAAATTGGGAATCTTATAATATTGGCACGACATTCACATACGAAAATAACAACGTAGATTAATGATTTCTTCAAAGCATTTGTCTGTAAGGCATAAAGTAGCCTACCATATAACCTAATTATATAATATATGCTGTTGTTTCAGATAAAACAATATGGAACACAATACAAAATGGAAACAATAATAAAACCAATTTGAAAATTAATAAACGTACCGGTATTGTACATTACAAAGGAACTTGGGCCTATATACCGAGTATTATTATTGATTAGCAATAAAAATAACTGAAATGCTTCAATAAGCTATTATAATATGTATTACCGAAAATGGTTATACAAAGCTGGTGAATAGCAGTATGTGAATTAACAAATACGTTGAACAAAGCTTAGGAAAGTGTTACATAATATACAGTATAGATTTGTTTGTTGTTATATTATTTATATTTAAATTTACCAAAGCGATATAGACGAGCTTCCATCACACGAGATTAACTGTACATCTAGAACTAAATTGACATGTTAAGCTTGTACAGGTAATTGACATGTTAAGCTTGTACAGGTAATTGACATGTTAAGCTTGTACAGGTAATTGACATGTTAAGCTTGTACAGGTAATTGACATGTTAAGCTTGTACAGGTAATCAATTATATTTAAAGGGAAATATAATAGTGTAAACTGTAGGCTAGCCTTTAGCAACAGAGTGATAATGATTATGGTATCGGTATATGCCGTAAGGCTCATCAATACACGAAAACGATAAGAAATGGCCTTGAATAGTTGTCTCAAAGAGGAGGAATAATGAAAAGACAATCTAATGAGACCATCTAGAAACTCTACTAACAATATAGGCTTACTCGAACCAATAACCACCTGAGCTACTGGTACCACAATATTTGCTATAACATATCAACGCAACTTCTACCACTCATAAAGAACAAATAAACAAACAATCACCATTAGACTACAATCTCAAATCTTCAATTGGAACTGCATATTAGAAACAAAAGCATAACAATTATCAACAGTATATCCAGTAGGCTATAACATCACCACCACTACCAACACAAAGAACCATATTAACAACTACATTTATTAACTCCACAACAACAAACATATTTATAACTAAAGATGGGCGAGAAATCCCGATGGGGTGGATGGATGGAGTTTATGTACTTTGTGACGCCCCAACCCGGCACATCTCGTGGTCGGTATTGTCAACTCCCGCCCACTACCACCACGACCACAACCACCACTTCCTGCACCCTCCCTGCCCCGACCACCACTGCTATATTCGCTCCAGAAAATACCATAACTACCACAACGCTCCCCGCTGTTAGAACAAGAGCAGTCTACAACCCCAAGACATCAACTACTACCACGAAGCCCGCTCTTCGAACTAGGGCACTCTTCAACCCCGAGACCTCAACTACCGGTACCACTATGATTCCGTGTCTTGGAACTATGGCTGTGACTTCAACTACCGCATCACTCCCCGGCCTTAGAACTACAACAGTCTTTGCCCCTGAGACCTCAACTACTTCTACTATGCTGGCGCCTGCACCTGTCTTCGCGCCGACCACTACTGCAGCCACTATCTACCCCACTGCAACTGTAACTTCGGCGATAGCTACTACACCCACTTCTGTAACAACAACTTTAAAAACGTCTAATTGCGGGTTCCAGGCCGAAGCTGCATCAAAAAAAGTCATAGAACCATCGCCAAGTTTAATCCGTGCGCTAGATTACGTGTGTCATACATCAGGTTATGATTTATCGCCTAATAGTATCACTGCCCCAACTTTTATTCCTGTATCAACTGCAAAGAATGTCGCTGCTGGCCATACGAGTCCAATTTCACCCAATGGAATCACTGCCTCAAATTACGTCAAAAGATCATCTGCAATCATTTTCCCAACAAACTATGTCGCTGCTACTTCACCAAATGGTATTGCCGTCCCGACATACGTTCTTGGGGGTGCGTCCAGAAATGTCACTGCCAAATACGTTCCTGTGACGCCACCAAATGGCATTATCGCCCCTACCCACCTGCCTGCGTCTGCGTCTAAATATTTTGGTGGTGCCGAAAGCAGTTCTGCGTCGAGAAGAGTCCCTGCACATTACGTCCCTACAACACCACCCAATGGAATCAACGCCGAGACCTACGTCCCGGCCCCTGGTTCATGTTATGTTTCTGGATATAAACCGGGGTATATACCTGGGTCTGCATCACATTACGTCAAGAGTCCCACGTCAAGCTACGTCACTGCCATCCCTTCCTGCAGTAATTACCAGAGAGTTCGCTACCTCACACAAAGGTAATAATCTATAGCAATATTAACAATTACATATTTTCATCATACTATTATGTAAGTAATAGCATGGTACTATTATAATGTAAGTATGTAAGTAATAGCATGGTACTATTATAATGCAAGTATGTAAGTAATAGCATGATACTATTATAATGTAAGTATGTAAGTAATAGCATGGTACTATTATAATGTAAGTATGTAAGTAATAGCATGGTACTATTATAATGTAAGTATGTAAGTAATAGCATGGTACTATTATAATGTAAGTATGTAAGTAATAGCATGGTACTATTATAATGTAAGTATGTAAGTAATAGCATGGTACTATTATAATGCAAGTATGTAAGTAATAGCATGATACTATTATAATGTAAGTATGTATGTAATAGCATGGTACTATTATAATGCAAGTATGTATGTAATAGCATGGTACTATTATAATGTAAGTATGTATGTAATAGCATGGTACTATTATAATGCAAGTATGTAAGTAATAGCATGATACTATTATAATGTAAGTATGTATGTAATAGCATGGTACTATTATAATGCAAGTATGTAAGTAATAGCATGATACTATTATAATGTAAGTATGTATGTAATAGCATGGTACTATTATAATGCAAGTATGTAAGTAATAGCATGATACTATTATAATGTAAGTATGTATGTAATAGCATGATACTATTATAATGTAAGTATGTAAGTAATAGCATGGTACTATTATAATGCAAGTATGTAAGTAATAGCATGATACTATTATAATGCAAGTATGTAAGTAATAGCATGATACTATTATAATGTAAGTATGTAAGTAATAGCATGGTACTATTATAATGTAAGTATGTATGTAATAGCATGGTACTATTATAATGTAAGTATGTATGTAATAGCATGGTACTATTATAATGCAAGTATGTATGTAATAGCATGATACTATTATAATGCAAGTATGTATGTAATAGCATGATACTATTATAATGTAAGTATGTATGTAATAGCATGATACTATTATAATGTAAGTATGTAAGTAATAGCATGATACTATTATAATGTAAGTATGTATGTAATAGCATGATACTATTATAATGTAAGTATGTATGTAATAGCATGATACCTGTGAGTTGTTTAAATAGAATGTAGCTATTTTTGTACTTAAAATATTGATGTAAATAATAAGTGTATTGCAACAGAGAATAAATAATTATATTCAGTAAAGAAATATACACAAGCATATATTTCGTGCCCATTGAAAGTAAACACATCATACTGGTCGATATATAGTATGTTTAAGAAATAATTCTGACATTAAAAATAAATGGGTTTCTAAAACGAGGGAAAGGCTCTGATTTTTGGAAAGTAGTCATTGCACAGACAAATCCAACCGGTTGATGTCTGTTAAGGGGGGTCACCGTTTTTTTGTTATCTTTCTCTCCTTTTCTCTCTTTCCCTGGCTTGTATCCATTCGGCCCCATTCACCCAACTGTTTTAAGACGTTTATCCCCATCCAGGTGTCGGTTTATTCCTGGCGAGCGATAGCGAGCCAGCATTGTATGGAGAAATCCGGCTTCGCCGGAGAAATTTTTCTATCGAAAAATGTACAAATTTAGCTTGCTGTCAAAACAAAGATATATATATGCTGACTCGCTACCGCTCGCCAGGAAAATATTGACATCTGGATGGGGGTAAACGTCTTAAAACAGTAGGCTGAATGGGGCCGAATAGATACAAGCCAAAGAGAGAGGGAGAGAAAGAAAAAACAAAAAGCGAGGTGGGGTCCCTTAACATAAACACCTGTTGTTCCTTGTGACAGCCTCCCTCCCTCCCATCACCACCTGGCGGACCGTGAACGATCGTCATTTGTCCTCACGTTCTCCCAACTTTCCACACTTTTACGAGACTCCGGGGAAACCTTGCCAGAGAAATCCGTGTCCATGAAAAGAGAATAAAGAAAACACGGTGAAATTATACGGTTAAAGGTAATATAACATCTCTGAATAATGCAGTGCCGATATATTTCAAATGATAAGAGTACCTATGGTATACAAAGTAGGATACTCCGTAGAGCACAAATCTCTTGTCATTCCAGGTATATTCTATGTAAACATCATAAATACTTTATTTTCACGCCCCAGTCTCTCTCGCCCAATACCCATTCCCCCATATTCCCAAGGCTCTTTCCTTCCTTAAACGTAGTGGGTAGGAAACGTCTAGAGTACAACATATCTCCACCAACCTGAGGGGTATTAGCCCTACGTACTGTATAATTATTAGCTTCAGTGATAATGTTCATCTTAATTTGTGAGGTGTAAAGGCCAACACCCTCAACTGGGTTACAATCATGAATGGTTATGAAGTATTTGATTATCCAGAAAGTAACAGTGAGTACGGTAGCCTAGCATGAAATATTACCTTGAGCATAAGATTTACTTGAAATTAATTTACATATAACGGGACGTTAAAGATAAGTGAGATCAAAACCCCACTTAAAAGGACGTGAGTGTGTGTGGGGGGGGGGGGGGGGAGGAGGAGGAGGGTTATTGGGAGTAAGACACAGGGGAGGAAGGTCATCAAAACTCCAATGAAACTGAATCGGTTCTACTGTAGGCCTATATATATATATATATATATATATATTTTTTTTTTTTTTTTTTTTTTTTTTTTTTTAAATGTCCCAACTCTACCTTCGGACATAAGGCTTATTCGCGTAGTAAAGAAAGGCAATAACCAAATTCGTCCAAATCCGTTCTTGTACTTTTTCGTATATCTTTCGTTAAGTGACAGATAAAATAACAAGCAGACACACAGCGACGATCCCATAATCTCCACACATCAACTACCTACCGTTAGTGGAGATAACAAAGGCAGCCTGAACTTTTACGTGCAGTACATTTATAAAAGCCAGTTCTAAAGATCACATTCCGTACGGGTCAGTTAAGGAGAAGCTTTTGTTATTGTTCATGTATTTATTATTTGGTATTATTATTATTTGCCCTATGTGTCTGGAGTTTTTCCTCTAGACCTCCATCAAGCTTAAAAAATCCCCCAAGACCGACATAAATATGTGCATTTTTCAGTGAAAAAGAAAAAAAACAGAAAAACAAAAATTGCCCCGGCCGAAGGCACGTTCCTCTTAATGGGGTAAACATAAGAGAGAAGGAGGCCTTAAAAACTCCCCCTCAAGCATTCTAGAGGATTTAGGTTGCGCTCACATCTCAAGCTGCAGTGAACAGTTTAAGGGGGGGGGGGGGTTCCTGGACCTGGCCCCCGTGAGAAGGCCAGCCGTGCCAGTTTATTCAAGGACTTACAGGATTGACCCCTTAGCTTAGGCTCCGTCAGACTCCGAGGCCCTTTATGTATCGTTTGAGCACTTATTTTTCCAACATTGACGAGTGGCTAATGCATCCACCAACCTGCTTCACTCTCAGGTGAACGGTCAGGATTAGCATAAGGTTTACTCCCCTAGATGGGTTGCCGACCAATGCTGACACTTCCCTTTCATCGGATTTGTGTTAGGTTGTGTCCTCTAGATGGGTTGCCGACCGAGGATGACGAGTCCCATCCACCCGATTGGAAATGCTTCTCCTAAATAGCAGGTTCACTCTTGATCGCCAGGACGATTACAAAAAAACAAAAAAACTACAAAAAATCGACACCTACTGTACTGTACTGTATATTGTACTAATTAAAGGTCTTAAAATTTGCAAAGAAGTGGGGTGCAAGGTCTTGAAATCGCAAAAATAATGGGGCGAACGTCTTAAAATGTCAAAACTAATGGGGCTAAGGATGAGGGAGAAGGGGTCGATATAAACAATCCCTCCCTAAAGTGAAGGTTGTGTCGCGTTGACGGATGTTGGTGACCTTGGTAAAGGGAGGAGGGGGGGGGGGGAATGGAAGGATAAAGACTGCCCAAATACTATGGCTCGTATCTTTAACCCTTTCAATAGTAGGACGCTATTTTTGGTCTTTAATTTGGCCAATTTTAAACGATCCTCAGCTCTGAAAAGTCCTCTCGGAATCAGAAGGGTAAAGTCTGTCTCAATTAACCCTCTGATTTCAAACATTCCTGCCTAGAAGCTAAATATAATCGTCTAATGATAGCCAGAATAAAGTGTTAAAACGCGTCATAATCGTCAAGGGGTTGAACAAATCTTTCCCTTCACAGCGCTGTTAATGGGAGATATCCACTTGAGGGACTTTTTTCTTGACCCCTTTCTCCCTCATGTCTAGCCCCGTTGCTTTTAAGAATTTTAAGACGTTCACCCCATTAGTTTGTCGATTTTAAGAATTTACGCCCCATTTTGTCAATTTTAAGATCTTTCGTGCCATTTAGGTGTCGATTTTATCCTGGCGAGCGATAGCGAGCCTAATTTAAGAGTAATCGGCCTTCGGCCGGGACATTTTTCTACCGAAAAATTTACAAATTTATCTTGAAAGGGGGTCAAGGGGGTGAAATTCTTAGATTGCTGGAGGAGTTGGAAACAAACTAAAAACCTCCTCTTAATGGTCGAAATAACTTGGAAACTGACTTTATCTATAAGAATGTCCATGGTAATCCGTGTAGTGTACGGTACTCTCTGTAAGCAACAATCATTCTCTCAATATTCGTTGGGTATCAGGCTTAGTGAAGGGAAGAATGTTTTTATTCAATTAATTAATTTATATTTAAAGTTTGCTCCTTAGACCTCTATCAAGCTTGTAAAGACATTTCTGGGTAGAAAATGTTCCTGTCCGATTCTTAATTTTTACAGGCTCAATAGCGCTCGCCAGGAATAAATCGACACCTAAATGGCACGTAAAGGTCTTACTATTGACACAAAAAGGGGTCGAGGTCTTAAATCGCCAAACTAATGGGGAAAATGTCTTGTAATCTCAAAACGAATAGGGCTAAACGTCTGTAGTAGAAACCGTATAGGAAAATGTACAAGAAAGATAGAGAGAGAATGTGTGTGTGTGTGTGTACCGCAACCACAACTCTAAGGGGAAAATATTAAATGGTGGGGGTGAAGGGGGGGGGGGGCGTAGAGGGAGGAGGGGGGAGATAACCTTGAGGGGAAACCGTAAGCATAACTCCTCCTCCCCCCTCCCCCACTCCCACCTCCCACTGCAACAACCAACATTACTCCCTTACAGCAATACCAATATCACTATACCACCCACCTGCCCACACATCTCTCTCTCTCTCTCTCTCTCTATATATATATATATATATATATATATATATATATATATATATATATATATATATATACCGTATATAAATTACTGCTACACCATAAATTAGATCAACGATAAATAACCTACAGCCCCCCGCCCCGATCCACCTCAATCACCTTCACCTCTGTCAATACAACTACAGTTATTAATCACAGGAGAACGTTAAGTCACCACAATTATTTAACATCAACCGTCACCGTCACCATCCTATCGCACCCCTGAACAACCAACACCACAACCATCATCACCATATTATCACCAATATCAATATTTAATTTCTTCTGTACTGGCGACGTATTTTAAATCTTATTATAGCTGTATTTAGACAATGTTGTGCAGTTAAAGGAGGATCTGTGGTAGTTAAATGGTTAAGTGAGATAGTTCGAAGCTTGTTATATGCTGGGGGCCCTTTTTAAACTGACTAAAATCGTCTAATTGTAGCCAGAGTAAAGTTAAATGGACGGCATCGGTACTGAAAGGGATTAATGGTTGACCATTATCACCTACTGCCACCACACCCTAAACCCACCATCCGTACTATCACCGCCACGCCCACCCCAACCGTACTGGGGCGAAAGATACTTCATTACTGTATATAAGTATACCTTGACCACCACTGACATAACTGCGAACTTGGCAATAATCTTGACCCCTTAACTTCTTATAACTCAAAATGAATGAAAGCAATCGGGCTGACGTGTCTATAATTTAGGAAGAGTCCACCAGGAAATGGGTGTGGATATTTACAGCCAGTTTGCTCTAGACCCTTTTGAGTTTCAGAGTGATCAGGGATCAAGATTATTGTCAAGTTCATTTGCGCTACCTATACCTTGCAAATAAGACCAGTATATGCTATCACCTTCACCACAACAACTAATATGAATCACCATCACTAATTAACTACTACTACTACTACTACTACTACTGTCACTACCACCATCACCAACACCACTCTCCAAAACAACCACTATCATTATCACCACCATCACCATTACCACATTCATCACTACCACCACACCTTACCTGATCTTATAGCTAAGCTAGACACTAAAACCTATATCCCCTACACTTCATCTATCCCATAGCTACTAAGATCTTATCCCACTATAAACCATATCCCCTACACTTCATCTATCTCATTGCTACCTAAGAACTTCTCCCACTACAACCTGTATCTACACTTCATCATATGACAATAGAATTCCTCTGATCATTAATAATAGCCACATTTCTTGATCTTAATGCGAGAGAGAGAGAGAGAGAGAGAGAGAGAGAGAGAGAGAGAGAGAGAGAGAGAGAGAGAGAGAGATGTCCTTGTATGCTGGTAATCACTGGGCTGTGTCAGTCTAGCTCTCTGTATGTCTATGCGTGTGTGTGTGTGTGTGTGTGACTGTTATGTGTGTGTGTGTGGGTGTGCCCCCATGTGTATATTTTACCTAGTGTGGTGTGCTTAGCCTATATGTAGGATAAGTATATGTATTGGTATATGTGTTGTTGGTTACGGTACCTTTGGAGTTTTAATTTGAGGTTTTTAGTTTGCTTGCATTGTACACTTTATCTCTATATATACTGCGCACGCGAATTTTACAATTCGCATCTGAATATTTGTGTGTATCCTATCGTACAGTATGTGCATTTTTCCGATTGAGTGATTGTGTTTATGTTCGAGTGTGTGTGTGTGTGTGTGTGTGTGTGTGTGTGTGTGTGTGTGTACTTCACTTGGCTTGGGGTGTTTACATGCACTTTACGTTTGTGTGTAACTTATTGTGTTTGGGGCATTTTAGTGTGTGTGTGTGTGTGTGCGTGCGTGATTGTATTCAGCTTAGGAAGGACGTCTACCCATTCAAAGGTCACAGACTATCTCAATTGATCCTGTTAGCTACCATATGTTCGGTACTTTCTAAGCTTCTTAAATCGTCTAAATGTAGCTGAAATCCAATAGAAACACGTCTCCGGTACAGACAGTGTTTAAGGTTGTATAGGTTCAATGTATGTTTCAATGTATAGTTTTATGTGTG
>CM064554.1:1138725-1141225 GCA_032716605.1 Paralithodes platypus
ATAGCCTTTACCCTTATAATTACCACAGATCCTTCTTAGACTATAAACATCGTCTAATGATAGCCCGAATAGTGTCAAAATGCGTCATAATCTTCAAAGGGTTAAGCTGTGACGCATTTCTTCCCTTTATTATGGCTATCAGTAGGCAATTTTATTCTATCTAGGTAATAGTATTGAAGGTTTGAGTGTTAATTGAGGCCGACTTTAGCCCTTGCATTACTAGAGCTTTATATATTCGTCTAATGATAGCCAAAATCAAAGGGATAAGTGCATCATCGTTTTGTAAATGTTAAATTGTGCTTACGTGAAAGAATTAGACAATAAATGAAGAATGTGTACTTAATATTCAGATGAGTGATGATGTGGGGCAGAGTCAATGAACAACACACAAACACATATAGTTGAATAGATAGATAGATAGAGATAGATAGATATATAGATAAATAGATATATAAATAAATATATAAAGAGAAAATAATGCCCGAGTAATAGTGTGTGTGTGTGTGTGTGTGTGTGTGTGTGTGTGTGTGTGTGTGTGTGTGTGTGGGGTGTGGGGTGTGTGTGTGTGTGTGGGGTGTGTGTGTGTGTGTGTGTGTCTGAGTGAGAGTGGTTGTATACTCGTCTGTGTTGTGTGAGAGAGTGAGTGAGGTCTCTACCCTTGATCTACTTGCAACCACTGCTCTTCATCTCTCTCTCTCTCTCTCTCTCTCTCACGTAATTTTGCAAGTGTGTCAGAACATAAATTTTTATTGCATAGCTTACATTTCGTTTTATTGACATCTGGGGATATTTTATATTCCCAATAATACTTATAACCAGGTCGAATCCGAGTGGTTATAACATCTATACCCCGTTCCAAGTAAGTAAACCAAAACTCTTGAACATGAACCTCTATAACTCACTATGCAATCTATATATCTCTCTCTCTCTCTCTCTCTCACCACTACCATTCTTCCCATACTCTCCCACGATGGTTATCTCAGCTGAGGGTTTACTATCTCGTTATCTCACATCAGGTTAGCACACAGAAACCTTTTGCAACCAATCTAAAAGCCGAATTCCTTTTTTTAGTCAATATTTACTAAGCCTACACAGATATTCTGTTCTTTGTTTTCTTATAATGTATTTGGAAGTGATAAAATTACCAAACAATGCAATTTTATGTTTTTCCTTTCCACTCCTTTTGCCCCCTATGCAACACGAACATCTTGACTGCAATAAATTAGCCTCGTGTGCTATGTAGGATCATCATCTACACCACCATAACCTAGTACCAGTACCTATACTGACATATTAACACTTTTATTATACGATCAATACATTTTCCATTTCTAGGTATGATTGGATGAGTATAGGCCTGTATAGTTTAGGTTGAACATTTGGAAATCAGAGGGTAAATTAAAATATTTTGTACTCCTGTAGTACATAAAGAATGCTCAGAAACTACTTAACATCGTTTAACCCCTTGTGTACTGGCGACGTCTCTAATTGTATCCTTCCTACTATTAGACGATTTTATTCAGTTTAAAAAGGGCCTTCAACAACTAACAGGCTTCCAAGCATCTCACTTAACCCTTTTTACTGTCAAAGATCCTTCTTAATCGGTGCAAAATCGTCAAATATAGACGTCGCCGGTACAGAAAGGGTTAATATTATAGCATAATGAAATCATGTGAAAATGAATTGAACTCGTGTGAAAGTATAGTTGTACGATACCCGGTACATGTGGCGAGATAATGCATTGATGACTATAGGTTACCGCAGATAACTTTACCTGTTCTCCTTTGATATATCTTTCCCCTTCGTTAGACACACAGATCTTTCAAACAATGTCTCTCTCGATCTCTTGCCGGGAAAATTGATATCGTGTGTCGTAATTTTTTAGAGGAAGGGGGCTACCAAGGGGTTACCAACACTACTGTATATCGAACGAAGGTATAATAACTGAATGATTTGTGATAAAGGACTAAATGCCATTGAGAGTCAGCATACTTACTATTTGTTTGTCCTTATTTCTGTTTATGAAGACCTAGGGAACCACTTTAAGGATAACAAATATGGCTTTAAGTTTTGCTTCCTTGCTCTCTCCCTCTACACCCCCAAGCCTTAGTTTTCCTTCATTGCTCTTGTCTTTTGTGTTTTCTCCCTTCCCCACTCCTTTCACCCCCTTCTCCCCCCCACACTTGTACCCACTTACCCTTTTCTCCCTCAATAACTATCCTCCCTGCCCCTCCACTCCTACTGTCCATCTCCTCCTCCTCTTACCCCCCTCCCTATCTCTATTACTATATTACCCTTTCTCCCACGCTCCTCCCTCCCAACACCCTTTTCCCCCCCTCCCCCTCTTATTTCCACTACTACACCCTCTTCTCCCCCCTCCCCCTTCTCTTCTCCCCTCCCCCTCCTATTTCCACTACTACACCCTCTTCTCCCCCCCCCATTCTCTTCTCTCCCCTCCCCCTCCTATTTCCACTACTACACCCTCTTCTCCCCCCCCCCC
>CM064554.1:1143725-1158725 GCA_032716605.1 Paralithodes platypus
GGAGGGAGGGAGAGAGGTTGGTGAGCAAGGGGGAGGGAGGGACGTGAAAAAGGGGGAAGGAGGGAGGGAGGGACGTGAAAAAGGGGGGAAGGAGGGAGGGAGGGTGGTGAACAAGGGGGAGGGAGGGAGAGAGGGTGGTGAACAAGGGGGAGGGAGGGTGGTGAACAAGGGGGAGGGAGGGTGGTGAACAAGGGGGAAGCAGGGAGAGAGGGTGGTAAACAAGGGGGAGGGAGAGAGGGTGGTGAACAAGGGGGAGGGAGGGAGGGAGGTGAACAAGGGGGAGGGAGGGAGGGAGGTGAACAAGGGGGAGGGAGGGAGGGTGGTGAACAAGGGGGATGGAGAGAGGGTGGTGAACAAGGGGGAGGGAGAGAGGGTGGTGAACAAGGAGGATGGAGAGAGGGTGGCGCACAAGGGGGAGGGAGAGGGGGTGGTGGACAAGGGAGAGGGAGGGAGGGTGGTGAACAAGGGGGAAGAGAGGGTGGTGAAAAGGGGGAGGGAGGGAGGGAGGGAGGGTGGTGAACAAGGGGGAGGGAGGGAGAGAGGGTGGTGAACAAGAGGGAGGGAGGGAGGGGGGTAAACAAGGGGCAAGGAGGGAGAGATGGTGGTGAACAAGGGGGAGGGAGGGAGGGAGGGTGGTGAACAAGGGGGAAGGAGGGAGAGAGGGTGGTGAACAAGGGGGAGGGAGGGTGGTGAACAAGGGGGAAGGAGGGAGAGAGGGTGGTGAACAAGGGGGAGGGAGGGAGGGAGGGTGGTGAACAAGGGGGAGGGAGGGAGAGAGGGTGGTGAACAAGGGGGAGGGAGGGAGGGAGGGTGGTGAACAAGGGGGAAGGAGGGAGGGTGGTGAACAAGAGAGAGAGAGAGAGAGAGAGAGAGAGAGAGAGGAAGTAGCAGCAGGTGATGGGTACAGGTGCTTCCCCCCCCTCTCTCTCTCTCTCTCTCTCTCTCTCTCCATACACACATAATCATTACCGGTACTGTACACGTATCGCAGGTTATCTCATCTTTCTTTATATGTTATCTTATTTTATCTTTTCTTTTAATAACTATCATGTAAAAACTAGTTGTTCTAATTAATTTATCGATGTATGAATTATTATATTGACCCTTTGAAGAATATGACGCATTTTGACTGTTTATTCTGGCTATCATTCATTAGACGAGTTTATTCTGGCTATCAGACGATTGTATCCAGTTTAGGAAGAATCTGTGGACATTATAAGGGTAAAGACTATTTTAATTAACCCTGTGACTTCCATAAACCCTTTCTACTCTGAATAATATTGTCTAATAATAGCCAGAAAACAGAAAAGAAATGCGTAATCGGATCTTGAAAGGGTTAACATTCGTTGATACACGTCTATAAATAATAAAGTGAATTAAGCAAACATCACATACGGTACGCTACATACTGTATGTTTGTTGTAATTCATATTTTGTTCAATTATAATAAATCCACACTTAGAAGTTAAATATACCGTTGCGGTCAATAATTCTGATTCATTTTGAAGCCTTTAATTGATAAAACAAACCTCAGAAAAGCAAATAACAGGTAGCACATTAATTAAGAGATTCAATTCACCCAGAGACAGCTTCGATATTACAGTATACAGTATGTGAAGCATTAATGACCGCGACTGTACATGTCATAAAATCAGACACATGTCGATCATAACAGGTGTACCACGAATATGTTTGACGAATTGACGATTAAGGAAATGTGTGGGAGGAAAAGATACGTTTAACATTAAGTTTACAGGTGTTTAAATTAATTATTCGAGTGTTCCATATAATGCTACTTTTTATGTGTTATTTATTACGTGTTTAGTTATAATACCTCTACTTGATCTTTTATGAAGAGTAAAAATAATTCCAAGTGCCTACAAAGGACCAAAATCCAGAAAAGGCATGATCATTAAGACAGAAACGTCTTAAATGTTCCTGCTAACGTTTCTGCCTCCAACGTCTGTCTTACCCCTCCCCTGCCGATAGTCCCTGGCACGTGTTGCCCTAGTTGCTACCCACACACACATACTGTACAAACACTGATATCTGATTCCTTAACCCATACTCTCTGCCAAATGCTCCTTCGTACCAGCCGTCCAAGTCCTTGTATTTCCTTAATCTTCATTCACAGTCTTACGTCTTTCTCCTTGATTTCTTGGTCCCTGCCTGCTTCCCTAGTTGCTACTCTCTTCAATGAGCTACTTTGCCTACCTTCATAGCACCGTTTCCCCTGCTACTCCGTCTTACACTTACCCTCTCCCTCTGTCACCTACCCCTTGCCTTAATAGCCTCTGTCCCTTGTAACACTCACCTCCCCCTGTCTTCCTAACCCTCATCCCCTGCCTTATTGACCTCTATCCCTTGTAACACTCACCTTCCCTAGCCTTCCTAACCCTCGTCCCCTGCCTTATTGACCTCTATCCTCTACCTTACAGTACTCTCGTAACCTGTATTTTCCTTGCGAACGTTCCAACCTCCTGCCAGTGACTTTTGCCCCCATTGGTCCCTTCCCCTACCTCCCCCCACACCTGCCGCCTTTCACTTTAGTTGTAGTTAAATTATCTTTCTATCCTTTAATCCCTTCAGTGCTGCCCTTCCCCTGCCTTGCTATCCTCACTCCTGTGCAATACATCTTCCCTCTGTTCTCCTCACCTCTTTCCCCTGCTTTCCTAATTCTTACTTACCCTCACATCCCCCTGCCTTCATATCCGTTATATACCCCACTGCTTTCATAACCCATGACCCCTGCCACCCCTGCCATTTACCTCCCCCCTGCCTCCCTAACCTCTTTCCCCTGCTTTTTCAATTATTATCCTCTCCCCCTCCTGCCTTCATATCCATGCTATACCCACTGCTTTCAAAGCCCATGTACCCTGCTATCCACCTTCCCTCTGCTGCCTTTCTCTCTCTCTCCCCCCCCCCCCCCCTTACACACCCGTTCCTGTTCACCGCGTCTTCCAACCTTCCTTCCCTTCACTACTTTCCTATCCCTGCATATCCACCCTTTCTCACACGCCTCCCCTTTTCTTCCTGACCTCTATCCCCTGCCTCCCTTCATTGCTCCCCTTCCCCTGCATTCTCTAACCTATTTCTCCTGCAATACACCCTCCTGTATTCCCAGCCCCTGTCTCTTTCAAAGGTTCCCTCCCCCTGTGCCCATGCCTCTTTGACCCCTTTCCCCTTCCACCAGTCTTTCCACCCGTGCCCCCTTCAATACACCCTTCCCCTGCATTTATACCCCCTCACCCCTGCGATACACCGTCCCTAAGTCTTCTTCCAAACCCCGACCTTCCTCCTCCCCCACCGCGCCCCCCTGCTGGGTGCCACCTAGACAGCGTTATCGATCTCTGTGTTATGGTCGGCGCCAGGGACCTTATGAATTACCTCCACCCTCTCCCTCTCACTCACACACACTCTCACTCTCTCGGACTTCTAACCTCTCTCTCTATCTCTCTCCCTGACTTCCTCACTCACTTTCTGTTTCTCTATCTCTGAATTCCACCCTCACTCTATCTTGCTTTAAAATCCATCCTCACTCTCTCTCTCTCTCTCTCTCTCTCTCTCTCCCTCCTGGTTATTAATCAGCTCTTCCACACTACCGCTGTCCTTCCTCCTTAAAAATCTACTAGTCTTCTTTTATTCATTCATCCTTTCATGTGTTCATTTATACATTTTCCAAGCCCAATATCAATGCCACAACCCGACTTGGATATAGGAATGGTGAGACAAAATACGAACTGGATCACACCAATGCCTCGAACGTAAATTAACTCTTTGAATAATGTGATGCATTTTGACAGTTTATTGTGGCTATCATTAGACGATTTTGTACAGTTTATAAAGGATCTGAGTGAGTTATAAGGGTAAAGCCTATCTCAATTAACCCTCTGACTTCCATATACCCTTCCCAATCTGAATATAATCGTCTAATAATAGCCAGAATACCCAAAACAAATGCGTAATCGGAGCCCTAACTTCCACACTGATTCCACCTTAATATCACTCTCTCCCAATTCAGTGACCTTGTTCCTATCATAGCCTATGATAGCGCAGTTGGAAAGTGTATACATGCTTAGATTGATATGCAGGATTCGAAACTGCATAATAAATCGTAGGCTTGTCCTCCATTCTTAACTGTCTTCGTAACACAATGGATAAATGCACTGAATTTCGGTGTGAGCATCCTAGGTTCGAATCCCTGGACTGCCACATGTGTTTGTTGATTTCATTAATTGAGTTTAGGAGTAAAGTCGGTTGGTGGAGGAAACATAATAATTCCTTCATTGTAAAGTATACATTTGGTGTTTTGTTTCTGTCAACTACTCCATCCTGCCGTGTCACTAATTTACCTGTTTGGATTAATATTAGGTTAGGTTAGGCTAGGTTAAGGGCAGGTTTTTAGTTTGTTTCCTAGACCTCCACCAAGCTTAGAAAAATACCCCCAAGACCTCCCTTCGATATAAATGTGTCCCGGTACTCAAACATTGCACTTTCTTATTTGTGGCACTATTCATACCCCGTGTTCCTGTTGCGTGCTGTAAGATCGGCGCCAGGATTTAATTCATTATTTTCATGCACCCATTCCACAATCACTTCTCGCTCTCCCTCTCTCTCTCTCCCCAAGTCCCATTATATTTCTCTCTCTCTCTCTCTCTCTCTCTCTCTCTCTCCCCAAGTCCCATTATATTTGTTCTCTCCCATGGCGCCAGTTCTCCACTTCCAAGGCACCAGAACTAGAAGCCTTGCAAAGGTCGCGTGGCGCCATTTTGAGGCCCGCACGCCAGCATGTAAACAAATGGGAGGGGCCAGACTCGTTTCACTACCAGCAGCAGGTGGTCTTGTCATTAAGGGGATTCACCGGCTTTTTTTCTCTCCTTTTCTCTCTTTCCCTGGCTTGCATCCATTCGGCCCCATTCACCCAACTGTTTTAAGACGTTTATCCCCATCCAGGTGTCGATTTCTTCCTGGCGAGCGATAGCGAGCCAGCATTGTATGGAGAAATCCGGCTTCGCCGGAGAAATTTTTCTATCGAAAAATGTACAAATTTAGCTTGCTGCCAAAACAAAAATACATATATGCTGGCTCGCTACCGCTCGCCAGGAAAATATTGAGACCTGGATAGGGGTAAACGTCTTAAAACAGTAGGCTAAATGGGGCCAAATGTATACAAGCCAAAGAGAGAGGGAGAGAAAGAGCAAAAAAGCGAGGTGGGCTCCCTTAACAGCAGCGGTGGCTTGGCGGGTCTATTTATCGCTTTATATTCTAATTTATTGTAAGCACTATTATCTGTATATCGATGTATTTGCTTTAAGAGTATTTTTGTAGTCATGTGACATAGAATTCCCCTGTTCTTAGTGGGATCCGGCTATCTATTTATCTGTTTATATTGTAATTTATTGTAAACAATATTATCTTTTTATCGATTTATTTGTGTAAGAGTACCGGTATTTTGTTATAGATATGACAGATAGAATTCCCTTGTTTTTACTGGGATACTCTTACATAGTTTTATCTTCTTTCAATCATATTATGCATTTGTTTTGTTACCACCAGGCAATTCTCTTCAGCTAGGAGAGAAAATCTTGATGTCAGATGTTCAAACGCTGTGTACCAAACTTATTAGCTATAAGAGGACCTTCCTAACCTGATTAAGATAATTTAGACATAGCTACACTAAAACAAGAATGGGCATAATCTGATTAAAAGGGTAAACACTTGCTTCGTCGCCAAGTGGCCAATACACCTGAACAGAACTTTTTTTATTACCCATACCGTATATTAGTTATGTTGACCAGAATTCAAGAAATATCATTATACTGTTGTTGTTGTTGTTGTTCCCTAAGCTGCCTGGCCGAACAGCCCCGACTAGGTGGTGACACTGTCAATAAGATTGTTATGATGTTTTTCGGCAGCCCCAGATGACGATTTTATTCTGATTACAAATGACGTCTCGCTTCCTTCGTTATTCTGTTTACTTATTCCTATTGTGATCCTTTCCACCTGAATATAATTATCGTACGGTCGCGCTAATAAGTCATGTTCCAACTGTCATTACGTTTGGCTTGCTCTGTGCTGTATTAATGTCTGTCAGATGTTGAATAGGGTGGGTAAGTGTAGGAACATGTTTGTTTATTTCACTCGATATGAAGAAATGAAGCTTAGATATTGCTGATACCAATTATTGATCAAAACATACTTGGTACCTAGACATCACTTATTAGCGCGATTGTACATTAGCAACAGTAACAGAGTCATCTATTTGAAGAGGTTAGACTGCTGATAAGTATTGAGCTGTGTTGACTGTCGTTTATAGATGAAAGTTTAAACTGTGATGTCTGTGTGGTGCATAGTAGCCTATTCCTGTAGCGTTATGGTGAGTAGTGAGTAATGGGGAGGGAGTAGCAGCGAGCCGTTAGTCGATACATATCATCACATCTCTCTTGTTGGCTACCGTAGGTCCCCCCCCCCCCCCCACCTACGAACTCGCATTCCCCCCCCTCCCCTTCTCACGTCATAGTCAATACATATCTCTACATCTGCCTTGCTGGTAACGCAAGGTACGGGTATGTCAACCAATTCCATTCATGATCCTCCCCCCACCCCCCAGCCCCTTCCCCCTCGTTTACTTTCTCGTTATCATGTTAGCCAACCGGCTGGTCTAGAGGACAGCGTCTTGACTTCCTACCCGGGAGTCTTGAGTTCGTACCCGCTTAAAATTTTGTTTTCACCAGCCCTGGTTGGTACTGTCTAACTTGAGCAAGGGGATGGGCAATGATCTCTGTTAGCTGTTACAGCGCTATTGCATTTCGGAGTGGAGGCTAGAGAGAAATGAAGCTTAATAAAAGGCCTGCGATTATGATTATCAACTCTGCGTAAGCAGAATTTGGTACCCCCCCCCCCCCCCCCGTATAGTGGGTACCACACAAAACAAATGTCTGTCGTCGTCGTCCGTCTGTCTCGGAACTTCTCCTAGACCGTTGGACGGATTTTCACCAAATTACACACGAACATTTGTTGCGTGAATGCGAACGTCAGTCAAAAAAGATTTTTTGAATGTATGCAATAGTTATGATTTTAGGTTCAAAATATGGTTTTACCCAAAATATGGGTTTACCCCCCACTCCCCGGACCCCCCCTCGGACCCCCCCCCCCCCCCCCAAGCAATGAGGGGCTCACACACTAAGAACGCATTCGTTCTGGGGGCAGTTGTAGTGATGATGGCAGTAGTAGTGATGATGGTGATTGATGATGGTATTGGTAGTGATGATGGTAACCCATCCCAGAGTTGGGTATGCCGTTTTGATTTTGGGCAAAACGGCACGTCTACTTTATATACAGACTATAAATACTATAGTCTGTTCATTATATACAGACTATAAATACTATAGTTTGTTCATTATATACAGACTATAAATACTATAGTTTGTTCATTATATACAGACTATAAATACTATAGCCTGTTCATTATATACAGGCTAAAAATCTTGTACCGGTCAACAAAGAAAACGATACTTAAGGGGAGATTTCCACTTGAGATATTATTTTTCTGGACCCCATTCTCCCTCATGTTTAGCCCTTTTGTTTTTGAGATTATAAGACGTTCGCCCCATTAGTTTGGAGATTTTAAGAACTTTCGATCCATTTCTGTCAATTTTAAGACCTTTCGTGCCATTTAGGTGTTGATTTTTTTCCTGGCGAGCGTTAGCGAGCCTGTAATTTAAGAGGAACCGGCCTTCAGCCGGGACATTTTCTACCGAAAAATGTACAAATTTATCTTGAAAGGGGGTCCAGGGGGTGTTATTATAAGCTTGATGAAGGTCTAGGGAACAAACTAAAAACCTCCCCTTAATATAACTGCTGAGGTCCTCTGCTCACATTGAGAGTTTGTCATTAACCCTTTCAAGCTCCGATACGCATTTCTTTTAATACTCTCCGGCTATTATTAGACGATTTTATTCAGATTAGGAGGAGTATGTGGAAGTCAGAGGGAGGATTGAGATAGTTTTTACTCTTTTAATACCCACAGGTCCTTCCTAAGCTGCATAAAATCGTCTAATGATAGCCAAAATATACTGCTAAAACGCGTCAGAGCTTCAAGAGGTTAAGTGTTCAGTTTACTAAGTTTAATTTATAAAGTTTATTGCCATACTGTAGATATATAGGTTTACATTTTTACAAGGGGTTTGATTGCAAAATTAAAGGGGGATGGTTCACTTTTTAGGCGATTTTTGCACGTATTCATTATTTAGGCGATTTTTGCATGTATT
This sequence comes from Paralithodes platypus, assembly GCA_032716605.1. NCBI lineage: Eukaryota > Metazoa > Arthropoda > Malacostraca > Decapoda > Lithodidae > Paralithodes > Paralithodes platypus. Next base: position 1,151,996 of record CM064554.1, read on the forward strand.
CATTATATTTCTAGTTTCCTCCCTAGACCTCCATCAAAAAAAAAAAAAAAAAATCCATTAGATCCCCTTTCTAGATTAATTTGTACATTTTTCGGTAGAAAAATGTCCCGGCCAAAGGCCGGTTCTTCAAACATTACAGGGTCACTATCGTTCACCAGGGAAACAAATCGACAACTAAATAGCACGAAAGGTCTAAATATTGACGAAGAAATGGGGTGAAAGGTCTTAAAATTGACTAATTAATGGGGCAAACATCTTAACATCTGAAAGCTAATGGGGCTAAATATGAGGGAGAAAGTGGTCCAGAAAACCGGCCCATCCACCCTTAAGGTATATCCACGACAAAGAGAATTTGATGCCATCAGTCAGATATTAACCCTTCCAAGCTCCAATACGCGTTTCTGTTCTGTTTCTGGTAACTATTATACGATTTTATTCAGATTAGTAACTGTATTATGGAAGTTGATTGAGTTAGTCTTTACCGTTTTAATACGGTACGGCTGGTGGGGGTCCTTTAAGTCCGTCGACAGCGCCTCCTAGGAGGTGAGGGAGAGTTGCTGGAAGTCCTTCACCAGTATGCGGACGGACTGCAGGCTCCTGAAAAACTTCCTGATCCCCCGGCACACGGAACACATGACCTAGCACACCCATCTGCAGCACCTACACACGCTTCGCCACAACTTCATCTTTGTTTATATGATTTTAAAATCTAAATGTTTACAAAATATAAGTACGGTAAGTTATTGATCTGTATGTACAAGAATGTAAATATGATATCCAAAAGAGGGATGGTATGTTGGGTGTAAATCAAATACGTCCCTTATTTTAGTATTTGTGTAGCCTATTGTTTATGTCTATGTAGGTATATTGAAGATTAAGCGGAGATGGGTCGTTTTTTCTAGACCCCCTTTTCCCTCGTGTTTAGCCCCATTAGTTTTCAGATTTTAAGATCTTTGCCCCATTAGTTTGTAGATGTTAAGACCTTTTTGCCCCATTTCTTAGTCAATATTAAGGGGAGACAGACCGTTTTTCTGCTCCCCCCCCCTTTCTCCCTCATGTTTAGCCCCACTAGTTTTGAGATTTTAAGACGTTGGTTCCACTAGTTTGGGGATTTTATGACATTTCACCCCATTTTGTTGTCAATATTAGGACCCTTCGTGCCATTTAGGTGTCGATTTTTCCTGGCGAGCGTAAGCGAGCCTGTAATTTTAGGAGGAATCGGCCTTTGGCCGGGACATTTTTCTACCGAAAAATTTACAAATCTATCTTGAAGGGAGGTCTAGGGGGTGTTTTTCTAAGCTTGATGGAGGTCTAGGGTGGAAACTAAACAAATATATGAATACATGAATTAATAGACCAAACAAACGGCCAGTCTCCCCTTAACCCTTTGAGGATCATGACGCATTTTGACAGTTTATTGTATTTGTAGCTATCATTAGACGATTGTATACAGCGTAGGCAGGATCTGAGGGAGTTAAACGGGTGAAGACTATCTCAATTCAACCCCTGACTTCCATATACCCTTCCTAATACGCGTTTCTGTTCCGTTTCTGGCTACTATTAGACGATTTTATTCAGATTAGTAACGGTATATGGAAGTCAGAGGGTTGATTGAGATAGTATTTACCCTTTTAATACCCACAGATCCTTCCCAATGATCTCTGTTAGCTGTTACAGCGCTATTGAATTTCGGAGTGGAGGCTAGAGAGAAATGAAGCTCAATAAAAGGCCTGCGATTATGATTATTATTATTATTATTATTATATCTTCCAATCTTTATTGTTTGATATATATGATTCCCTTCCACCCAGGATTACGTTTTCCTCCATTCCTCTACCAATACTTCACGTTATCTGAATATCTCTCGTGTTCTATGTCAGTCTTTTCTACCCACACACCCAAGACCACCTCTACACACTGTGTAGAGGTGGCCTTGACACACCTCCCCCACCTTCTGATCATCAATACTTGCTACCACTGTCACATCTCCCTTGTCGGCATAGGTCACCCCCTTCTACCCATAGGCTACCCCCCCCCCCCTTCCCATCGCCAATTCTAACCACTTCAATAATGGCACATCATCCCTTCCACCCACCTACCCCTTCCTTCCTTTCTTCGCCACCGCCTAAGTACCGTCAAAGCACAGGCAGGTGCGATTCATTTTAACGCCTAGTCCGCAAAAAGAAGGACACAACGTAAATCATACCACTGCCACTACTACAACTATCATCGGCTTAACGTCCTGTACCTTGTCGCTGTCCAAACCCGGAGGCAGATCCAACTAACCTTCATCACTTTCTTCACGACTATATAGCATCCTTCCCACATCCAACTTTCCTCGCCTCCTTACCTACATCTACTTTGAATAGGTGAATGAGGGAATTGGTTACCACATGAAGGGATTTACTTAGACTTTCCCCTAACTGTATTTATAAACATGTTCCCTGTAAGTCCATTGTTGTTGCTGTTGTTTCCTTCAGCAATTCTTGTCTCCCCCCCCCCCCTCTTCAGTCTCCATGAACACTAAATTATCATCTAGTTTTACGAACGCAGCAACATGCTTATTTTATACATAATACTACAGTTTAATATTTCTTAGCTGACGGTAATTTGAATCCCTTATATGCAATGGAATAATATGAAACTACTATATCTATGTAACCTTTGCAGACTTTTGAAGATTTTTGGTATTCTTGCCAACTTTTCATAATTAACAATACATACTGTATATTTACAAAATCCTCGTAATATCTGAGTAATCAAGATTAGGACATTGCAAAATATCGTCAGATGGAAACAAACATAATATGGTATACATTTATAGATGTGTGTGAATTTGTGTTTTGTTTTTGTGTGTTCATTGTTTTCTGTTGTGTTGTGTTGTCCCTATTCGGGCTCTGTCTTTAGTCGGCCACTCCCAGAAAAAGGGGGGGGGGGGAATGGGCCTCAGTAAATACATACATACATACATATTTATCATAGTGTATAATTTAGGTTATTACGAGTGGCGTGACATTATGCCACCCCGTGCAATTTGTGACATTATCATGGTAATTTATAAAATCTGTTCGGGTAATATTTCTCTTCAACTGCCCCAGTAACTGTGTTTCTGTATGAATTATAATAGGTCTATGACAATTGTAACATTATAAAACTGTATCTACACAACAATTTTTTTTTTTTTTAAAGTTGAACATTCGTGAATTATTAAGAGTGCATGTAAAGTTATTCATGAAAAATGTGAACCTAGTACTTTCTTCAAAATGTATATACAGCCATTGCAATTGATTTGTGGGTGGATGTTTTCTTATACGGTACATTAAATATAGCCTAATCTATAAGTTTGTTTTGATTATTGAAATCCATATTCGACTCAATCCCAATGGCTTTATTTGTATACTGAAAACAATAAGGGATCCACAAAGTTTCCGTAGTGACCGTACCCATCTGAAGGGCCAAGTCGGTCCATAGGTTTCTGCACCGGCAGATTCAATATTTAGCCGACTATTTACATTGTCGTTCATTTTTTGAATCCGAGTGTACTGTAATTTTCAAAGGTCGTACAATACATATATTCATTCATATCGCACATATAAAGTACATAAACACATTCATATATACACACTTATATATAGTGCCGTATATACACACTTACCTAAATTCCTACATACCTACACATAATCTATTTCCCACTAGACTACACAAATACATGCATATATATACACACACACATATACTTAATACTATTTATACACATACTCCTCAATTCCTATCTACCTACACACATAATTATATATACTGTATAACTACTCGTATATACTGTATATTAGGCATGGTTCCTACAGGCCATATAGTTGATTGTAGTACCGTGACCGTGGGCCCCCTCACGGGTCCTGGATGGTTGGTTTACCTCCCCAGGTTATTTACCACCACCACCACTCCGACTCCTATGACGGTCGTATGATGAGACCGACATACTGGCGCCAGGGCTCTCTTTCACTCTGACACACACCTATATCTACATAACCATCTACTTACCTACATTACATATCCATCTACCTAATGTACATACCCATCTACCTACCTACAGTACATACATATCTACCTACATACTGTACAGTACATACACATCTACCTACCTACTGACCCATCTACCTACCTACATACCCATCTATCTGCCTACATACTCATCTACCTGCCTATATATATACATAAATAAATAAATATATATCAACTTACATACATTAGTTTCGGTCTCGTGTAGCTTATTGTATTGTGGTGGGCGGGTCCCTTAGCGTCGCCACCTGGTTACCTCCCCACGCTATTTACCGCCGCTCCCGCCCCGGCGACAGCCCTCTGATGGAACCGACACACAGGCGCCAAACTCTCTTTTACTCTAAAACAAAGGCCATTATTCTGTATATGTGGACGTAGACACATACACACAGACACACATATACAAACGATTTCATACACACTCACTTATATACAGGCTTCAATATATATAATTTACACACACACACACACACACACACGTCATATATATATGTGAGTTTTCAGTAATGGTACATGACTCAGCTGGCATAAACCAGCTTATCAAATTCATTTCAGGCGGTTATTCACCTGGAGTATCAAAGTTGTCTTCAGATTTTTGGACGAACAAGTTTACGAGATATCCAAGGATGTATCGTCCAGTACTTTCATAATGTCGAGGCCTACGTACTGTACAATAGATGCTAGCCTACTATACTATACTGTACAATAGATGCTAGCCTACTATACTATACTAGCCTACCCTACAATAGATGCTAGCCTACTATACTATACTGTACAATAGATGCTAGCCTACTATACTATACTGTACAATAGATGCTAGCCTACTATACTATACTGTACAATAGATGCTAGCCTACTATACTATACTGTACAATAGATGCTAGCCTACTATACTATACTAGCCTACCCTACAATAGATGCTAGCCTACTATACTATACTAGCCTACCCTACAATAGATGCTAGCCTACTATACTATACTGTACAATAGATGCTAGCCTACTATACTATACTGTACAATAGATGCTAGCCTACTATACTATACTGTACAATAGATGCTAGCCTACTATACTATACTGTACAATAGATGCTAGCCTACTATACTATACTAGCCTACCCTACAATAGATGCTAGCCTACTATACTATACTGTACAATAGATGCTAGCCTACTATACTATACTGTACAATAGATGCTAGCCTACTATACTATACTGTACAATAGATGCTAGCCTACTATACTATACTAGCCTACCCTACAATAGATGCTAGCCTACTATACTATACTGTACAATAGATGCTAGCCTACTATACTATACTGTACAATAGATGCTAGCCTACTATACTATACTAGCCTACCCTACAATAGATGCTAGCCTACTATACTATACTGTACAATAGATGCTAGCCTACTATACTATACTGTACAATAGATGCTAGCCTACTATACTATACTGTACAATAGATGCTAGCCTACTATACTATACTAGCCTACCCTACAATAGATGCTAGCCTACTATACTATACTAGCCTACCCTACAATAGATGCTAGCCTACTATACTATACTAGCCTACCCTACAATAGATGCTAGCCTACTATACTATACTAGCCTACCCTACAATAGATGCTAGCCTACTATACTATACTAGCCTACCCTACAATAGATGCTAGCCTACTATACTATACTAGCCTACCCTACAATAGATGCTAGCCTACTATACTATACTAGCCTACCCTACAATAGATGCTAGCCTACTATACTATACTAGCCTACCCTACAATAGATGCTAGCCTACTATACTATACTAGCCTACCCTACAATAGATGCTAGCCTACTATACTATACTAGCCTACCCTACAATAGATGCTAGCCTACTATACTATACTAGCCTACCCTACAATCCAATTTATTAATTTCACTCCCAACACCAAACATCTCCCAATTAAATTAATGAAAGCATTTGATCTATAACAGTTTTTTGTAACTGCATTATAAATATACTGAAATACTGTAACGTGTAGTTTTTTTTTTATATAATATGCTTTGTCTCATGCTTAATGAATACTTTATAGTATACCGGAAAAATATAATTTGGTGTAATACATTTTGTAAATTACAGTATTCTAAAATAATACAAAGGTAAAGGACTAGGGAAGGAGATGTATTGATAAATATCGAATAACAGCATCACATGGATATGAATGTGTCCCGTTACGAGATTACCGTATAAATGAAGGGTGGGGGGGGGAATTCTTGGAAATACGGAGGGGGCGTGTGAAGAGGACCTCCGAGGATGGGGGGGGGGGGGGATGTTCAATATTTCAAATCCTTTCCCGATCTCCCCCCCCCCCCTTTCAGAGTAGCTGCGACAGACGGGCGCCAGGTGAGAATGAAAGGGAGGGGAGACCAGACCAACACACACACACACACACAAGAGAGAGAGAGAGAGAGAGAGAGAGAGAGAGAGAGAGAGAGAGAGAGAGAGAGAGAGAGAGTGGAAACAGTACAAGCTAGGGCTACAAAGCTTATTCAATCGATGAGAGCTCTTGATATCTTGCCGTTGGAAGCACGCAATCTACGAGGTCAATTCATTGAATTTTTTAAAATAGTTTCTGGGTTTACCAATGTGGATTATAGAAATTTTGTTAGCCCCTATATGAATACAACACGCAACCA